>NW_012193078.1:131884-145708 GCF_000504015.1 Erythranthe guttata
TTGGCAACGAATAATGGTATTACCAATATTATTGATGATGTTGGTACTAGTAGGAGACGTCTCAGATCCCAATTTGTAGATTTTAGGAGTGATAGTGAAAAATCAGAGGGATCCGAAAGTGATGTAATCCGGATGGAGATGTGGGATGTGAACCCGTAGTAAGGGTGATGTTCAACCATTGGGATGAGATGCTCAATCTGTGGTAGGATAACCCCCAACTTAGGATGAGACGATCACGTACCCTTGGGATGAGATGCCCAACCTTGAGGTGGGTAACCTCCAACTTAGGATGAGGCGATCACGTACCCTTGAGATGAGATGCCCAACCTTGGATTTGGATAACCCCCAACTTAGGAAGAGGCGATCACGTACCCTTGGGGTGAGATGCCCAACCTTGGGGTGGGATAACCCCCAACTTAGGAAGAGGCGATCACGTACCCTTGGGGTGAGATGCCCAACCTTGGGGTGGGATAACCCCCAACTTAGGATGAGGCGATCACGTACCCTTGGGGTGAGATGCCCAACCTTAGGGTGGGATAATCCCCAACTTAGGATGAGGCGATCACGTACCCTTGGGATGAGATGCCTAACCTTGGGGTGGGATAACCCCCAACTTATGATGAGGCGATCACGTACCCTTGGTGAACAAAATATTTTGGGGGCATTGTAAACCCCCAGGGAGTCGATAACCCTTGGCGAGCGAAATGTTATGGGGAACGGTAAACCCCTAGGGAGTCGATAACCCTTGGCGAACGAATATTTTGGGGGCAGAGGTAAGCCCCCAGGGAGTCGATAACCCTTGGCGAACGAAATATTTTGGGGGCAGAGGTAAGCCCCCAGGGAGTCGATAACCCTTGCTAGCATTGAAGGGCCTCGTCGGTTGTCTGAACCGATCGAGGGGCGGGAAGAAGTGAATCCTGTTGAGGATCTAGTGGGACATCCGAGGAAGGTCTCGTGGTGGATCCCGAGCACGAGGAGGAGGAAGTGGCAAGCCAGACCTCCACGAGGTGGGAGGTCGTCAGCAGTGTCACACTCCCCTTGGGCAAATGTCTCAAGGCCGTCGTGCGCGCTACGTGATTATGTCTGCCTTCCCACAGACGGCGCCAAAATGATGATGCTAAAAATAGATCACCTTATATAGTTGAGATTGAAGGAGCTGGGAAAGCAAAGTGGGTCACTGCTCACGTGCTAGATAGCCCTGAGACACCTGCGAACGAAGAACACGTGAACTAGGCCGGGGGTTGATCCGGCAGAAACCCCTCCGACGCTCAAGTCAGACGTGCGGATAATGGAAATAGTTCGGGAGAATATGACCCCTAGTATTATTTGGATAATAGGGCGTACCTTTAGCAAATGAATTATATCGTTATTTATACCATAGATGAGATCGTTGAGCTCAAACCTTATTTGAAGGTGATTGGGCCTCGATGATATTAGTCTTCAATATTGGGCTCGTGGCCCAGTAGGTAAATAAATTGTAAGTCCATTAGGTTGGCCCAATTAGGCATATCAATATATATATATATATATATATATATATATATATATATATATATATATATATATATATATATATATATATATATATATATATATATATATATATATATATAGATATATATATATATATATATATATATATATATATATATATATATATATATATATATATATATATATTACATTTTGAATTTTACTTATTATCGAAGTTCATATAATTAATTGTAATTGTATTGTTCATGTTATATCACTTGTAGAGATTTTTTTAAAATATTGTATTTTAGTATTGAGATTATTTCGTAAAAATATACAAGCAAAATGTTATAAAAGTTAAAAAATATTAAACTTTTTGTATGTTAACGGGTCTAGCGGGTCTGGCGGGTCAGAACCGTTTAGTTAGGGTCAGGGTTGGGGCGGGTCTGGGTCTAAGCTAAAACGGGTTGGGGCGGGTCTTGGGTTTATATATTTTTCGTGGGTCGGATCTTGGGTTTAGGAAAATCCGGCCCAGAACCGACCCGTTGCCATCCCTACTCTTGTCAACACTGAATCAACCCGACTCGACGAAACTACCTTAATTATCTGCAAAATAAACAAATCTGTGTGAGCCTTTATAGACTCAGCAAGAATTTCGAACATTAACGAACTATAATTAAGAATCAAACAGCATAACATATATAGATATAAGCTGCTTTTATAATCGGGTCAGCACAATAAAATCGTATAAATATTACAACTTTTGTAGTTATAACGATTCTATAGTTTTTATAATCTGCATGTTAGTGTCTTTTCTTCTTTAATCCCCATGACTCCTTAATCTGCAAGAATATTCATATAACAAACATAGATGACATATATGGAAATATAATTTGGATCCATTGGGAATTCAATCAGAACATCAATTATAAACGTCGATTTCAGAACCCGATCGACGTGGAATCAAACCACACATTTTTTTTTTCTATAGTTAGAGCACCGGTCCCCCATGCTCGTGTTTATTCAATATCTACTCTGAGTGATTTCCCAATATTTTTGAGTTTTCGAAAAATGATGCAAATGGTTAGACGAACGATCATCAGTCTTATTATTACCTTGATTACCGAATTTAAAGATTAAAATATACTTCATATACACCCTATAATCGACATTACACTTACACATGATTAAACGAGTACGGTATAATAATGCATGTATACACCTATATAACCACACAAGAATTTTGACTTGGATCATTAAGCTTCCTAACATGCACTGATCTAATACTTCCATGCACGACTAATAATTTCATATATGACATTTAATAATTTAAATTTAATAATTTAAATATCCAGATTTTGATTTTTAATTAAGATAAAAAGATTGGTTTCCACTATGCCTAGATTTTGAGAAATCTTTGAGGATTAATAATACCTGTAGAAATTATATAGAAGGAAAATTTTCAAATTTTTAAAATCTTTGGTTTAATAAGAAAAATTATATTTTTCTTTCAAACATATATTTATATATATAAAGATATTCAATAGGAATGCAAGCAAGAGTTCGAATCTTGCCTGGACTAAGATTTAGAAGAAGAGAATGACTAGAAATCGGAGAAAAGACGCATGCAATACAAGATCTTCAATTCTTATTAAACGATACTAAGATTTAACGAGGAACGCTTGGCCGATTGAGATAACCCGAGAGAGAGTGATACGAACACTGGTGATGAGAGGTTTCTCAGGGTAATTGGGGCTGGATTGTTGCTAATATTTTTGGAGAGGTTTTGATATCTCGATTGAGAATAAAAGGGTTGGTATTTATGTAGATGCAGAAGAGGAAGAAGTTGAGGATTGGATTTCCTGGAAATTTCAATTGCCGTGAAAAATGAGGAGTAGAGACCTCTGGTCTTCTTCCTTAACTAGGGAGAAAACAAGTCTCGATTTTTGTGAAAAGAAGAAATAATGAATTTTCATAGAAATTCTCATACTGTGTAATAGGAAGTACAAGTGTATGTAAGATGAGGTACAACACCAAGAAGCATGCCTTTTAAAATTAAAATAAGGCAATATAATTCAATAGGAAATACAAGGTATTTTTCCTAATTACGCACTATACCACTAATTGAAATTCCCTAGGAGAGAGCTATCATGGTAAGTTTCTATATCTTGGCTGGCAGGATTTAAAATTCTAGATAATTTCCTAAGAATTTCTTATCCCTATAATGTGGTCAATTAGATAATTAAGTAAAATACTTAAATAAATTCCTACTTGGTAAAGAAGTATACGTGGTTGTATACATATAGTATTAAGTTATTAAGTATATACATACCTATATATATACACATATAAAATACTCATTAAATGCAGTTAAGTCTAATTACTTGTTAATTAGTTACTTCATGTAAATTGGAATAAGTCATGCATGCAATGAATGATGAATTTAATAAAATGATAAAAATATAATTATACGTAAGGGTGACGAGGAAGTGGGGTGTTACAAAACATTCATCAATTTAAAGCAGTGGCTTCAACATATCACATGAAATTGAAATTCCCGACTCCCCAAGGAATCGGTGAGGAAGTTGGAGAGCACCGCATATAGAGAGAATGCTATGCTAATACTATTAAAGAACGATGGGACCTTTGAAACGGCATGGTGGGCGATGCGACGTATCTTTGAAAAGTCGAGGTAATTAAAGAGAAGTTAGCCCGTTCATCAACAGATGAAGAAATGCATGTTATTGAAAATCAACCAGACGAAGATACGCGACTGGAGGCAGCTGAAACGCTAAAAACAGTTGAAGTGGTACCAGGAGATCCGTCTAAAGTGACCAGAATTGGAGCTGACTTAGAGCCTGAGATGGAGGAAGTAATTATTGCTTTCTTACGGAACAATTCCGATGTTTTTGCCTGGAGCGGAGAAAATCTATCGGGAATACTTGAAGAGTTTGTTATGCATCATTTAGATGTAGATCCTAACGCAAGACCAATCAAGCAAAAGAAAAGAGCTTTTGGGCCAGTTAGGAGTCAACATATCAAGGAGGAAGTTAACAAATTGCAGGATTCCAAATATATCCGACCTGTCCGATATCCAGAGTGGATCGCTAATGTAGTCCTGGTAGAAAAGAAAGGAGGCAAGTGGAGGTTATGCGTGGATTTTACAGATTTGAATAAAGCTTGTCCAAAAGATCCATATCCTCTGCCAAGAATCGATTTATTGGTAGATTCAACATCAGGCTGCGAGTTGCTGAGTTTCCTTGATGCTTATCAAGGATATAACCAAACAAGGTTGGCCCCGAAAGACCAGGAAAAAATAAGTTTTGTAACTGACCAATGAATCTTTTGCTATGAGGTAATGCCCTTCGGACTAAAGAACGCTGGAGCCACTTACCAACGTCCTGTCAACTCAATGTTTGATGGCATGCTGGGACGCAACATGGAAGCCTATATAGATGACATGTTAATTAAGAGAGTTATCTCCTCAAAGCATACTAAGGATCTAGAGGAGTGTTTTACTATTTTGAGAAAGTATCAAATGAAGCTCAACCCTGAGAAGTGTACATTCGGAGTCAAAGGAGGAAAGTTTTTGGGTTATTTAATTTCGCAACGAGGAATAGAGGCCAATCCAGAAAAAATAGAAGCTTTCATGAAAATGTCGCCCCCTCGGACTTTAAAACAAGTGCATGAACTTACAGGACGGATGGCTGCTCTTAATCGGTTTTTATCTCGGTCAACCGAAAAAAGACTACCGTTTTTCAAAATTCTCCGTCAAGGGAAGCACTTCCGTTGGTCCGATGAATTTCAGCAAGCATTTGAAGATTTGAAGAAATATTTGAGTTCACCACCCTTACTGATTAAGCCAGAGACGGGAGATATATTGTCCATTTATCTGGCTGTAGCGCCAGAAGCAGTAAGTGTTGTTCTTGTAAAACAAGTAAATCGTGAACACCATCCAATATACTACATCAGCTGAGCGCTGCAAGGAGCTGAGCAACGCTATAGCAATATGGAGAAGCTGGTTTTTGCTTTAGTAACGGCTGCTCGAAAATTACGCCCGTACTTCCAATCTCATCATGTAGTAGTTTTATCCAACCACCTTTTGAAGCATATATTGTCAAGTCCCGAAGCGTCGGGAAGAATGGTCAAGTGGGCTGTCGAGTTAAGCCAATATGGATTGGAGTATAACTCTCGTCCAGCGATAAAAGCTCAAGTTTTGGCAGATTTCCTCGTTGAGATGGCAGGATTTGAAGAAAGCAATTCAACTCCTACCTGGCTAGCAAGTTTTGGCAGATTTCCTCGTTAAATTGGCATAGTCTTGGAGAGTCCGCAGGGAGATAAAATTGAATATGCGATCAAGCTCGATTTTCACGCTTCAAATAACGAGGCGGAATACGAAGCTTTTATAGCAGGGATCCGTTTATCCCTAGCTGTTGGAGCCCGAAAGCTAGTTATACATAGTGATTCGCAACTTGTAGTGAATCAAGTCTCGGGAGTTTATGATGCAAAACAAGAAAAGATGGCGCAATACCTTGCTATAGTCAAAAAGTTACTAACGCGGCTTGAAGATTTTGAAGTCAAGCGAATTCCGCGAACCGCCAATGAAGGAGCTGACAGTTTATCTAAACTGGCCAGTTCAATGTCTAATATTAATAGCCGGCGGATTACTTTTTCAGTTTTTACCAGGTCGGAAATTGACACTTTAGATGTAGTGATGTGCAATGAGGCTGCTGAACCAACATGGATAGATGAGTTGGTGCGATACCTAACACTAGGTGAACTCCCATCCGACCAGTCTCAAGCACGTAAAATATGCACTCGAGCCGCTCATTTCACTATGGTGGATGATGAGTTATATAAAAGAGGTTTCACTCAACCATTTCTGAAGTGTTTGACGCCACAAGCAGCGGACTACGTACTTCGAGAAATTCATGAATGTATTTGCAGTAATCAGCTCGGAGGAAAAACGTTGGCAGGAAAGGCACTTCGTCAAGGGTACATTTGGCATACCATGCTCTAAGACGCAAAGGAGTTGGTTAAAAAGTGCACTACATGTCAATTACACGCCAACATAGCCCATTAACCGTCCGCATTGCTTCAACCGATGAAGTGTCCCATACCTTTTGCACAATGGGGTATTGATTTGATAGGCCCATTTCCAGTGGCTACATGTCAAAGGAAGTTTCTCATCGTTGCAGTTGACTATTTTACAAAGTGGGTAGAGGCTGAACCGCTCGCAAAAAATTCTGAAAAAGAAGTTATCAGTTTCTTATGGAAAAATATTGTTTGCAGATTCGGTGTACCACGTGCATTAATATCAGATAGCGGAACGCAGTTCGCCGGTTCAAAGTTGAAAGATTGGTGTGAAGGCTTGCACATCAAGCATTTTTTTACCTCAGTATACAATCCACAGGCTAATGGACAAACAGAGGTGACCAATCGTACTATACTGCAACATTTGAAGACTCGACTTGGAAACGCAAAAGGGAGGTGGGTAGAAGAACTTCATAATGTGCTTTGGGCATACCGTACCTCTCCCAGATCTGCAACTGGTAAGTCACATTTTTCTTTAGCGTATGGAACCGAGGCATTCGTCCCAGTCGAGATTGGAGAACCTTCTTGGAGAGCAAGATACTATGAAGTGCATAATAACGACGTGGCTATGAGAATCAATTTAGACCTTCTTGGTGATTTAAGAGACGGTGCAACAGCTCGAATTCAGAATTATAAGATTCGCATGGCTCGTGCTTACAACTCCAGGGTACGATCACGTACGTTTCAAGTTGGCGACTTAGTAGTGCGCAGAGCTGATCTTTCAAGGCCTATTGGCAAGTTAGATGCAAAATGGGAATGGCCCTACAAAATCGTGGAAATAGCCAATCCTAGTGCATATCGTCTACAACATCTTGACGGACGGACGATTCCTCGCACTTGGAACATTATCAATTTGAAGCGTTTCTTTCCATAGATTTGGAAATTTTTACTATGTACAGTTTTTTATGTTGAAGACGTTCTTTTTCTTTTTTATGCATTTTTCTTTCGCTTGATGTAAGAAGGGGTACTCTTTTCCTTGTTTTGGCCAACAAGGTTTTTAATGAGGCCCCTATGATCGTTCCATGTCTTAATGCAACAGACATCTTTTTTCGGCCAAAGATTTTGTGTGAGCTGTTTCTTTTGAGTTGTCTCGACACTTAAGATGACATATCTACATCACCTTACAACACTTCTGAATCATGATTTGTTCGCCACATAAAAGGTTATCCTAGGTGGTTCAAGAACATTAACAAGGAATTCAAAAACTCAACCTAATACAAGGAGTGACACTTCACTCGTTAATGGGTTCAAGAGTTTTCCTTGATTAGGGAGACTGATCACCTCTTTAATAAACATAAAAGTACAAAACAAGCAATTTTCGAGAGTTAAAGAATTCTGAGGTGTGATACAACTTGGAGTCATCAAAACTTTAGTCAAGAGAAATAAAGTATCAACAATCAGCAAAGGAAATGGCAATTCAAAGAAATCAAGATGTTCAGCTGGAAGTAAATTTAAAATGCGACTACTCTACGAAATACGAATGTATTTCCTAATGATAAAAAGCAATCTAAAATAAAGGAAAAATAAAAAGCTACACTACGGTCTTTTTTTTTTTCCTACATCTGCATCCTTAGGAAGCGAGTTATCCTTCAGAACCATTGTAGCATCAACTGGTGGCTCTACCGCAGTCGACTCCTCAAAAGGGATCATCTTAGTACTTGGTACTACACTCGGTTCTGAAATGTCTTGCCCGAGTAGGTTAATGACATCTTCGGACACTCGACCGGTCTCCCTCAACTGGCGTTGGCACATAAGAACCACCTCATCGTACAAATCAACAGAAGCTAGAGTGGCATCTCGTGCAAACTCCTCCTTATGGTACCTTTCCAGCTCTTGTTTTCTTATTTGTTCCAGGAACTTCTTGCCTTTGTCAGATGCCAAGAAAAAAACGCCGGTTTGTTTCTCTTCAAAGTACTTCTCCGTCATACTCTTTAAAGCCGCCATTGTTTTGTCTTGTGCTTCCTTGACGATCTTCATCTCAGCAGCAACCATCTCTGCACGAGCATCACTCTCGACCTTTGCTTTTACGGCCTTTTCTTCTGAATGTTTTATAACATCAATCGCCCTCTTGTAGTCTTCAAGACGCTTGCGAAGACTTTTCCAACCAGTGACAACCTGCGAACTCATGTATCAAATACATTCAGCAAGAACACGTCATATTATGACCATACGGCTAAAAAGTATAAAACAATTTACCCGGGCAATGTCGCTCCCCATAAAATCAGCCGCATCTAGATCGGAAAAGGCACCTAGTCGTTTCATGTCCAAGTCTGAAATGGCACCTCGAATAAGGTTACATCCTGCGCGAGGATTCTCCACATCACACATGGAACCGCTCATATCAGAGTCAACGACGGAACTAACAAAAAGAAGACCTTTACCAACAGAAATATTAGAAGACGAGCCTCCGTCATCCTTTTTCTGCTTCGATGCATTAGTACGTGGAAGTTCGTGAGATTTTTTAGTGAAAGAAATGCCAGGTGCGTCTCGCCTAACTTCACGAGTTGCATCGGCCCGATCAGGCGAAGATGACCTTTTTCTTTTCCCCGCAGCATCACCCGACGGTACGCTCAAGGAATTAGGCAGATCATTAGCTCGAGCCGGCACACCACAAGAAGACTTCAATCGACGAATCTCCTCAGCCGACACCTTAACTGTAGAAAATAATGTACACTCATTAGCTCGAAGAATAAAGCGAGTATAATATAATAACGCAAGAAAGACAGTTGAAACAAAGTGAATAGTAAATAATCTACCACCAAGTGCTATTTCCTTAGCATTTAACGATAACTTAAATAATCCTGCCATTTTCAATTGTTTCCAGGTCGAACCTCGTGAACCTGTGCTACTCTCAAGCACATTCGTCGACCCCCATACTGAAGATATGTCCCATCCGTCATCTTTCATAAAGAAAAATTCACAAGCCCAAGGACCCTGTGATCGATTACCACCTAACAAAATTTTGGAGTGTGACCTTGCCTTAAAATAAAATGAGCCCTTCATAGCACCTTTTTTTTATCATAAATGACGCGTGAAACGCGTCTACATAAATTGGTTGTCCCACTTGTCGCATCGCCTCGATGAAACCGGCAAAGATGGTAAACGTGTTAGGGTAAAATTGACTTATGCTAAGTCCCGTTACCTTAACCAATTCATTCACTACGGGCAAAGTAGACGGTTTAAAACCACACTTGAACCAATCTGAATAAACGGTAAAAAAACCAATCGGCGGCGCACGCATTCTATCTCCTGCTTCTGGGAACTGGCATAATTTCCCGAACGGGCCTAAGGAAGCGACAATGGAGTTAAAGCGTCGTATTCTCAACGTCGACGCGCATGTGAACGAATGTATATCTTTTAAAGAAGTTTTTCGTTTTTTTTCTTACGTGCAGCAGGCGTGCAAACCTCGATCAGCAACTTTGAATCCGAACATGAAGAAACTTCATTAGATGATGAATCCCGAAGCGCTGATGTTCCACTTAACAAATTTGAGTCGCCGCTAACTGTTGTCTGATGAGATTGAGAGGGTGTATTATAAGTTTGAGGCGTCGACCTTCATATTCTACAGTCTCTGGCACCTCCGACAAACTGCCTTGATGATGAAGATTCTCGGAAATCAATTTTGATTTTCGATTACTATCAATTTCGAATGGTCGAGGCGGGCTCCCTAAATCGCCGCTATCCAGGTCCCCTATGACGTCTACGCCAAGCTCTTCGACATTAAAGTTTCCTAACATGTCCTTTTCTAGTTCTATGTAATCAAGGTTGTCGAAGGGTATCGGTCCGATACCGACATCTCCCGCACCTACACACGAGCCGTCGTGGTTATTCGAGATGACTATTTTTGACGACACCTCCAAGCCGTTAGGATTCGAACCGCCCGGGCTCTGGGCTAAGTTGACGACCCGCCTCGAGTTTTCACCAACTCCAACAAAGTCGCTATCGTTGCTATTCGACCCGATATTACGTAAATCGACCATGTCAAAACTAAGACGTTTCAAAAATAAAAAATAAGATTAACACTGGTCAGGTTAGGGTTGGCGTTTCACGTAAAGGAGGGATCCTTGCACAAGGGTTCAACTTGGAGCGTGTGATTATAATTGTTATTTAGCAAATAATAAAAAATAAAAAAAAGGGAAAAGAGAGAATATACAATGACCTAATACATGTATATACCTCTCGGGGCCATAAGTCTGATTTTGGCTTGGATATCACAAGGTCCCACCAATTCTTTTTCTCTCTTAATTATTTTATTTTTCTTCCTTGCAGCAAACCGACGAAATAATTCTATACTCTCAACCGAGTTTCAGTTCTTGATATTCGATTGAGAGTGTGGGGGGATTATGATGTACATGCCAAAAATATGATGAGGCCCAAAAATTATAATTATAATATTTGGGCCCAATTATCAATTAAAAGCCCAAGATTACATTCCAGGCCCATAGTAAGATTCCGTATATAAGTGCTTTACGTTTATCGAGAAAAGGTAATTTTTCTATTCGAAAGACATTAGAATATTTTCTTCTCGTATTTTCTCTGATATTCTTCTCTTGGAATCTGAACTGACTTAAACATTGGAGGGTTTTCGCCGGAACCAAGCTCCGGCACCCTAACGTATATTTTTCTTACGCAGGAAACACCTAATCCATCAAATCGAAGAAGATCATCACTAAACCGTATCGATTCCTGAGTATTCGTTGCATGTTTAATTTGAGGTGATTCGAGTTAACTTATTGTTGACCGCATCACATATTTATTCCAATTATTTTTATATAATATTTCCACCAGTTGCAATAAAAAGAACCATCAATCGAATAATTTAGTGATAAAAATTTATTTTATTTTAGTTTGTAAGCTGAAAATATAATTGTTTTTAATAATCCAATGTGATATTTATTTTTTCGCACTTTGCGCGCTCAAAATTAGGCTGTATGTTGAGGAAAATAACTATTTAATTTGTTATTTTGTATTCCGAAAAAAAAAACTAAAAGAAAAATGAAATTGCCTTTATTATTCAATTCATGGTGAATCGTGAGTAATTTGTTGTGTTTTAAAGATACAGAGTTCTATTATTTTTTTTTAAGGGTGTAAGGTGCCAAAAGCCTCCATTTCAAGGGTGCAAAGTGGGTTAAGCCTAGATAATAGCACTAAAAAGGAAAAATAGCACATAGTTTTTCTTTTTGTTTTCCAAATAAACTAATAGATAAATATGCAGTAATCACGTACTAGCTCTAGTTACATGCATGCATGCCAGGCCCTTTCAAAACATCCACGTGTCCACACTATATGCACACGCGTCAAGCAGCTGGAGCAGTTCAATCTCCGGTCCAATGCCGACGACCCATGTAATTCATCACCGTTCCCCAAAATTAAAAAGAAAATATATATATAATTATATTCAATATTAATAATCTGAAAATAAAAGAGAGGAAGAAATTAGAAATGATAAACGCCGCACTGAAATCAGCTAGGCACCCATCTGTATTCTCATATTCTCTGCCAAACCAAATTATAACCCGCCGGAAACCTTCGGGTATCAGATTCGCTCAATCCGGGTCAAGTACTCAACCCGACCAAATGGACCAGAAAACAGTCCCAGAATCCCATACCAAGTAAGTAGGTGTACGTACACCAATTTAATTCTTTTGCTCGATAGATATTAATTCTCATAACTCGAGTTGAAATTCAGAATTTATTTTGGCCTTGAATAAGGGATACGATGTCGTCTTTCGGAGAAGGATACGCGACGAGGTCCGACGAAGAAGGCTTCGGCGGAATCTATGGCGGGAACCAGTACTTTGGGAAAGACAAAGATGAGAAACTTGGCAATGAAAACGAGGGCAAAATTGTCCATGAGGATGCCGACGGTGCGTATTAATTAATTAATTAAATTATAAAAACGTTAATTAGGGATTAATTAAGCCTTCACTTCAATTTCAATGCATTAATTAATTTGAGGTAATTAATTATATTAATTATTTGATATTGATTTGGTTATGGGAGTAGAATTTGATCACAGCCAAGGGAGTGAAGTGAAGGAGAAAGAAAAGGCACGGAACCAGAGCAATGTGGTGACCAAATAATTTAAATGTTTCCGATTCGACGGTTTTTTTTTTCCGATGTATAGTCGAATTCCGTCCGAACTTTTGTTGGACAAGTTATTTTAATAAAGACATGATGCCTTTCGATTCGATTCCGTTCGAAGTCCAAATACAAGTGAATAATGATGTTTTGAGTTTCGGTGTGATTTTGACCATTCTCGAGTTTCAATTTGGCAAAAAATCAAAACGAGACATTTGCACTTCTTTGGTTTAGATATTAAATACAATTTGACTCACCCAGATTAATTAGATGTTGGGAGATAAAGATATTAATAAATCAACGAACATTGTCTTGTGACTTAAAATATAACATAATTGACTCGTGCAGAATTTTGTTATCTGACTCAAATTGAATTAAAAAGTTAATTTAAAGGACTACACTTTTCAAGAGTTTTGATTTTTTTCAAAATCAAACTAGAAATGGTCGAAAAAATTGTCCTCGTGCTTGGTCAATAATTTGGTTTTTATATTTTTTTACCACGATTTTAGTCGTCCACACACATTAACAAAAAAAAAAATAGAACGAAATTAGCCACAACTGAGGAAAAAATAAACACTAAACAAAAACTAAAAAATACAAGTAATTAATAAGGGGTCACTATAACAAGTTTAAAATCACAATTGAGTAAATATTTATAAGTTTTTTTCTTACTTTAATACCAAAATAAAAAGACAATCATACAAAATATTAATTATATCAATTTTTTTTGAAATTACCTATTTTAAAACCAAAAAAAAAAAAAAAAAAAAAACTCTTTTTCTTTCAAATTCCCTCCACCGTTTCTTCTCCTCTCCACCGTCGTTCACCGCCGCTCCAACCCTCGCCGCCGCCGCCGAACACCGCCGCCGTTGAAACCTCTATTGTTATCAAGCCGCCGCCGCCTTTGTTGTACAAGTAATACTTGTTTTCGATTTTTTTTTCTTTAATATTTATTTAGGATTTGATTGTTTGCATATGAGTAATTAGGATTTGATTGTTTTAGGTAGGAATGATCGTTAATTAGTAATGGGTGCATCTAATTTCAGTCGATTTGAGCATTGATTTGAGATTCGTGGGTCGGTTCTTCGTTCAAAATAATCGACCTGTATATGTCGATTTTTTCAAAATTTTCGAAAATTCTGCAAAAATCGACATTTAGTTGTCGATTGTTTGAAA
>NW_012193078.1:146308-157201 GCF_000504015.1 Erythranthe guttata
TATATATATATTATATATATATAAATATAAAAATACATATATATATATATATATATATATATATATATATATATATATATATATATATATATATATATATATATATATATATATATATATATATATATATATATATATATATTAATTTATTAATTTTTTTTCTTTCCTATTTTCATTTTCTTGTGTTTATATTATGTATATTTATTTTTATTTGTGTGTTATTTTGCAGTGGAAGAACCACGTGAACCTCGTATACTTTCGACTATCTCGAATCGTAAGAAGAGGAAGGAATTATCCGATAAGGGCAAGGGCAAGGCAATCACGACCAAGAAAAAGCCCACGACCAAGAAGAAGTCTGGAGAGGGTTCTTCCTCAACGAATCCGGTGCCTGCTCTACCTTCGACTGTAGAAGTTGGTGATTCGAGCAACGAACCGGTCTGAGGTCCCGAGATACTGGAATTGTACACAAATTTTAATAAGCACATTGCTTGAACGGAGGTCCAGAGCGCTCGGAGCGCGGCTCAGAATTTCGAATTCGAAATCACACAGGAACTTTGAAAGGATGGGTGCCGGTGCCGTTTATTACAGAGGCAGTACAAAGAGCTGGATTAATGTCAGTTGTACAAGCATCGTACAACACTGTGGACGGCCATCTACTTAGAGCCTTCATAGAGAGATGGCAGCCAGCTACCTACACATTTCATTTACCTGTTGGAGAGATGACCATCACACTTGATGATGTGAGTACGTTGGTCGGTTTTCCAGTTGTTGGGCGTACTGTATCTTGCGAGTGTTTGATCGTGATTCCAAAACGATGCCCAGTAGTTTGATGTTTGAGTTGCTAGGTTAGTACCCGGACGATGTAGACAAGAAGAAAGCGGTGAAGCTGGAATGGTTAAAGGCTAAATTTAACAAGGTGACCATGAGAGACAGTGCGGAGAAGAGGACATACGCCATTCGGGCGTATTTGTTATTTTTGCTCGGGTGTACTACACTGTGCGACAAGACTGGCAACATGGTAAGCGTGGAGTATCTAAATCTCATCTCTGATTTGGATCGGATCAGTGAGTATGCTTGGGGCACTGCATGTCTTTACCGGTTGTACGATGAGCTTTCGTCAGCCTCACAAAATTCAACGAACTCGATGGCTGGTTGGCTGACGCTCTTCCAATCATGGATTTACGAGCACTTCCCTTATTTGGCGGGTGGCACATTGAAAACGGAATTCGAGGGGCCATTAGCGAGCCGATGGGAGCCTCAGTCAAAGACTACTTCAATGCATGAACGAGCGTCGTACTTGCGATCTCGATTAGATGATTTGATCCCCGATCAGGTAAAATACGAGTTTAATAATTTGTTATTACTACTTAAGTAGGTTTCTAAAACTATTTTTTTACTAGGTTTTATGGTCACCGTACACGGCTATTCGTGATCGTTTCCCGATGCGAGATTCTGTTTGTTTTAGATGGATGTTGTTTGATTTACATGTTTTTTTAATTTAGTTTTATATGGATTTTGATTGTTTTAAATGGAATTGTTTTTGATAATTTGAATTTTTTTTTTCTTTTTTGTCCAAAAGCACTTAGAATATGTTTTTTTATGTTACATTGCAATAGATTTGGGATTAATTGCACAAAAAAATACAAAATTGCAATTTATCAAAAAAAAAAAAAAAAAACAGAAACAGACAACATTCGACAACTAGTTGTCGAATTGGTCTTAAAATTCGACAGCTAGCTGTCGAAACTTTTTTGTTTCAAATTTTTTTTTTTTTTGATAATTTGAAAAAAAAAATTGTCCAAAAACACTTAGAATATGTTTTTTATGTTACATTGCAATAGATTTGGGGTTAATTTCACAAAAAAAATACAAAATTTCAATTTATCAAAAAAAAAAAAAATAGAAACATACAACATTCGACAGCTAGCTGTCGAAACTTTTTTGTTTAATTTTTTTTTTTTTTTGATAATTTGAATTTTTTATTTTTTTTGTCCAAAAACACTTAAAATATGGTTTTTATGTTACATTGCAATAGATTTGGGGTTAACTTCACAAAAAAAAAATACAAAATTGCAATTTATCAAAGAAAAAAAAAATAGAAACAGACAACATTCGACATCTTCTTTCAACTTGGCGAACAAATCGAGATCTCCCAGATAATTCATTCAAATTTAACTTAGAGATAGTATATTAAACTGTCTTCATACCAGTTACATTAGACGGGTCATTTTCCTTCAATAATCTTAGAATTGCCCTTGGTTTGACCATTGCTTTCTTCAAAGTGTGAACAAGTGAAGTCTGCTCCTTTGATAATCTTCCAGCATAAGAGTGTCCGTGCAAGTTTTCAAACAAGTTGTGGTTGTGAATACCACCATAAACATCCAATTTCCACTCAGCCTTTTCATCATCCTTGTGTTCTTTTGTCCCCTTCAATTTAAACGGACAATTGCATTTTTTTGAACCAGTGCTCCTCTTTCCCGGTCTTTGATCATCTTCACTGGATACCTTCTTGCCAGCATAAAGGCCCCCACGCTCACAACGAACAATCACATACGGTGTCCTACGTCCTCTATCCCCGTCACTCGAACCCGCAATCATTAACACCATTCCAATTCTTTTACATACTTTACGAACCCATGCCATTAAAGCTTCTTTTGTTGGGAATTTCTCTGACGTGGTAAATAAATGGGTGCAATCGATCTACACAAAAGTGGAGAAAATATTAGACGAGTAAATTTGCGACAGGAAAAAAATCGACACCTAAGTGTCGAATTTGTCCCCTATTTTCGACACTTAAGTGTCGAAAACATGGGAAAAATTAGACACTTAGGTGTCGAAAACATGTGACAAATTCGACACTTAAGTGTCGAAAATAGGGGAACAATTCGACACTTAAGTGTCGAAAATATTAGCAAAATTCGACGGGTAACTGTCGAATTTTACCGCTATTTTCGACACTTAAGTGTCGAAAATGAGTATAATATCAATTATTATGTTGTTCGACACATACATGTCGAAAAATAAACACATTTTCGACCTGTATGTGTCGAAAGTTGATGGCGGATTTAATAAAAAAAAATCAAAATCGATGTTTTAGCTCAAAAAATACATGAATACATACCTTAATGGGTTCTCCTTGCTCGTAAACTACCATTCTATTGTCATTTGACGTCATTTTGCTAGTTGTGTAAGGTTTTGATTTCATTAGTTTTGAGGTTTTTTAGGAGGGTTTTTGGGGGAGGGAGAAGAAGGAGGTGGAGGAGGTGAGGAGTTTGTGAGTGAGGAGGGAAATGATTTTTGAGGGTTTTTGATTATTTGGTATTTAAGAAAGAAAAATAATATTTGTAATATTTTTTTGGTTTTAATTTTCATTAAGGGTATTAAAGTAATTTACTATTAATTATTTATTATTTATTTTTTTCCAGTATTCAAGTAAGTAAAAGTTGGGATTTGTTATAGTGATCCCAATTAATAAAGCACTTAAAATATTTAATCAAAAAAATAATAGGTGTAAAGTCACAATTAAAAAATACGTAGAGGTTTAGGCACCAATTAGATCAAATAGCTAGGTGTTTAATCAATGTGAAAATATGTGATATTTGTTCATGAAATTTAATTTTTTGATTATTTATTGATATACCTAAATGGGCCGGCCCAACGGGCCCTCAAATTTATCTACCAATTGGGCCCATTACAAGAAAGCCAAGTCACACACATGTGGCCCATTACACGAAAGCCCAAGCTCCTTCAAAATAAGGCTTGGGCCCAACAAAGTAAGCCCAACCCATTCAATAATACATAAATAGATGGTTTACTCATTCGTAAAGGTAAGTTCTCATTTTTATCGACAATCAACCTCGAATATTATTCTCTCAGCTATCTCTACGATCCGTACATCTGACTTGAGCGTCGGAGGGGTTTCCGCCGGACCAACCCCCGGCTTAGTTCACGTGTGCTCTTTTCGCAGGGACCTCAGGAACATCGAGTTGACCAGCTACTGATCAGCTTTGCTCTCCCAACTTGTTTTCTGTACTACCCTAGGTGAGCTATATTTTAGCTTCATCATTTTGGCGCCGTCTGTGGGAACGATGCAAACCAGATCACGTAGCCAACAAGATCCTCCTGAGGCGTCAGCTCGGAGAGAAAATGACACAGCAAATAACCTCCCAGTCCGTGGAGGATCTGGCATACCACCTCCTCCACGCGCCACGGAACAACTTCCTCCACGTGCTACGGAGCCAGCTCCTCCACGTACTGCAGATCCACCTCGCGAGGTTCAGGTGATCCCCCCTCGGGACCCACCACTCGCCGATCCACCACTCCCTGCTCCTCGAACAGTTCAGATAACCGAGGACGCACTCCAACATATGATAGCGGAAGCTTCTACTCGCGCCGCCACGGAGGCCGTAACTCAATATATCGCCACGATGGGAGCAAACGCTCCCAATGCGATACCAGCACAAGCTCCACCTATAGTACCACCAGTGGCCCCACCGCCGATCCAGAATCAAATAAGTGTCTCCTCCTCTACGTCGGACCCACGGTCCCGAGTGCAGTTATCTACTAATCACAGAGGAGCACAGCCCAGACAGCATCGTCGACGCTCGCCCCTACGGGGGAATGCGTCACCACCAAGAGTCCCTCTCTTTAATGAGGGAGAAGGCGAAGTAAACAGCAGAATGTCTCGCCAAAACCTTTTCTCCCAACCAAATAATCAAAGGGATGAAAGAATGCCTCCCCCAACAAGACGCAGTCCCTTCACCATAGACATTCTCAACGAGATTTTACCTCAAGGGGTAAAGATCTCGGGGTTACCACAATTTGAAGGGACCACCGACCCACAGGAACATATAGAGAAATTCAGTGCCATGGCAGATTTATATGGCCCAACGGATGCCGCGATGTGCAAAATGTTCCGCACCACTCTCTCCAAGAGGGCAATGAATTGGTTCAACTCCCTGCCCATAGGGTCGATTGACACCTTCGCTCGGTTGTCGACCCGCTTCACCAACCAATTCGCCATCAACAAACAATATGCCAAGACTCCAGCTCATCTTTTCTCTATAGTACAGAGAGATAACGAGACGCTCCGCAACTACATTAAGCGTTTCGTAGAAGCCGTCCACGAGGTCCCCAGTGTAGGACAAGACATGCTCTCCGGGATCATGCAGCAGAACTTGAAACCGGGTAGATTCAAAGAATCTATCGCCGGAAGACCTCCAGGCAACCTGGAAGAGTTGCTGAATCGAGCCGAAAAATACGTCCGGATAGAGGAAGCCTCTACCCATGCTCCTCCTAAAAGAAAAAGGGAAGACGACCGTCAGGACAATAGGAGGCGCGACGATCGACGTCCACCACTACCACCTCAAGGCCAACCCTCTTCCTCCTACAATAGGTTCACTCCGCTGAACACTCGCCTCACGGAAATCCTTCACGTGATAGAGCAGAAAGGTTTAGCAGAACCTCCACGTCCTATGCAGCCAAACGCAAAGCGAGAAAAATCGGATCGTTATTGTCGATTCCATAAGGACAGAGGGCATACTACGGAAGAGTGTGCACAACTTAAAATGGCGATTGAGAGGCTGATCAAACAGGGCCATTTAGGCGAATACGTCGATAAGCCGCGAAATAAACGCCGTGATGATCCTCCACGCCGAGATAATAACCGAGATCAACAACAAAGACGAGAAGATGGGGGTCACCGACGTGACCTAGATAACAATGATAACCAACCTACCCGAGGAATCATCTCCTTCATCTCCGGAGGACCGGCGGGAGGCGATTCACATAATGCAAGACGCACACTCGCTCGATCAGCGCGCATGAATCAAGAACGCGCTTCTCCATCCGAACGCGTATATCAAATACGAAGACCTGATCACAGCATAGTCTTCAACTCCTCCGACCTCGAAGGTCCAGAGGAAGACCATGTCGACGCATTAGTGGTAACAACAACGGTGGCCAACTTCTTGGTCAAGAAAATATTAGTAGATGGTGGGAGCTCAGCTGACATCATGTACCTCCATGCTTTTAAGCAGCTAGGCATAGATAATGCCCGTTTTAGTCCCATCTCCACACCCCTGAAAGGGTTCACAGGAGAAGGCATTTTGTCAATGGGAGAAGTGGAGCTGCCTGTTTCATTAGGGGAAGACCCCTGTCGAATCACGAAACTAATCAAGTTCCTCGTCGTCGACCGGCCATCACCCTACAACATCATTCTGGGGAGGCCAGCCATCCACACATTCAAGTCAGTACCTTCCTCCTACCATCAGAAATGGAAGTTCCCTACTCCCTATGGAATGGGAGAAGTGCTTGGAGATAGACGTCTCGCTCGAGAATGCTATGCAAGGGCCCTACGAGAACCCTCAAAGAAGCCTAAACCGCCCGGAAAGGGAGACGATACCCAAAAATCCGACAAACGGAAGTGGGTCAATGCAATCATTGAGGACAATAAAGAAATCCTCATCAGTGTACCAGACGATAGCATCAAGCTAGCGGCTGTCGAAGAGCTTAAGCTCATAGAGCTCACACCTGGAGATGATTCCAAACTCCTACGCATCGGATCTGATTTAGATCCTGAGACGGAGCAGCAGCTAATCAACTTCCTGCGACACAATGGAGATGTGTTCGCATGGAAAGCCCAAGATTTGTCGGGCATTCCCCCTCAGGTAGCCCTACATCGACTTAACGTCGACAAGAGGATGAAGCCAGTCAAACAGAGGAAACGAACGTTTGGACCCGAACGCAACAAGCATATCAAAGCAGAAGTGGCTAAACTTCTAGAGGCAGGTCATATACGACCAGTTCAGTATCCTGAATGGTTGTCGAACGTAGTGCTCGTTCCTAAACCCGGAGGAAAATGGAGATTATGCGTAGACTTCACTGACCTCAACAAAGCCTGTCCTAAGGACCCATTTCCTCTACCCAGAATCGATCAGCTCATCGATTCAACCTCGGGGTGCGAACTCCTCAGCTTCCTCGATGCATACCAAGGATATAACCAGATCTTACTTGCACCAGAAGATCAAGAGAAGGCTAGTTTCATCACTGACCAAGGCATCTACTGCTATCGAGTCATGCCCTTCGGGTTAAAAAACGCAGGAGCCACCTACCAGCGTCTAGTGAACAAAATGTTCGCAGATCAGATCGGTAAAAATATGGAGGTGTATATCGACGACATGCTCGTCAAAAGTGTCAAGGTCTCGGACCACCTAATTGATCTGGATCAGTGTTTCGCCACCCTGCGAAAATATAAGATGAAGCTCAACCCCCTCAAATGTTCATTCGGAGTTAAGGGAGGCAAATTTTTGGGTTATATGATTTCGCAGCGAGGAATCGAAGCTAATCCCGCTAAAATCGAAGCAATCACCTCCATGGCTCCGCCAACATCGATCAAGAAAGTTCAACAACTCAACGGCTGTTTAGCATCCCTGAATAGATTCATTTCAAGATCAGCGGACAAGGCTCTCCCATTTTTCAAGATTCTAAGGGGAGGAAAAAAGTTCGAGTGGGATGAGGCATGTCAAAAAGCCTTCACTGAGCTAAAGTCATACCTCGCTTCACCACCCTTGCTCACAAAACCTCAGCCGGGAGACACACTCATGCTGTACTTAGCTACCTCGGCTGATGCCATCAGCGCGGTCCTCATCCGAGATGGAGGAAGAGGTCACCAACCCATATACTACATAAGTCGCGCTCTTCAAGGGGCCGAGCAACGCTATACCAATATGGAGAAGCTCGCTCTCGCCCTCATCAACGCAGCCCGGAAGCTTCGACCTTACTTCCAGTCACATCAAGTAGTGGTTCTCACCAATTATCCACTGAAGCAAATACTAAGGAGTCCCGAAACGTCCGGACGATTAGCAAAATGGGCTATAGAGCTAAGTGAATACGGAGTAGAATTCAAACCCCGCCCAGCTATCAAAGCGCAAATACTGGCTGACTTTCTAGTCGAAATGACCACAGTAGAAGAAAGCACCTCTCTACCTACTTGGTCCGTCAGCGTCGATGGATCTTCTACTACAACAGGAGGTGGAGCGGGCATCGTACTAACAAACCCTGACGGAGACGAATTCGAGTACGCTCAACGCTTCGAATTCACAGCCTCGAACAACGTCGCTGAGTATGAAGCGCTGATAGCAGGAATCCGCCTCGCCCTAGCAGCCGGAGCGCGCAAGCTCCTAATCCAAAGCGACTCTCAGCTCGTCGTCAACCAAGTACTTGGAGCTTACGAGGCTAAAGAAGACACCATGGCCAAATACTTAGCTCTCGCGCACACTCTCTTATCTAAATTCGAGAGCTACGAGATAAGACAGGTACCTCGCTCCAATAATATCCATGCTGACAAATTAGCTAGGCTTGGAAGCTCCATGGCCAGCATCGGAAGTCGGAAGGTGACGCTCCTCACCTCACCTCAGCCAGAGATAACTTCACCCACAGAAGTACAGTACACCGAGGAGGATGAACCATGCTGGTTCACTCCAATCCTGAAATATCTCAAGAAGGGAGAACTTCCAGCGGAATCCACCGAAGCACGAAAGTTAAAAACGAGAGCCGCTCGCTTCGTCATAGTGGGAGAAGAATTATACAAACGAGGGTTCTCATTCCCTTACCTCAAGTGCCTCGACCCGACCACAGCGGATTACGTACTTAGAGAAGTACACGAAGGCATCTGCGGAAATCACTTAAGCGGGAGAACTTTAGCTCTCAAACTACTGAGGCAAGGCTACTATTGGCCAACGATGCATGAAGACGCGAAGAAGTTAGTCCGGAAGTGTAAACCCTGCCAAGAGCATGCAAATATCACTCACCTACCAGCGGCATTAATGCAACCAATTGACAGCCCCATCCCTTTCGCCCAATGGGGGATGGACTTAGTTGGACCATTCCCACCCGCCACAGGAGGACGTAAGTACCTCATTGTAGCAGTGGACTACTTCACCAAATGGGTGGAGGCGGAACCCTTAGCACGTATCCGAGAAGAAGAAGTCATCCAATTCCTATGGAAGAACATCGTCTGCCGCTTCGGAATCCCACGTTCCATCATCTCGGATAATGGGACCCAATTCTGCGGTGACAAAGTAAAAACTTGGTGCCTCGGCCTAGACATCAAGCAGTTCTTCACATCCGTAGCAAATCCACAAGCTAACGGCCAGACGGAGGTCACGAATCGCACTATACTCCAACACCTTAAGACAAGGCTTGGGAGTGCCAAAGGGAAGTGGGTGGACGAGTTGCCTAACGCACTATGGGCTTATCGCACAACCCCACGAGCAGCAACCGGAGAGTCACCTTTCAACCTAGCTTTCGGAACAGAAGCTATAGCACCCGTTGAAATAGGTGAACCATCTTGGAGAATCACCAACTACGATCCAACAGCTAATGAAGAAGCTATGCGAGGAAGCCTAGACCTTGTAGATGAGCTACGAGAGATCGCCTACATCCGGCAACAGATGTACAAATCGCGCATGGCCAAGGCATATAACTCAAAGGTCCGTCCCCGCTCTTTTCAAGTTGGAGATTTAGTCCTCCGGAAAGCTGAAGCCTCTCACCCCATCGGTAAGCTCGACCCAAAGTGGGAAGGACCGTATAAAATCACCAAAGTCGTCAACACCGGAGCATACCGTCTCGAGAACACTGACGGACACCCTATACCCAGAACTTGGAATATAGGGAACCTCAAACGGTTCTACGCCTAAGGTATACATCTACCTTACTTCAGATCAGTTGAGATCATCACCCATATTTCTTCTATAGGAAAACTACTCACGAATTGCCACCCATGCAGGCTCCACGACCTTCCACGTCAATTGTCTTGTAAAGCTGCTTATACATGGTTGGAAATTTGACACCACACGACGAGGTACGTGAACGTCCCACCTAAACTGGGGGGCTAGTAATTTTTACTTACATCAGCGAGTCATAATTACATCCCACCATCTTATTACAGATTGAGAGCCAATTACGAGGGGATGCATATTACTCAATCAACGGCCCAAAGAGCGAGAACACTCCAAACCACATCGCCAAGGGTAACTATACTTCCACTAGCATTCAACACACGGATGATCTTATTTACTCCTACTAACGTGAAAAATAATTCCACTAGCAGGCATGATCACATAGTAACTCGCAGCAACTCACGAGTTGATTTCATATCCCGAAGTGCGAGGAAGAAAAAACATCCCCGTAATATGGTACGTAGATCGGCAATGCACATCCCCTCAGCTTCAATTACCAAGTCTTCAATACAAATGCTTAGACAAAATTCTTTTTTCTCAATTATATTTGACAGTGCATAGAAACGCCAAAAGGAAGTCAATTTACCATCAGCACAGTAAAACAAACGAGTACAAGAAGACGTGGAAGAAGACAAGCTTGAGAATGTCGTTATAATTAGCTCCTGGTTTATTATTATCAAGAAAATTTATTGCTTAGCAGTAGTTAGTTACCTCCGCCTCATGTAGGCCCATCGCATTAGCGATTTATTTAAATTCGCCTCACATCGGCTTGTAACAACTCTCCTTTGCTATCATCGAATATATCACAATTTTCGTTTTACTATCTGTGCCTTTACATCGATATAAACTACTTCTCATCAGGAGTTTAATTCAATACCACCCTATAAACACTTAGAGAGATTTAGACAATCCATATAGCCTGGCCAGCTGGATTATCTAAGTCCCTTTATTTGTTTCACGAGGTGTTAATTTTAAAACGTGGCCACGGAAAAATATAATTAAGACCCAAGCGGTCCGAACAAAGGGCACGACCCTTAACAAAAACCTTGGGAGACTGATCCCCTCCTCAAGTACATCGCGTACAATGCTAAGTGTAAATACATATAAGCAACGCAATAATTCTTGACAATGTCAAAATAAATAAATCGGAATA
>NW_012193078.1:157301-181067 GCF_000504015.1 Erythranthe guttata
AAAGTCCTCTCGGGGAAAGCCGGGAGACTGAGCCTGCCACACTATTGACAGGCATAGAAACGCCAAAGAAGTCATTTACCATCAGCACAGTAAAACAAACGAGTACAAGAAGACGTGGAAGAAGAACAAGCGTAGTACAATCACTTAGAATATTTTTTTTTATCAAGTTAATTTATTTGTTTAGCGGTATTATTTACAGTCGCCTCACATAGGCTTGTAACAACGCAACCTTGCTATCATCGAATAAATCAATTCTTCTTTGCCCTACTCTCTGTGCTATCACATCTACACAAATTATCTCTTACCAAGAGTCCAATTCAAAACAACCTTACAAACACTTAGAGAGACTTAGAAAATCCATATAGCCTGGCCAGCTGGATTCTTTAAGTCCCTTTATTTGTTTCACGAGGTGTTAATTTTAAAACGTGGCCACGGAAAAATATAATTAAGACCCAAGCGGTCCGAACAAAGGGCACGACCCTTAACAAAAACCTTGGGAGACTGATCCCCTCCTCAAGTACATCGCGTACAATGCTAAGTGTAAATACATATAAGCAACGCAATAATTCTTGACAATGTCAAAATAAATAAATCGGAATATTAAATTTCAAAGTCAAACAAGGCAGAAAATCAAATGAAAGAGTAGTGGACATACCCATCTACATCAGCGATAAAAACAAACTAAGAAATCCATAAAAAAAAAAAAAAACATAATAGTGATAAAAATAAAGGGGGAAGAAGGATAACTATCCTAGCAACTAAGTCTAAGCTCCCCTACCGCGAGCGGACGACGTACCCACGGTGGAGTCATCCGCAACCATGTCGTTCACGACCTCTGTGCCCGTCCCATTAACATCTACTTCATCCTCCTCTTCATCGGATATGCCAGCTTCCATTCCACGAATCACTTCCTCGCTGATACCACCCGCATCGCGCAGATATTTGCGACAAGCACGCACTAATGGCTTATAAACCACAGCCAATGCGTGCTCCTCAATCATAGCAGCACACTCATCACTACCTCGGAAACTAGCTTTAGTCTCCTCCACAATGGACTCCTTATAAGCCGCACCACCTGATGTCGCGAGGAACCTCTTCCCCGTCGCCTTCTCAGCTTCATATTTCTCTTTGAGCTGATCGTAACATTCGTTCAACTTATGAACATCATCTTTATAAGCCTGCGCATCACCCCGGATAACCTCGAGCTCCTCCGTCCTCTCAGCAAGCTCCTCTGTCCTCCGAGCAAGCTCTTCAGAGCGTAGAGCGAGATCGGACCGCGCTTCCTCCAACTGACTTAGAAGCTCATCCTCACGTGCTTGACTTCGAACCCGATCCTCTTCCTTACTAGCTTCCGCATTCCTACCGTGCTCCACGAGGTATCTCCAAGTCGCTACCAACTAAAAAAAAAAAAAAAAAAAAAAAAAAAAAAATTTTTTACAAGGAAGAGAGGGAGTAACGTCTAATCTTGTTTTAAGAAAAAAAAGACTCACCCGACAGATGTCCCCACCGGCTAACTCCAACATGTGAGAAGGACCTTTACCAGACATCCGAGCACGATCATACTCCCGAACAAATCCCTCGGTACTCAACAAGGGCAAATCATGGTCCGACACATCCCAATACGACTCCTTACCGTCGCGATTCACACCATAGGTAAACAATTGTTTCCCTCCTCCACCATGGAAAGCATAAGTCTCCTCTGGATCTACCCGTGGACGCTTAGGCACAGCCACATACTCAGTATCCACCCTCTTTCCCTTGCCACGATCCCTCTTCGGTGGACGATCTTCCACTACGCCAGCACTGCTACGATCATCTGCTACTACTCGAGGACTTTCTACATGAACCTCCTCGCGAGGCAAACCATTCGAAGAACCTCCCAACTTAGAGGGAACCTTCTTCGATGCCTTCTTCGACGTCCCATTCGCCTTCGCTCGAAGTGCCGCAAAGGTGATACCACCATCTACAAAAGATAACAAACACATAAGAAACATGAGGTATACATGACCAAAGAACTACAAAAAATAAAAAAAAAAAAAAAAAAAAAAAAAAAAAAAAAAAAAAAAAACAAAAACAAAAAAACAATTCAAGACAACAAAAGGATATACGACGCTGACCCTCCACCGTCGGTATCAAACTCCTCGGATCAAATTCCACATCGCACAACCCAGATTCCTCAATCCTCTTCGCCATATTTGCAGTTATCGCGAAACTCTCACACGAAGGATTCCAAACTACGGGAACGTCAAAAGTGGGAGCCCTCACGTAAAAAAAATAGGTCTTCCATTTCCCCAAAGATAGCTTCACACTCTTCACGAATTGGTAATGAACGCGAGGATGAAAGCAAAAGAAAGGCATCTTAGTGGGCCGATGTAACGTAAATAACGCCTTGAATAAACTCACAGACACAGGCAGACCTACTCGAACCACCCTAAAATGAAATGCCTGGAACATCAGAACAGCAGTGGGCGTTAGCTGACTGTACCTAATCTTGAATTCCTCGCAAACCTTCAACAAGGTAGGATGCGGTGTAATCTGAGATGTGCACGTCAAGTACCCCAAAAATACCGTATGAAACCCATCGGGGGGCGAATACAAGCGATCGCCCTTCCGAGGCAACAACAACTCGACATTACTCGGCGCTCCAGATAAACGACGAATAGAATGCAAATGCTCTTCAGTCAATACACTGTCAAAATTAATTAAGTCCAAATTAATTGGCTTAATTTTCTTTTGCCTCCTCGTGTCAACCTCAACATCACCCGGCGGAATATCATCTTCCTCCTCCTCTTCATCCGTCAACTCAACTTCACTACTTGGCGCCGTATGATTACTCGCCAACGGTGCTTGATTCGAATCATCACTATCGCTCCCAAAATCCACGACTTGACGCCCATACCGACGTCCACTGGAATTCGCTTCATCAACAGTAGGGCAAATATTAATATTGTTACGCACTTCTACATCGTCACTCCACGATTCAATAATTTCTCGCCGACCAAAACTTCCCCCGGTGAAAACAACACGCGAATCAGCACCCTCGGAAATTTGCTCGTCAATTTCGCCCGAACCGGGCTCAAAACCGGCATCTAACGCGCCCTCACGCGCGCGCGTGGCCCCAAAAGGGGCGGATCCACGCGCGCGCGCACCAACTGACTGCACAGCGCCACGTGGCGCCTCCTCTATAGCCGGACCCCGCGCGTCAGCTTCAATCCCACCTTCCGACGCGCGCGCGCGTCGCTTAGAGGCTGATTCACGCGCGCGCGCGTCGTCACCCTGTTCCCGCCCACGTGGCGCCTCCTCACTCGCCATACTCCGCGCGTCCCCCTCGTTCCGCCTTTCTGACGCGCGCGCGCGTCGCTGGGGATGCGCGCCCGCCTGCTGCACATTAATGGCCACGCGCGCGCCTCTCTCAACTCCAGCTCCCGACGCGCGCGCGCGTCGCTCTGCCTCATTACCAGCCGTGCGCACGTGGCTTCCCCCCATTGGACCACGTGCGCTGGTCCCCTCCGCAGCCACCGACCCTACTCCCATCTGCACAGAATTTCGCGCACCTCCGGATGTAGATCCGTTTTTCGCACTCGATACCACAAGATTCCCGCGTTCCAAGCCCACCGTACCAAAAGTTTTCTTGCACCCTTCAACCGGATCTCGAAGTTTAATACGCAAAGATTTTGAATTACCCGAGTTCGACATGAGAAAAATAATTTTCTCCGACAAAACAATCAAAAAAAAAAACAAAGGAAATTTCTACTCCACCACAAAAAAATATTTTTCAAGAGAAAAATAGCGCAGAGGAAGACCTAGAGTTAAAAAAAAAAAAAACACATACCCATAGTTATTGCGAGAGTTGGAGTTTAATACTTTCCACCGCAAAAGGAGTCTATTTATCTGGCCCTGGTATAATATTTAAAACCCTTAAATATATACCTCGCTGCCAAATAAATACAATTATTCCTTACTTAAATCAAGGAATTAATTCACCGGCAACGAAAACAATTCAAGCAACGCCGCAATTAACTCTCGACACGACCCAGATCCATCTACACACGTCCCCGTCTCGAATCGAGAGTTGGGGGGCTTAATGATATACCTAAATGGGCCGGCCCAACGGGCCCTCAAATTTATCTACCAATTGGGCCCATTACAAGAAAGCCAAGTCACACACATGTGGCCCATTACACGAAAGCCCAAGCTCCTTCAAAATAAGGCTTGGGCCCAACAAAGTAAGCCCAACCCATTCAATAATACATAAATAGATGGTTTACTCATTCGTAAAGGTAAGTTCTCATTTTTATCGACAATCAACCTCGAATATTATTCTCTCAGCTATCTCTACGATCCGTACATCTGACTTGAGCGTCGGAGGGGTTTCCGCCGGACCAACCCCCGGCTTAGTTCACGTGTGCTCTTTTCGCAGGGACCTCAGGAACATCGAGTTGACCAGCTACTGATCAGCTTTGCTCTCCCAACTTGTTTTCTGTACTACCCTAGGTGAGCTATATTTTAGCTTCATCATTTATGTATCTGATTATATAGTATTGGAAAATTTCTCTTCCAAATTATTATCTAAAAGTATGAATTGTTTTATCAAAAGATTGCTTTGTTGAATTCCTCGAACTGGTTCCTGATTTTTTTTTTCTTGACTTCGTTGGTCGTGTAAATTTCAATATCTATTTTGTCAATTCGAATGACCCAACAAAAGTTCATGCCGAGTATGAACGATTTTGTAGAACATACGTTTGGATGAAATACGTTACGTATTTTTACATTATTGATCTAAACATAAAATAACATACACTCTTGTGTATGTGTACTTAATTAGTGAATAATTATTTATGTAGATTTACGATTTAACATTATTAATCTAAACATAATAACACACACTCATGTATATACGTACTTACTGAATAATTATTTATGTAGATCTAAAATTTAAAATCATATGGTGTATTTTACCAGGTGTATAATCTCACAGGTCGCGTATAGACTATGGAGTATTTTATTTAATAATATTCTACTACAAAATATAAAAATATAATAGTAGGATTAGTAAAAAAAAAAATCAAAATCAATAATATTTATGGCAAATTACGGCCACCCTGAGTTATGGTCAAATTACAATAGGTCAAATTATCAAAACCCCCTATTTTCTAGATAATTACAGTCACCCCTCAACTATGTATTATCTTACGAAAAACCTCCTCAGGTAACTTTAGGGATGTTAAATCGGTAAAATCAAACCGAAATTTCGGTACGCTAACATTTCATACCGTTTACCGAACTAAATATACTTACATAAATTTTATGTAAAAATATTTAAAATGAGGGAAGACTGTAATTACCAAAACAAGACGTTTTTTTTCGTAATTTTGACATACCTCAGTGGTCGGCCGCGCCGCAATGGGCCCCAATTTTTTATTTAAAATAGGAGCCAAACGGGATTCTCTACGCAGTCCATCTCTGACCAAAAGGCGTCAGCGTCCAGCCACCGCCGGTCTGCCGCCGCGACCACGACGGCGCCACCTACCAACAGTACAAATGATCCAACATTTCCTCTCTCCTTCTGCCCCTTTCAGTACAACGTCACCATTTTCTCTCTCTCTCTCTCTCTCTCTAACCTAATACTAAACCCTCATAAATGCCGTGAAAAATAGGTTCTAAAAAAGTCATGCTTGTGTGCCCCGGAGCGTTCAGTTGAGTAATTGAATGCTGGTCCTCCTTCGCTTTCAGACGTAAACTAACAGATTCGCCATTTTCACCAAATCCCTTTCTCTCTCTTGTTTTTTTCAGCTTAAAAGAGGAGATTAAGATTACAGCTTTTCCATCTGAAAAGTGCTTTTCGCCTTTCCTTTTCTATTATAGGTTTGAGAAGATCCGCTTTTCCCTTTTGTCTCTCTGTTTCTTAATTTCAGATTAGTCAGATCATACATCTTTAACAGTTAACACCGTCCCGATGATTGTTGTATTTTACTTTCCATTTTTTTTTATATAAATCAAGTGCTTATTGATCTGAAGAAACTGCTTGTGCTTATACCTGATTTTAATGATTTTTGTTGTCAATTTTGTCAGCTACCATGTTTAGGAGAAAGTCGATTAACAACGAGGAGACTAATGCTGCGGAACGAGATGCAAAGGTAACAACTAGAAGGATAATCATATCAAGAAACATTCACTTTTAAAAGGCATATATGCATCATAGCTTATTGCCCTTTTCTAGATCTAGTTAAAAAAAAAATTACGGTTCGTTGTTTCGATTTTGTGTATTCATGTAAATAGAGAAAGTTTCGTTCTGGTTCGGTGATTTGATCGCGAGTAACACGAGAAGGTTATACGTGTAGACGTGTAGTGTATAAGTGATGCTAAAATTGTTAAAATGCAAATTGGATATTAAAGAGACGAGACGAAACTCGTTTTTTTGGAATTTTAACAAGTTTAGAGATATAATGTGTATTCGTTCATGCAGAAAGAATCTAATACTTGTTGTTACAGGTCGTACAACTTAGGGATGCTATTGGACCAGTTTCAGGTCGAACCTTAAAATTTTGCAGTGATGCGTGTCTGAGGAGGTATCTAGAAGCTCGAAATTGGAATCTTGCCAAAGCCCAAAAGATGTTGGAAGAGACTATTAAGTGGAGGTCGTCATACAAACCCGAAGAAATACGCTGGGTGAGTTTCTTTTGCGCGCGCGCGCGTGTGTGTGTGTGTGTGTGGAAAATGGTTATAACTTGAATGGTGGTATGTATCAGCATGAAGTAGCACACGAAGGTGAAACTGGGAAAGTTTCGAAGGCCAATTTTCTCGATCGAAAGGGTAGAACCGTCCTTATAATGAGGCCTGGAAAGCAGGTAAATTATAATTTATAAACAATCTTGGGCTAGTTCATCTTTCTATTGTATGTCTTAACATCATTTACAATTTTACTTAAAATCTTACGGAAAACAGAACACTGCATCTCCCGAGGGCAATATTCGTCATTTAGTGTATCTAATGGAGAATGCAATACTGAACCTGCCGGAAGGGCAAGAACAAATGTCGTGGCTCATTGACTTCAACGGCTGGTCTTTGAACACAAACGTTCCGATGAAAACAGCTCGAGATATTATCTACATTTTGCAGAACCACTATCCGGAGAGGCTTGCTATAGTCGTTCTCTACAGCCCTCCGAGAATATTTCACGCCTTTTGGAAGGTATAGTATACGTAATCGATTCTTTAACTAATCTCTTTACTATCCGGTTTTTCGGTTTTTACTTGATTTTATTATCTCTAAATAAATCTGCAGGTTGTGAAATATTTTGTGGATCAAAAGACGTTTGAGAAAGTAAAATTTGTATACCCGAATAACAAAGAGAGCTTGGAGATAATGAAGACGTTCTTCGATACTGAGAATCTTCCGAGTGAGTTTGGTGGGGAAGGTACACTGGAATACGACCATGAAGAGTTTTCGAGATTGATGGCGCAGGATGATGTCAAAACCGCAAAGTTTTGGGGATTAGGTCAAAAGGATTGTTACCAGAATAATATGAACGGCAACTGATGTGTGTGAAAAATCGACGAATCTGTAGTACCTTAATATTGTCACATGTATTTGTTGTGTAATATAAACGACTGTCCCGATTCTTCTTGCTGGGATTATGTCAGATTATCCGATAACGATTAAATAATTATTTGAATTTATTTTAGTACAATGAAATTATATCATTTGGTTCCACAAATTGGTCTTTTCCTTTGCATATATATACAAGAGGGTTTTTCACAATGTAGATGTCTTTCGACTGTATATTACAGAGAGAGCAATGTTCTTTAAAGGCGTAAAATTGCTGGTTAGGGTTTACTTGAGAAACGACTAATAATTTCACAAACATATCGAGTACAACATACAGACAGTTAATTCCATTTTAGCATAGACATAACAAGAAAACAGTTACTGTACAAGTTGTTGAGCAGAGGGTACGGGATGCTTAGAGTTCATTCGAGTAGAGGCACTCATCCACGAGTTGGCGAAGGTTCGGATTCTCCAATGCTGCAGCCACTCTTTCTTTATCGTTTAACTGCTTATTAACTGCACAAGAAAAAAGAAAAGATGCTCTGATTAAGTTGGGAATATTCTAGCAAGCAAGATTCATGAGAAGCTGTAAAACAACGGTCGAGAAACCAAAGAGAGAACTAACTCAACCGGCTTAGACTCGAATATTGTATTATAAACAATTAAATAAATAAAAGAGAGAATTTGACCTGATTCTTCATTAGCATGTGATCCAGGAGCTACTTTTATGTCTACCTGTATACTCGGATTCGTCAACGAAATAAGATTGTTAGATACAGTTCAATCAAAATTTGTGAAATGTCGTCATATTTGCCACACGGGAGTTCGATATCAAAATACGAGGGGGCTGCTAATTTGCAAGGGTTACGTTATCATATCTAAATATGCATAGTTTTTTTTCATGGGACTATCTGAACGTTTTATGCGAAGTCGTCCAATCGTTTGCTAATAGTTTAATATTTATACAGCTATCGAAAGAACGTCGAAACAATCTTCTACCTCAAGAAGACTCGACGCGTGTCTTTCAAATGTCGTTTTTAATAGGAGAAGAACAACTTCATTAATTAGACAGCTCTAAGAAGGGAAAAAATTGCAGTCAATTCGTAGATGAACTTCGGAATCTGACAACATTTATAACTTATAAGTTCGTTCATGCCCTATTACTAAGAAAACGATAAAGTTAAACGTATGTATAGCAAAACACGGCGACCGACAAAGCGATTAAAATACATTTTATCGACTAAATCCGGAAAAAGAAAAGAAAAAAACAAATGAAGGAGCGATAAGGCAATCGATTAAACAAACCCTAATGTGTTTACAGATGCAGAGAAGAGAAGTAACCTTAAAATGTGGAGGGAAATGATCCTTCAATTTCTCTCTTAAGCACAAACCAATTACAGTCGCCATGCTGCAATGTTGTATCGTCGGAGTAAACATTATCCTGAAAATTATCGAACAGAAGATCACTACCTCCTAAATCCACCAAAATTTCCTGTTTTGCTTTTGCCTAATTACAGTCCAGAGCATAATTGACAAAGAGTAATTACACTAATCATTGAATAATTAATCATAATTAAATTCGATTCAGCTGTAATTTCAAATGACTTAATACTTAATAGATTATTAATGATGAGAGAGAGAGAGAGAGAGAGAGAGAGAGAGAGAGAGAGACTAACAAGATGCGGCCGAGCTTCTCGTCAACAGTAATGGATTCCTCAGAAAGCACACTCAGCTGCTCCAGAGAATACGGATGCTCTGGATCTCTTATATCCCTTACATAATGTGGCTACCAATTTACAGTTAAGGAACACGAATTTTCAGAAATCAAAAAAGTGTAATCATCTGTCAGCCAAAGAAAAAAACACCTCAGAATTTCCGAGAATTAATTGTGGGTGATTGAATTAAAAAAAAAAAAAAAAAAAGGATATCATAGATTTCGAGGGGATCGACGTCGGCGTGGGGGTCGTCGGAGCGAGCGATCCTTTCCTTCTTAGCGTGGACGACGGGATTGGCGTTGATCAGACCTAGAGTCATCTCCTCTCTCTCTCTCTCTCTAATTCTCTCTCTCTCTCTCTCTTCTTTCTCTCTCTAATTCTCTGAGCTCGGCAAAAGCTAAATTGAGCTTATTGCAGAGAGAATCTGCTGCACACAAGTCCAAACACAGCCTACGGTTTTGGAGATGAAACGGTGGGAATGGGGGCAAATATTTTGCACACCATTTTGCTACAATTTCAGTATTAATATTTAATTAATAGTTTATAAAGAATTCTATATTATTTTATTTTTTCCGTTTTAGATATTTGTAACCATGGTTAAGAGCTTCCGAGTGTAATAAGATCTATGAAGATAATTTAATTAAAATCAAATTGCCAGTTCCAAGGAACTAAAATATTACGATTCAGAGTATTGTTGGGGGCTTAATTCCACTTTTCACCCTTGAAATATAACATTTTAGTATTTTGCACCCGTAAAAGTACAAATGACATTTTGCACCCTCTAAAGCTAATAAATCATTCACATTGCACCTCAGTATTCGATAGATATATCTTTTATTGAGAATGGTCATAAAAGTTGATGATTATCTTTTTTTCCTTTTGGAACTAAACTTTATTTCTTATGTAATATGGTAAAAGAAACGGTTGAAGGTAATAGTTTGCATCGAGAAAAGAAATATTTTCGTATACTGTATATTCAAGAGTTAACTGCGAAAAATCTCCTAAACTTTGGACGTTCTTGCACTTTATCCCTTGAACGGAAAAAAGTTGCACGGGCATACCTCAACTTACTAAATTGTAGCACCGAAACCAAAATTGTCCATTTTTAGCCTAATTGTTCCCGGAATTACACACGTACAACTCCCACGTGTAAATGGAGGGGCAAATTCGCCACCTCACATGATTTTGGAAAAAAAGAAATGAAAAAATAAAAAGGAAAACCCACAACCCCATCTCTCAAACACCACTACCACCACCACCACCACCTCTGCTCCGCCATCCTCTTCATCTTCTCCAACCAACAGCCCCATCTCCCAATTAAGCTTTAAGCTTTTTTCTTTCAAGCACCAAAAACTTGATGTCGCCGCCGCGCAAAACTTGACGAAGACCCACCAAAAATCAGCCAGATGCTGTTGTAGGGAAAATCAGACCGCGAGACCCAATGGAAAATATTAACAGGGTGAGATTAATGACCACTTTGAGAAGCATGGGACAGCGTTGATTTCGGTTAGGGCGCCGCTCTATTCGGGGGTTGAAAATTAGGGGGCGGCTTCCGGTGGCAGAATCGTAGCTTGTGAATTTTGTTTGGCCGTAGTCGGCAGCCGCAACTCCGGCGATTTTTCTGCTTGAATTTCATTGCAAAGTGGTAACAAAGGGCTGGGAAAACGAAATTCGTTTGAGGTGGAACACAAGGCTGCATTTCACAAACGAGGTCGGAGTGGAGGTGGCGGCAGAGGTGGAGAGGGGGGTGGTTGGGTAGATAGAAGAAGATCACTTTTTTTTCTTTTTTTTTTTCTAATTTTATAATTATTTGTATTTATATATGTGATATATATTATATATATATTTGTATATTGTTTTGTTAAAAATGAACTAAAATTTATTGGCATAAAATGAAATAATGTTAAAAAAGTTTCTGAAATATTACAATTTTTTTAAATACATAGACATAAATCATATGATAATTTAAAAAATAAAACGATTTGCATATTATATCCACTTTTTTTCTTTTTCTTTTTAAGATTTGTTTATATTAATGAAAAAAAGAAAGAAAAATAGGTGTAACAGGAAAAGACCAATTTACCCAGCTTAAATCATGTGCTTCTCACGTGTTATGCTTCCGGCCATTTTTTTGCCAAAAATGGACAATTTCGGCTTCGGTGCTACGATTTAGTAAGTTGAGGTATGCTCGTGCAACTTTTTTCCGTTCAGGGGTAAAGTGCAAAAACGTCCAAAGTTTAAGGGATTTTTTGCAGTTAACCCTATATTCAATAATCAATAGTATTATTCTTGTGGTGTAAAGTTTCAAGTTAAATTATTTATGAAATATTTTCGTATGTGATGTATATTCAATAATCAATAGTATTATTCTTGTGGTGTAAAGTTTCAAGTTAAATTATTTATTTCCCCTCGGAAATTAAATTTTATTATATAAAAATATCAACTAATTCCTTTTTTTTTTTTTTATCAAAGACCTACCTCGGGTGGAATGTGAATGATCACCAATGCAAAGTACTATTAGTTTTTTCTAGGGTGCAAAATGCTAAAATTGTACATTTCAATGGTGCAAAGTGCAATTAAGCCTATTCTTGGTTGTAAGAGTTTGAGTGTACTTTACATGCAGATAAATCATACCAAAAATAATAAGCAACAACAATAATAAAAAAATAATAATTGAGACCAAAACCCTAGAAATAATTTAGCACTAACAAGGGAATTTCTTGAATAATGAAGAAATAAGTCAAAAGGGGAAGAAGAATACAATCCCAGCAAAATAGAAATCCAAGCTCAGGATAGCCATTCCCACATACAAGAAAGAAATAAACATGGGATTATAATTCTCAATAAGAGAAGGGAATTTTCGAAACGAAAAAAATTATAAAGAAAAAAAGTCGAAAGTGAGCAAAAAAGCACTTGAAGCAACAGTAGAGTTTATTTAGATCTTTTTCCCTCCTTTTTCTTGATAACTTCATCAGTGTACATAATGCCTTTGCCTTTGTAAACTTCTGGCGGCTTACAGCTCCTAACAGCAGCGGCAAATTGATTCACCCTTCCCTTGTCGATTCCGGTGCAGCACACGACATTGTTTTTGAAGCAAAACACACGCACAGCTGGCGGTACCGTCAATTCTACTTCGTGGCTGTAACCGAGTTTCAGGTACAACAGACGCCCTTCTGCTTCTGCTCTCGCTTTGAAACCAACTCCAACTATCTTCAGAAATCGAAAGAATTTTGCTTCCATCTCCCTACAAGAATATCTATATATGGATATATATCACCTGAAAATACATTCAAGAAATTAACATTTTAGCAAAACTGCAACGTCTGCAAATGCAGAAGAAGTGATGGGCATTGTGGATATGTGTTCACAAACTACAATCACATAAATTTGATAAAATCGAGCGAAATAACTACAACCCTCTTTAGTTAGACAATCAGTTATATGGGATTCAACGGAATAAAAAGCCAGCAGAATAATATATTTCCTAAAAATATTCTTGATCTTCTCCAATTACCAGCAGAATAATACTGAAATTTTGGTTAGTATACATTATATAATATGTTTCATATCATAAACGAACAATGACGGGTGGCTAGATGCTGTGAACATGTATGTATACAGCAGATGTAAAGAAGTCTGTGGTAAGGAATTTTCCAGCAACAACATTTTTTTTTCTTTTTCATTCTGCCGAGGCTATGCTGCATCTAGGGAAAGAAGAAAGTTTGGATTTCATTAATAGTAAATTAGACTAAAAAGTATCTACTAATCGAGTGTAATCAACTTCATGAAATGATCTCACAGTTGTGAGCTCCTCGTGAAAAAAGTACCGTTACAATTTGGGTAAAAAAAAAGGGCACAAGTCTCATTGAGTTATCAATTATAATACCATTTGTCAAATGTACAAAACATACATATACAAAGTCAATGATAGTAACTTAGTTTCACAACAAAATTTGAACATCAAACGAGTAATTTCTAATAGATTAAAGCCATTAAAAAATAGTTTAATTTAGATTACGAAAATTCTAGTTAATTGCAACAAAAGTAAACGAAAGTTAGCATTCATACCAATCAGGAGATTTAATCAATTCAAGCAAAGCAATACCTCACCAAATTCCACAACCTTGAGCATATTCTTGTTACTCTAAAAAATAAATCTTGAAATAATCATTGAGTTACAAGAAACCCCCCAATGTACCAAACTTAATTACAAAAAAAAAAATTGTACATCTCAGTTTTAAGGGCAAGTGCATAACTTAATTTCATGAAATTTAGCAGTCAAAAGAGATAACTGTAGAAAATTAACGAGTTCTTTCGCTTTGCAACAAAATCAGAATTTTGAATTTCATCTAGCATTTCTCAACTCCCGCGACGCCTAATGATCCTTTCTCAAAATCTGAACTACCCAAAGCTTATCTGAGAGGAATCCAATAGCATCTACGCAATACCCATCCTCGTAAATAAATAAATAAATACCAATCATAACTTAATAAGGGCTCTATTTAAATGAACTGGCATAACATCTCACATACGCATTTTCTCAAACACTTTGTGTACATGCCATTCTCTCTGAAGACAAAATAACTGGAAGTAAACTGAAAAAATGCGATAGCCACAACTCTTATGAGAATGTTCATAATTTATCAACCAGAAAACAAGAATCAGACAATTAACATACATTACAAGTTAGAATTTGAATTCCCATCAACAAGAAATGTCCGAAAAAACGAAAGGAAAAACATATATCCCTCTTTCGTGTTTGTTTTGGAGCTTCAGAAACAAGAAATAGTAACGATTACAGTAAATCATACCCGGTTTCGACGAAATCAAAGTTCTACGGAGTGGAGGTTGAAAAGATTATATTCGATCGGCTAATTTTGGGTTAAATGGAGGAGGGGGTTTACTAACTCTCAGTTCCTCGTTGGGATTTTAGTTGGTTTTTTCTTATTTTATTTTTAGAAAATTATTATAGTTGTACTTTATTCTGAATTCTTCCTTCTATTAAAAAGAAAATAAATAAATAAATTCATGAGTATTATTTTTTACCTATATTTAATATATGTAATGACATTTTCACCCATGGTTGTTCGGAATGGAAATTGGAACTGAATTTTGATTTCTCCGGTTACGATCCGAAATTTTCCAATTATGGGAATTATCGGAATTTAACTGGACGTGAACTGAAATTCCGGTTTCCAAATTGATTTTTTTGGATTCAGAATTGGAATATAAATGATGATCACATTTTCGATCCAATTTTAGTTTGCGAAAATAATTCCGTAAATTTCGACATTGACCGAAAATTACACTTATAACATCAATATCACTATGTCATTTCCATTTGAAGTGACTAAGACTTGGAATTATCGAACTCCGTTGATTTTGATCCAAAATTTCCAATTTTGGAAAAAGTTCTTTCATTCCAATTTCCGAAATTCCCACATCATATTTTCCCATTTTTTTGGAAGGAATTAGAGTTAGTTTGTCACTTCCGAAATAAAACGAAACTTTTAAAAAAATATCCGATTTGATTCGTCAAATTTCCAATGCTAGATAGTAGTATCCTGACCAACTACTTGTTTGACAATTCTAACCCAAATGGTAATTGTACTCTCTTATCTTGTTATTGAATATGATGTTTTTTACAGTTTGAAAATTGCTATTTACCGTTTATAACAAAAAATACTTTATTTCTCTAAAACCCCAAAACTTCCCAAAAAAATACAAAAACCTCCCAAACTGCAAATAGCAAAAAAACAATCGAAAATCGAAAATTCGAAATCAAGCTTGAAGAAAGGTTGGGCTTCGATTTTTTGAGGTAATTTCGACTCTTTTATGTGTAATATGCATTGGGTAGGTCGATTACGGAACCAATTTCATGTTAAAAAGTCCTGCAATTTTTTCGCAAGAATATGTTGGAACGCCCAAGATGGGCGCCCATCGCGTGTACTAGCGTTCGTACGCCTTGGGCGCCTATCTTGGGCGTTTAATTAAAAAAAAATGCACTGGACTCCCAACTCGGGCACCCAAATGCAGCTTGCACGCCCAACTTGGGCAGGCACTGCATGAATGGGCGCCCAAGTTGGACTTTAACGCATTTTGGGGGGTTTTTGGATATTTTTGGGAAGTTTTGGGGTTTTGGAGAGATAAAATGTTTTTTGTTATAAATCGTAAATAGTAATTTTCAAACCGTAAAAAACAAGTCCCTGATGAATACATCTTACTCAATATCTTATTTTTCTTTCTATATTACAATTAGGCCCCATTTGGTTGCCAAGATAAGCAATGATCAACTAAATAGTTGGACTTAATTTGATGTTCGTTATCCTCAATAAATTGCCGAGTCGACCCGTCAAAATTATATAATTATGGCTTATCTTGCCTTCTAATAAGTTATTTTTTTGAGCATTTCAACCTCCAATAAAATAAGTGGATCTCATTAGATTATTTAATCTTATCTTGGCTAATCTTATCTTGTCAACCAAACGGGATCTTACTATACCTAATTAAATTACTATTTCTTAGAAGTAAACAAGGATTAGTTTTCCATCTCACAAGCAATTTATTCAACAACATTACAGAATATTCAAAAAAGAACAAATAGTGATGATTCCTAAAAGTTGGGCCTGATGGCCAATAATATAATATACAAAGAATCTTGATTTTCCTTTCACCAAATTCGATTGCGACGAAAAGATAGGCTTCTTCTACAGGACTTCGTTTATGAGCTTCTCCGCCAGAGTTTTTGAAAGTCCCATTACACAATCAACAGTCCCTACCTGCAAAAAAAAAAAAAACATTGCATCAAACACTTATATTTCATACGAGTTCGTTTTCGTTTTCCACAGTATGCTCGATGAAGAAAATCTCTGTACAATCTTTACTAACGAGAGACTAACCAATGTGTCTACCAAGGGCAAAATGAGTGGATGTTCGAGCATCAATCCTCCAGCAACGTTAAAAGTTATTCCCTCCTCAATCTAAAGCGCAAAATTAGATACAATTACTACTCCAGTAAAACGATAAAAGTACTCGGCTTTAATTTAAAAGTAAATTACCAGGCTATCGATCACTTCATCTGGTATGTCTAGAAAATAAACCTGCAGTACAAGTTAGAATTTTAAATCAGCTTTTCCACTTTAACTTTATACAAGTTAAGAGCTTCTCCAGTTACTTATTAAATAGTTTCATGTAGAAATGTGAGGTGAATATTTTCACATGGTTCATAATTTTAAAATAAGATCTAATATCTTATAAGCTCCAAAAACATCTTATAAGCATATAAGATCTTTCAAATTAATCTAGCCAAATACCTCTAAGTTATTACAGGAACACCTCGTTTATAGATTCCGATTATATAATTATGTATCCAGTTATACAATATGTATGCACTTTAAGATCATATGGAATAGCATCAGTGAAATACCTCTGCACTCTCCCATCCTCCTTTTCTACTACCTGTCACCAGATTGGTTACGAGTATCGATCCCACAACGCTGGCAGAACCGCCAGAATAGTCTGTAACGTAATTCATATTCGCAGGCTTAGCTAGCCGTCGTTTACAAAAAATAAGAAATATTAAAAAAATAAAGAAAAATTAGAGAGCAAACCTCTAATGAACTGTCGTGCTTCTTTTTCACTTGTCGGCTTTTCTCTGATAACCCCTTGATACACCACCACCTCGATACCAATTAGATGGACGTAAGACTTAACTTCAAATAATCTATTTTCAACCAAGAGTAGGCCATTAGAATCAAGAAACCTACTGTATATTTACTCGCCGTATCTTATTTAGTGTACGCTCAATGTTGAACAAGAAGGAAAAAGGATATACAACATAAATGTCGGTTTCATACAATTTCATGGGGAATATACCCTATACCTCAAGCCCAAGATCGAGCCTAATTCAAAAAAAAAATTATATAAATTAAGGCCTAGCTTCTAGATTTGGACACACATCGGACCACATAATCAAAATCAAGAAATTCGATTTTCAAACTCTTTCACAATGCCTCGTGATGTAGTGAAAAACAAACAGACAAACCCGTGGATAAATCGAGAAAAAACGATAGAAGGGGAATATATAAGCATACTGTGTCTGCAGTAATTAGCAGTGTAGGGCGTGATATCTCCTCCAATTGGTTATTGCTCCCGAGCTTCATCATAATAGCATCAGCCTAAAATGTAAAAAAAAATTAAAGATAAAATTCAATTTCATGCCGCAAACACAGAAACGAAAATTTTCAGTAACTTCGAGCAAGTTAATTTTATATTGTATGCAAGTTTTATACACCTTTGCCTCAGCTAGGGTCATCACAAGGTCTTCCGGCTTTTCCTTCCTGATACTTTTCTCGTCTATATCTGCAGTCTATATGTCAAATAATTCAAAATTTAGTTTTATAATGACTTAAGGAAAATCTCAACGAGTACCGATAAGTGATTACGGATAAGTGAAAGGGTTAATGGAGTTTCACCACATATATTTAAGACGTATAATTATATTTTATGCTCCCTCGAACACTCTTAACAGTCGAACCTCCAAATTTACAAATGTAATTGTACGTGCAACTCAAAACTAAATATGATTTTTGCAGTTTAATTACTATAAACTATTAGAGATCACCTCGGATATGATCTTTTAAGCATTATCTCATATTCCTCGAAATGAAGCACTTAGCATGCAAATGAAACACTTTAAAGCATGATTTTTAAGCATTATCTCATATGTTTGGATATACTAAAGAGACGGGATCGGAGAAAATCTAATCCAACATCCCCTAAATTGATAAAATTTTAAGTGTAACAAGAAGCATATACGAGTATGTTGGCATTTATCTAAAATCCATGAATTGAAGCCATACAGTTTTTTTCTCTTACGCCAAAATCGACACGTTTTGAGTTTAATCGAGTTATTTGACAAAGAATTTCAAATCCATAGCTCTAATTTCTTAGTTTTTTTTAAGGAACTTTAGTGGATTTCAAAATGATTTCCAGTTCGAGTCATTTCAAAACCATTCCCAATTGGACTAAATTTCAAATGCTTTCGTTTCGAATCATTCAATCCAAATGCACACTCAAATGAAATCACACAATGAGGATACAATACCAGAAATTAGCAGTATTCTTTTTATATATAACGAGAATCAATTTGAAAAAAATTAATGAACGGTGAGGAACGCACCACGATGGTGAACTCGTACCCCATTTCAGCTAGAATTTCTCGACGAGCCTTCGACGAAGAACCTAAAATTATCTTTCAAAACGCAGAAAATCGACCAAAAATGTTAAGCAAAATCGCCGAGGCGGCATTCAATATACTATAGATTTAACTCATTAACAGTTTTAAACTATACACATATACATAGATAGAGAGAGAAAGAGAAAGAGAAACGTAGAGAGAGAATGTGTGGGGAAAACCTCAAAATCCTTGTTCTTCGGAGAGAAGTTGCCGGCGGCATCCATCTCTTCCGGCGGCTTCGCGGTTAGCTTCGAAGATAAGCAGAGCGCAGATGCGGGAAATGAGAATAAAGGCCGCTACGAATAATTTGATGGCTCTATCTAACTCATTTTTTATACTAATAACTTCTCACTTTTTAGTCCTCTAATTTTCGGATAATTCGTTTTTACCCCCCATTGTTTTGTAGTTCAAGAACAAGTACCCATAATTGGGAAAGCTCATATACCGTTGAATTTTATGATTATATACTTAAATTGATTCATTTGAGGTTTAAATTATAATATGCATGCATAAATTTCAATAATTAGAGATCTCCTTCTTACTTTAGTATATTTCTTTGAGAGAAGAAAAATGTATTGACGAGATGAGATATTAGTGCGAGGTGAACGAGACTGCAATCTAATAAAATAATGGCATTTTATTATATGACATAAAAAAAAGTTATTTTCTATTCTTTTTGTCCCTGTAATATAAGTGTGTGTCCAATATTTAATTAGACCTTATATAAGGAAGGATATTATAATGTATGTGATATTTGGTCAAATGTAACAAAGAATCAATGGTCAATAGATAAATGTTAGGTAATATTAAATCTCAAGGGAGGTATACGTAGTATTCCGAATCTGAAGGGGTTTTATCTGCAATTATACATAATCTCGACGCGATAAATGTATAATATCATTAATATTAGGGCAAATTGCACACCATCCCCTAAAAATTTCTAATTTTCACACTTTACCTCTCAAAATTTGAAAAAGTGAATGTCCTCCTTTAAAATGTTATTCTTGTTGCACATTGCCCCGAGTAAAAATTTAATGGATTATTAATCGGCATTTGAGTATTTTTGTTGCACATTGTCCCTTTATATGAGTGAATGCTTTCATTTTTGCCATTTTTCACCTGTGAATTTTTAATAAAACCCACTTCATTTGTCGACTTGATGTGATTGAATATTTCTTTCAAACATGAGTTCGAGATAAGGTATCAAACCTATGAATTTATTTGATTTTTAATTTTGTTTAATCTAGAAAGAATACAGAAATAGACTAAAACTTTACTTAAAATTCAAATGAAGAAATAAATAATCAAAAATATTGTTTCCAATTCATCAAATTCTAAACAAGTGTCTCCTTTTGATGAATCACCGAAAGAAGTACTTTAAGGAATTAATATTATTGATATTTTGATAGGAAAACATTCGTTTTTCAACCCAATTCCTTTTCTCAAAAGACTTCAATTGGTACGCGCAAGAAATAGGCCAATTCCGCGGCTTTTTGTTCAATTTCTTGTGGAGTCAAATTCCAATAAGTACGGGTCAATGGAATAGCCCCGACCTCTCATGTCCCATATAAAGGACACGACGAGCATAAATAAAATTTTGTTAGGCGTTACCCTTTAAAAATATTATTTTTTTGTACACTGTCACTTTAAAATGTTATTTTTGTTGCACAATATCCACTAACAAATGTCTTCTCGGGCAAAGTGCAACCAAAATAATATTTTAAAGGGAAGCGCAATCCATTTTTTTTAATTATTATGGGAAAAAGTGCGAACATGGAAAATTTGTTGGGGTGAAGTATATTTTGTCCATAATATTATTGCTTTAAGAGCTCATGTACGAGAAACGAGCTTTGAAGTAGAACTATCACTTCAAATTCATCATCTTTATTGATTCTCATGATGCTCTTAATTATTTGTTCGTCGGTCAACCTCTCTGAAGTTACGGTTTCTTCAGAGTAGTTCAATAGATATCAACGTCCATTCGGTTATAATAAAATCAGTTATTAATTAAATTTTGTAGGTTTTCGACGATTTCACCATCTACCGGTCAATCCATACAAAAATTTAAATATATTATTGAAAATAATAATAACAGTTTTATAAACTAATAAATTATTAATTCATGTATAAATTAGTAATTATTAATTTATTGATTTTTTAATATTTAACTAAATTAATAAAATTTTATTGGTGCAAATTATATTAATTTATGGTAAATTACAATCACCCGCCTGAGGTATGATTAAATTACGAAAAACTCCATCTTATTTGGATAATTACATCTACCCCTCAACTATGAATTTTCTTACACCTCCACCCTTATGGTAATCATCTAGATTTTGTGGAATATGATCTAGTTTATATTAGTTTTGTGTAAAAATACAGTTTCTGATGCACCAAAATCTGATATATCAAGCCAAAAAAACACATCTTATAATCACCTTGCTTCAAAATGTAGAGCTCGAATGAGATAAAATGGGTATAAAAGTGATAATATTCCATATAATAAAAAAATATTCTACTAAATTTGAAACCCTAAAAATTAATATTCTAAGAAAATTTATAGTTGATGGGTTATTATAATTACCCAAACAAGAGAGGGTTCGTAATTTTATCGTACGCAGGGCTGATTGTAATTTACCCATTAATTTATGGAGTTTTTTCTGTATATTATTTTGGATTTCAAGTTAAACCCGGCTCAAATTAAACTAACAACACTATTTATTTTGAATTTCATGCATATAGTCCATAGTCCATTTAGTACAAATATTTATAAAACCCATAAAAGTAACTTTTTTCTAATAATTTCCAAATAAGAAAGATATTTCAAATAATTCAAATCAAGGAAAAAACTTTTGAATTAATAAAGTGGACTTTAATATAAGCTTGAAAACAGCAATAAACAATAAATGAAGATCCCCTGTCTCCTGCTCACCATCAGTCACCCTCTTTCTCTCTCTCCTAAACACTTCCAGAATGTGGCGGCGGCGCCTGAGCACATGCATTTCGGCGGCGAAGTCCACGCGCCTCTTGACGGAGAAGAAATGGGACGCGCTCGTCATTGGCGGCGGCCACAACGGCCTCACCGCCGCCGCATACCTCGCCCGCTCAGGTCTCTCCGTCGCAGTCCTCGAGCGCCGCCACGTCCTCGGCGGCGCCGCCGTGACGGAGGAGCTCATCCCTGGATTCAAGTTTTCTCGCTGTAGCTACCTGCAGAGCCTCCTCCGCCCCGCCGTCGTCGAGTCCGTCACTCTTATTTAATTTCTGTTGTCTCGCTTAATTTGTCTCCGTTAATGGCGGATTTTTTTTTAATTTCCTCCGTTAAAAACAGGGAATTGGAATTGGCGAAACATGGATTGAAAATGTTGAAGAGGAGTCCGTCGTCGTTCACTCCGTGTATTGACGGCCGTTACCTTCTCCTTGGTCCTGATAATAAACTTAACTATTCTGAGATTTCCAAATTCTCCCAAAAAGATGCTGATGCTTACCCTAAGTACATTTTCCCTTTTTACCCCTTCTTTCATAAACTAATATATTTATTTATTTACCCCAAATGGCAAAGTTTAATTATTGACAGTTGATTAATAACCATATGCTAGATGTGTATTTTATGATCATAAATTAAAATGTTGCATTATAGTTCCGATTGTGATTGAATAAACTTGCGACAAAGTTCAACGATGCAATTCTCCAGTACGATAACTCGATGGAATTCGTTACTTTACAAACGATAAATTTTAAGGTCTTTGAAATGTTATTACTAGACTGCAAATTACGCAACATCTTCCTTGTTTCAATTTGTTATGTTTTTTTATAGGTACGAGAATCTTCTAGAGAGCTTCTGTAAATTCATGGACCCACTTATGGATTCAGCTCCGCCTGAAAAGATGCAACGAATTGCATCTTTAAAAGCTCGTATGAAGGATAATCTACACAAGTCAGTTTTTTGGGGTCATTTGATGCAACGAGCGGTTGCTATGGGGCAAAAAGAGCTTCTGTAAGTGTTTCACTTATCCTTCTTGATTTTTCTTTACTCAATGACAGATATATCCTTGTATCTTTCGTTACTTCACTCATTTGCTGTTGATGGTTTTCAGGGATTTTATGGACCTTTTACTGGCTCCTGCATCGAAGGTCTTAAATAATTGGTTTGAGGTAACACAAGACATTTTGTTACTATAAATAAAATGCTTTAGTGATCCTCAACTTTTTTCGTTTATATTTCGTGAGTTCATCCTTGGAAAAGACTAAAACATCCTCAATTTGATAGTTTGGTTGCTTACATTTTTCGGAAGTAGAAGTGAAGTTGCTTTGAATTGTTATAATGCGGAAATTTAACGACACTAAATTTTATTTCTCTTACGTGCGAAACTGCACCTTAATTTTTGTTATGGACTTTATAATTTACAGAGTGATGTGCTGAAGGCAACACTTGGAACCGATGCAGTTATAGGATCAGCGGTACGATTTATCTTCGATCTGTACCTTATGTTATAGAGCGCATTCACACATTGACATTGACAAAATAATATTTTTTTATTTTTATCTTTTCCGGGATTGCAATAGGGAAGTGTGAGTACACCTGGAAGTGGATATGTTTTGCTGCATCATATAATGGGACAAACTGATGGTGATCGTGGAATTTGGTCGTGAGTATCTTTTTTAATGATGGTAAAAAGGTCACAGTAAATTAATTCCAGCACAGGACCCGTTTCCCGTCTTCTTTTTTTAGAGAAGAAAATTGCGATTTTAGACTCATTTTCGTGCCATGAGTTAAATATTTAAATGGAGTAAAATTTCAGGTATGTTGAAGGTGGGATGGGTTCTGTGTCCTTAGCTATTTCTAAAGCAGCTACAGAAGCTGGTGCTACCATAGCCACCGAAGCTCAAGTAAGTTTCTAGAGACTCAAATCACGTTTTATTTTACGATTATTTTTGCCGTTTATATTTGGTGCATCATAATCTAATAATCGTACTCACTGATAAAGTGATCATGTAGCTCCAGTAGTTAATAATCGAACTTGTTACCATTACGTTATGCGAATAATTTTCTTCGATAAAACACGGTTTTTCTTTTCTATAGGTATCGAAATTGATGATTGAGGATTCGGGCAGAGTATCGGGGGTAAGTGTTAATACACGAGCTTTCTCATTTACAATTACAAGTGTTCCAATTTCTACTTATAATATGGGATCGAATTCGTTCAGGTTTTGCTGGCTGATGTACATAGTGCGCTCTTCTGTTGTTTTGTCAAATGCAACCCC
>NW_012193078.1:184917-215054 GCF_000504015.1 Erythranthe guttata
ATGAGTTTTTTTTGTTGGACCTTTCAAGCTCCAATAAGATAATTGGGTCTCATTAGATTATTTAATCTTATCTTGGCTAATCTTATCTTGTCAACCAAACGGGGCCTTACTCTATTACACAATAATAATGAGGTTTTTTGTGTTAATATTAATGTGCTAGTGATTAATATAACAATATTACTGTGTTAAACTGTAGTTTAGTTAATTTTAATGTGTTTAACAGTAATATAGTTAATATTAACTATATTACCGTCAATCACAATAATATTGTTGTTTAAACGAAAAAAAAAGTTATAGTTACAGAAAAAAAAAAATCAAAAAAGTCAATGCCGGAAACCGGTGAAAAAATCCAAAAGAAGAAAAATGAAAAGTCAACGCCGAAATCCGGCGGAAAAAGAAAAAAAATTGAAAAAAAAAAGTTTTTGATCAAAATTGAATAATTTGTGAAATTTGGTGTCATATTGATGTTAAATTAAGTTAATGATGAAATTGGAGCATATTTTAGTCCCTAACATAAATCTGACCATGTGTGAACTCACTGGTAAATAAATTTTTTATTTGAATATTTTTATGAATAAGTACCGATTTGCTTATTTGTCATGACCTCTATTTTAAATTTAAAAAAAATATATATTAATTATTATTTATTGAAAACAAAATTATAATTTATCAAAAATAATTTTAAATATGGAATATTGTATCCGTCATACTAAATGGGCCATAAGGCAGCACACCGTTAAATTCTCGTGGGATTCATCCAAATGTCTAACCCTGACGCGCCGCCGCTCTGTTTACCAACCACCGCCACCGCCACCACAACAAACCTTCCAGAAAGTCAACACCAAGAGCAGACCTACCGCCTCGATTCGATCGATTCAACCATAACCATCCGGCAATTCCCCTCACAAGGCATCTCCTTCCAGCTCTGGCCCGCCGCCGCCACCCTCGTAACCCTCCTCGACCGCCACAAACTCCGCCACCACCCTAGCAACACCGCCTCCCCACTCTCCTCCACGCTCATCACCCCGCACCGCCGCCTCCGCATTCTCGAGCTCGGATCCGGCACCGGCATCGTCGGGATCGCCGCCGCCGCCTTACTGGGGGCTAAAGTCACAGCCACAGATCTCCCCCACGCGCTTCCCAACCTGCAGTTCAACGTCGCCGCCAACGCCGGAATCTTCGAACCCCACGGCGGCGCAGTCGAAGTGGCGGCCCTCCAATGGGGGGAGAAAAAGGACATGGAAGCCATCGGCGGCAGAGATGAGTACGATCTGATCCTAGGCTCCGACGTAGTGTACCACGACCACCTCTACGAACCACTGCTCGAAACCCTAAAATTCTTCCTGCTGGGAACTGATCGGAAAATGGTGTTCGTGATGGGCCATCTGAAGAGATGGAAAAAGGAATCGGCATTCTTCAAAAAAGCTAACAAGTATTTTGACGTTGACGTTTTACACACAGATACACCCTCCAACGGGTCCAGGGTTGGTGTTATTGTTTACCAATTTTTAAGAAAGAAGAAGAACTGACATTATCGAATTATCAAATTAGTCCTTCATATTATTATTTAATTCCGCTTTACTTCTTTATGTTTTTCTTGTTTTTTTTTTTTTCTTTTTCATCCCTCAACCTCATAATTCAGGGCCATTTTTTTTTTTAGAATATTTCGGATTTTTTTTTTGAGAATTGGGGTCATTTTGTAATTATTTACAAAAATACAATAAAGCGTCGTTCAAAATGACGCGCTTTAACAGCCGTTGGATTGAGCTGAGATTTACGGCCAGATCTTCTAGCTTGTCCTCCTAATCTGACGGTCAGGATAGATCGCAAGATCTGACGGTCGCTAAAACGCGTCATTTTGAATGACGCGCTTTAGCAGCCGTTGGATTGAGCTGAGATTGACGGCCAGATCTCCCAACTTGTCCTCCTAATCTGACGGCCAGGGATAGATCGCAAGATCTGACGGTCACTAAAACGCGTCATTTTGAATGACGCGCTTTGACCTGTCAGATGGTCAAACGCGTCATTTCAAACTACGCGTTTTAGCGGCCGTCCGATTCGTCTCGATCTAACGGTCCTGATTTCGGCCGAATATATATATATATATATATATATATATATATATATATATATATATATATATATATATATATATATATATATATATATATATATATATATATATATATTATCCTATCCCTTAAACAAATCATTCCACATTTTGCTGCCTTGCTCCCTTCTTCCCAACACCAACACCGTAAGTTTTCTTCCTCTTCCTTTTTTATTTGTTAATTATTAATTATTATTGTTTAATTTATATTTTAACTAATGTAGGTAATTTAATTAATTTCAGCCGGGTACTTATTGAGGTAATTTTTTTCACTCTTTCAATTATTATTATAGTGGATTAATGAAATTTTGATCTAATAAATTATCAATTAATTTGGAGATAAATTATTTCTTGTATCGTTAAAATATATATAATTTATATATTATGAAATTCAAATTTTTATTGTTGTTTTTCGTTGTTATTTTTAGGTTAAACTTTAACTTATGGTGGATTTAAGAAGGAATGTTTGATTGTGTTTAAATAATTTCTGAAATTTAAATTTTTTGTAATGGTTTAAATATGATACGAGTAGAATAATTAGTAAGATAAATTAATTAATTATTAGTGTGTTAGTGGATAAATTGGTAGAATTAGTCATGACATTAGAATAGGTATTACCTCAACAAGACCATAAATCGTCTTTTTTACCATTAATTACTTAGTGCCATTAATTTTGACCATAAATCGTTTTTTTTACCATAATTAGAATTTAGATTTCAAATTCATGATTTCAAACCGTTCGAATTTATGGATGTTTGGTCAAAATTCAAAATCAATGACTTCAAAATTCTTATTTTTTTTCTTTTCAATTTATGAAAATTGTAAAATTACACTTTAGCCCCTCAAGTTTACATCAGTTTCACTTTTGATCCTATGTTTTAATAATTTAACATATTTTTATCCTTTTTTTTTTTTTAAATAATGTCTGAAATTTAAATTTTGGTGTGTTTTAATTGTTATAATTAGGTGAAATGTAATTTGTTGTGGATTGAGAAGGGATTTACGCTGCTAGCAAATAATAATTATTTGGAGGTATTTATTTTTTATATTGGACAAATATTATTATTTTTAATTGCTGAAATTTAATTTTGTTTTTTATTGTTATAACTAGGTGGAAGCTTAGTTTGTGGTGTTTTGAGAAGGGATTTTTGTAGCTAGCAAATAATAATATTTTGAAGGTAATTATTTGTTATATTGTACAAATGTAGTACAACTTGGAGCTATTTTTTTCCCCCCATTTTTAAATAATTGCTGAAATTTTTATTTTGATGGTCTTTTTATTATTATAAATAGTTGCGGTATGCAAGGGATGACAAATAATCATGGCAACTTGAACATCAATTATTGCGCCGCAATTCTATTGAAAAGTGTTCGTGAAAATCCAGTTTGTGAGATTTCAAAGGCAAGAGAGATTGTGACCGCGCAAATAGGATATGAGATATCCTACATGAAGGCATGGTACACTTTGAAGCGATGCAGAGAAAATGTATATGGAACATGGGAGAGTTCGGTCCAGAAGTTGCCAAAATTTATGAAAGCACTTCAACAAAGGAATACAGGCACAACTGTTGAGTGGGAACATCACGCGACAAATCATCCATCGAAATTCATAATCAAATACGTCTTCTGGGCCTTCAAGCCGTGTATTGATGGTTTCAAATACTGTCGTCGGGTGATCAGCGTCGATGGAACTCATTTGTACACTAAGTACAAACATAAGATGTTGCTTGCTGTGTGTTTGGATGCGAATCAACAAGTTTTACCACTTGCGTATGCAATTGTTGATGAAGAGACCGCAAGTGCATGGAAGTGGTTTTTCAAATGCATTGACAAACATTTACTTTCGGGCATATCGGATGGTATTTGTATAATTTCGGATCGAGGAACCGGTATTTTAAGTGCCATCGATTCAATGCCCGAGTTTCGGCCCCCTCGTATCACCCATCGATTTTGTTTGAGGCATGTTTGTTCAAATGTCAACGCCAAGTTTAAGAGCATTGTGGTGAAAGATTTTTGTTACGCTGCTGGAAAACAATCTCAGGTTTGGAAGCTGAACCGGTATTTGGACAAGATTGGTGAGGAAAATCCCAATGCACTCAGATACTTGATGAACATGGATCGAGAAAAGTGGACTTTAGCACATGATGGAGGGTCTCGACGCGGTCAGTTGACGACCAACTTGTCCGAGTCCATCAATGGTGCTTTGAAAGGTGCTCGTAAACTGCCTGTCACAGCTATTGTGGATTTTACATTTCATCGAGTGGTTAAGCACTTTATTAATCGAGTAGCGAAAGGTAATAAATGGGAGCAATTGGGACAACGATGGGCCGAATTTCCATTGAAGAAGTTCAAATTATGGGAGGAACATTCGACGACACATTACATGAGAAGGTTCAACACTCGCAACTACGCTGGTGAGGTATTCACCAGGGCAAAACCTCAAGGAGGTGGAGGAAAAACACATTGTGTCGATCTTAGGGCCAAAGAATGCTCGTGTAATAAGTGGACCTTGTTTGGGATTCCTTGTTCTCATGTGCAACATGTATGTCGTGATTTCCGTTTGGATGCCGAAACTTTGGTTGCCGAGTACTACAGTGTTAGAAACCATAAGAACACATATAGTGGCGTGTTTCACCCTTTGCTGCCTGAAATGTGCTGGGAGGATGCAGATTTTGAGCTATTTCACGATGTTACCCTACGGAAAGCTACACGACGGGGTAGGCCAGAAAGTTCTCGTATTCGTAACGAAATGGACCGACCACAAGCGCGTGCTAGAAGAAAATCTCGGGCAACACAAGAATCACACTAGTTATTTTATGTTCTATGTTATGTTATGTTAGGTTATGTTATGTTATGTTGTGTTTGTTAGTTTATGTTATGTTATGTTATGTTATGTAATGTTTGACTTGAAAATTCGGTTTCGCTTTCGCTTTCAAATGGCTTCGACTCGACAAAAATACCTAATAAAACCCTGAAATAGAAATAAAACAAGAAACGCAACAACAATAATAATAATAATAATAATAATAATAATAATAATAATAATAATAATAATAATAATAATAATAATAATAATAATAATAATAATAATAATAATAATAATAATAATAATAATAATAATAATAATAATAATAATAATAATAATAATAATAATAATAATAATAATAATAATAATAATAATAATAATAACAACAATAACAAGAACAATAACAATAACAATAACAATAACAATAACAATAACAATAACAATAACAATAACAATAACAATAACAATAGAAACAGGATTGAAATGGAGAACGCTGTATACGGTCCCCGAGATCCCTCACTTCTGTATCTTCAGAATGATCATAGATCAAGTGCTTTGACAGAGTCTAATATGGATACGAGCATACGAGTTAGACGAAGTGATCATGGGATATGGAGTGTCTTTCATAGGCCGCACAACCCTCATCCTCATCCTCGGGTGTTATGTTATTTGGTCCAGATGAAGTTATATGGTGTATATCGATGTCGACGTATGCAAGCAGATTGGGCTCTTATCACTGCATTAGTAGAGAGATGGCGCCAGGAGACTCACACATTTCACCTGCGTGTAGGGGAGGTGACAGTCATCCTACATGACGTGGCGTTGATATACGGACTACCGGTTGACGGACGTCCGGTCATAGGAGTTGATACTCATCGTAGGACTCGTGAGTGGCAGCAGTATTGTATGACATGGCTGGGATTTGCACCGGATTCATCAAAGATAAAAGGATCGAAGTTGAGCGTCAAAGCCCTTAGTGAATATTTAATCAATAATCCCGTTCTTGATAATAGTACATATGAGCATCTTGTTCATTACACTCGAGGGATTGCTTTTCTCATAGTAGGGGGGATTATGTGTCCCGATCACACTGGCGACTCTATTCCGTTGCTGTATTTGAGACATTTAGAAGATCTTGATGCTGTCAGTACATATAGTTGGGGTAGTTGTACTCTAGCAGTCCTCTACCACGAGTTGTGCAAAGCATCGAAGATATCTGCAAAAGAAATCAGTGGTCCTGTTCAATTATTACAGGTAACATAATGAATTACTTATATAATTTAGTACATTAATACATTTAATTTGCAGTTTATATTATAAAAAATTTATATTCTTGTATTATTTAACAGATATGGGCATGGATGCGGATTCCTCCATCAAGGCCCATACCTACTCTGGCGAAATGGGGCACAACACTTGAGTATGCAGGATATGAGTTTCCCGTACCACCTTACGGTGCACGGTAATGGTTTTGAGATTTATGTTAAATTATTTTTGCATTATTGTTACGGTGATTTGTGTATTAATTTTTTGTGTCTATAAATATAAGGGTTTGTTTGAGCCAACTTCCACTATATTTTTCTAACATTTTCAGTCAATTTTACTTGAAAAAATTTGATATTTTTCTTTTTTTCTTCAAAACATTTAATTACTTAGATTTTTTTTTTTACATTTTCTAAATAAAACCTTTTATTTTTGTCATTTTGAATTTCTTTCGGCAGTTCAAATTCTCAACAACAATATGATTTTGAACCTTATCTTTATTATTATCTTAAGTTTAATATATAATAATATATCACAGGTGGACCAACCATGTCAGCTTCATTGAGACTGGTGCACATGTTCTTCGTATATTTAGGATGATGTTGGATCAGATGCTCCCAGATCAGTTTATATGGACGCCATATGATCTGGATGATCCGGAGTATCAGTCTGTAGGTGGTGATTCGACGATCACATGTAATGGTTTATGGGTATCGAGAGTCCCCCTGATATGCTACGCAATTGTGGAGATGCATCGACTAGACAGAGTAGTACGTCAGTTCGGGATGGTACAACCCATACCTGAACCTCCTGAAAATACTGAGACGGATTTCCGGATGCACGTCAATGCTAACCGTACAGGTGCTACCAACCGAGACTGGAGGCTTACACATGTTTCGCATGTTACCGCTTGGGATAATAGACTCGATTATATTGTTGATTATCCATATGCCAGTGACAGTCAGACTACAGAAGATGGTTATTTTGAGTGGTATGAACTGCACACACGTCGTTTCATATCACCGATTACCCCATCTGATCGTACAGGATTTCAGGTTGGAGGTCAGATTTCAATGGATACAGTGGTACGTATTCAAATTTATTTATTATAAAATTTTGTGTATTATATAATTTTTATTAATGTATGTCTTCTAAAAATAAAGTATTTCTTATTACTTATTTCAGATTCAGCATCTTCGATCGTTGATTGTTTCTGTTGATGGCGGAGACATGCCCCGGGATGGCTATCGTTCGTATTTACCGAATCTCAGAACATGTCTTAATGTCTTAGAGTCTCGACACGGACCTTCAGATAGGCCTCAATCTGAGATGCCTTATACTCAGACTCACTCTCAGACTCAGACTCAGATACCACTGTCTCAAATGCCTCAGTCACAGACTCAGATGTACGCTGGCGAGGCAGGAACTTCTTCTCGTGCATATTATCCGGCATTCGATAATTATACAGATCCTAGAGCACACGGGCATCCATCTGGTATGTTTAGTACCTTTGATTTTATTTTTAATACTATCTACAACTGTGAGTTTAATTATAATCTCGTTGATGCAGATCCGTACACCCCATACCCCTACTTTAATCCGAATATGAATTCGGAAGACCCAATTCATTTGGGGTCTACGCATCAGTTTTCGTCTTCGCGACCGGTAGATCATCAGATCACACCTATTCCTTATTTTGAATCCGTAAATTCTTCGAGTGATGAGGATGAACAAGTTGGTAGAGGGCACAGGACTAGAAGGCCCCCGAGATGTGGCACCGGAGGTCACCGTCATTGGTGATATTATTATTGTAGTTTATGTTGGTTATTTATTAAAACTTTTTCGTATTTTAGTTATTCAATAAAAAACAAATTAAATAAACTAAAGGATTTAGAGACAAAAAATATTTCCCAATAATTAGGCATTTTATTTTTATTTAATAAAATATGGAAATCGGACGGAATGGATCGAAAATGCCTTTTTTGGAAATTTTCCAATTTTTTCGGAAGTTAAAAATAGGTTCCAATTTCCGTTCCAAAAAAATCGGAATTTCAAAATCCATTCCAATTTCGGAATACCTCGGAATCGGCGAAATTTCGAAATTTTCGGAAATTGCATTAATTCTTAATGTTTTGTTCCAAAATTGGAAATAATGGTAATTTTTAGTATTTTTTTTTTAATATTTTCGTAATTTTCCGGCAAAAGGCAAGAATCCAAAGCAAAGTTCAATCAAATAAAATTTAAACACTTGTAAAAACAACATAATTGATATATCAAAGCAACTATAATTCTTGCAAAACATCAATAGAAAAATAATTCAAAAATACAATATATATATATATTTCCAACATGATTATTTCAAACATATATATATATATTTCCAACATAATTCAAACATGATTATTTCCGAAATACAATCGGATCGGAAATCGGAATTTCCAATAATTTTATATGTAATTCCAATTCCGTTCCAAAAATAATCGGAAAAATCGGAAATCGTAAATCGGAAATTGGAATGAAAAAAAATGTTCCAAATTCGTATTATTTTATAGTGAACTATAAAATAAATTGCATAAATAAATGAAGGAAAATTTTTAAAATACAATATATAATTAATTTAAAATTAAAATTCAATTAACCATTCCAATTTAACAATAAAAAGAATTAAGTAAATTTAAAAAACCTTAGATCAAATCCAGCCGTTGATATAAACACAATCCAACGGCTGGTAAAAGGCGTCATATTAAATGACGCTGTAATCCAGTGTGGCGGGTCAAAGGGCGTCGTTTTGAATGACGCCTTTTAACGGCCGTCCGATTGCCCAGATTAATCTCTGGCCGTCAGATTAGGAGGACAAGATAGGAAATCTGGCCGTCAATCTCAGCTCAATCCAACGGCCCTTAAAACGCGTCGTTTTAAACGACGCTTTATTGTATTTTTGTAAATAATTACAAAATGACCCCAATTCTCAAACAAAAAATCCGAAATATTCTAAAAAAAAAAAATGACCCCATAATTCATCTCATTACACTCATTCTGATTATCTTTAGGTAAGATGTTTGGTTAATGAGATTCGTATTTAGTCAAGTCCGCTACTATGCTTGAAGCCCACATATAAATGCTATTGAATTAGTAGCGCCCCTCCTGCGATTAATTTTTTAGGGGTGATTAAAAGAGAAAAATACAATTTTATTCTTAAAACAATATCTTAATTTTATTAATTAAAAGACTTTTTAGAAAATTTATATTTAATACCAGAATTAAAAATTTAATACAAGATTTAATTTAACGAATCAAACAAAACAAAGCCTTTATAGAGTCTCTTTTATTTAGTGGATGGAATATTCTATTATTATAATTATTTCTAATAAACTATAGTAAGATAAGAACATAGAAGAACATATATAATCGAATTAGTTCTTTAAATATTAATATAAAATCATAAAAAATATAGAGTATATGTAGATATATTATTAATAATTTAATATGTTCCTAAATTCAAGTCATATCAACAAAATAAATCTAGATGATTATTTGTCTATTAATGTAAATTACTATGTTGTATAATTTTTAAGTTTTATTTTTCTTGGTTGTGAATATCATTTTTAAATTATAAAATCAATTATCTAGTATTTTTTTTCTCATAATTTATAAAAAATAACTAACAGTGAACTTGAAAAGATTCCGTTAAAGTTAACAAATTCATACACCAAGGGACTATAATTAAATGATAAAACATATCGAACAAATTTGACAAAATAATTTAGTCGTGTAAAGGATTTTACAAAGAGATGAAATTTCACCACCAAAACCGAAAAACCACTCAACAAGAAAAAACCCTCACAAACTCACTTCAATAAACTTACATCGGTTAGAATGGTATATACTGTTTCTCGTGTATATTTTGCCCGCAATTCCAAACCACAAACAAAGAAAATCGACAGATTAAGGTGGTTCGAATATTTTATCGAATGTTGTATGTATAACATCGGGTGTCATCTCTTCCTTAACGACGAACCTTTACCCACAGCTTTCATATTCTGTGAATCTTTGAAGCAAACAAAGTGAACAATTGTCTTCCCATTGGGGTAAACTGCAAACACACTAGCTCCTATCTTTTTGTTGCAAAGCGAGCACATACTATCGCCACTTATCTTCACTACGTTTTTCCTCAGGCTATAAAGTTCGTCTTTCACCTGTTTTGCAACCGCCAGCTATTATCAGAAATACAAATACTAATTTTACGAAGATTAATCACGACAAAATTGAGGAATCGAAACTGTAATAATATCCCATTTAGTCAGTCGCACACAGTACCTGTAGGTTTTCACTCTCTCTCAAACTCTTTATAACTGAAAAGTTGCGGTGTGCTTCACTGGATTTTCTCAAAAGAGGTCCAAGAAATGGAATTAGATTCTGCATCGACCCAGAGAAAAAAACGGTTTTAGCATGAATCAAGAAACGTTCGAGAATAAACATGTACTATATATCTAATAAAGGACAAACCTTCAATTTAGTTTCTCGAGGAAGCAGTCTTAAGGCCTGAGCTCCATTTATTCGATCCCATCTCTTGCCCAACAAATCAAGGACCTTATCGAGCATAATCGTAGAAGATCCTTCCTCAATGGTGTCGTCGTTATCTCCGTCACTCTTTCCACTGTCAGTACCGCTTTGGCTGATCCGAGTCTCGACAGCTCCCTCAATTTCAGCAATTTTTTTCGATAGGCGAATCTTAGTTTTACCACTTCCTGGACCAAACTTTGTAACCGCGGGGCTCTGAGTGGATATCAAGTTAGTGATCCTCTTCTCGAAGTTTTTGGTTGTCTTGCCAGGATTCAAATATATTTGTAGTAGAGTGAGGTATATGTTGCCATAAGATTTTGCTGAATGCTGTGGTCCAGAATCATATACTCGATCGCAATACGACAGCGCCAGTTCAGGTACGTTAAGCTATAATAACAGAGAGAAAGTGGAGATTAGTGAGTAGGTTAACATCTGGCGATATGCTTAACTATCTAATCCCTATATTATGCCAACAACAACAGGTTAAATTACGAATCCTTGAAAAATTACGACGTGAAAAAGTACCTTGTGAATGTATATGGAGAGAGCAAGCTCGTGTTGGTTCATCTTTCCCAACAAAATCGCTCGTTCTTCATACAACGCATCTGTTGGAAGACGCTTCAACAAAACATCGGGGTTGTAGCCAGATATGCTCTCCAGAGCAGACAATAGTTTCTTCCTGGTCGAAGAATACGTTTTCTCATCCCACTTTTGCTGAGAATTAAGATCTGTGTACCAATCAAGAACTTCCGACAGGTATATTTGCACCTACCAAGTTAATAAATGAACAAATGCTTCAGAAAATCGGTTCATTTTTTCTACTTCTCGACCATTATATTTAGCTTCTGAAGATGCTAAAGAATGAGTGATATCCTTACCATTTCATTCTGGAGATTCCCTGAGATACTATTTTCATTCATCGCAAGCATAAGCTCCAAATATGTAGTCTGCATATTTGGAGCATGCTGTTTTAGATATGAGTTGACCAGGTCGGCTGGAATGTTTCCAGACAAGAAGAGTTCAATAGTTTGCTCGGGACAGCTTTCAAGAACAAGCATTGAGAACTCCAGGACAAGCATCGGATCTGTGCCACAAAGAGGCTGAAATAAACAAAATACTCAAAAACATCAGTACAAATAAAAATAGTTAATGTAATATAAAAGACTTCTCCAGCAACCATGCTGCTCTACAATAACACTTAGGCAATACTTATTAGAGTGTTGTATTCTCAGAGTTCCTAATTAGATAATACAGTAGATCTTGTAAGGATGATCTTTATAAAAGACGGAAATTGTTCGGTTCCTCATATATCATTACATTAAGTAAACTATGATTACAGCAAAGTCTTGTTAAGTAATTCTAGATGGGTGCTTTGCAAATCTATACATGTGATATATAAACCAACTTAGCACCTCAGTGATAAAACGAGACTTACTTTAAGATAATCGATAATCATCTCGGGCTTGAACTTCTGAATGAGTCCAGCTGGTGGATTGCTTGAGTTTGACTCTTCAGATAATTTGTGAAGAAGCTCGAGTGCTTCACGATGCATGGAATTGCATTTATAAAGTTCAAGCAGACAAACGTACTGATTCCTTTCCCGCAAAAATTCCTCACATATTCTTAGATCGCAATAATTAAGACCCTTCAGTAGTTCCAGGGCAGCCGAAGGTTGTCCTGTCAATAGAAGAGACTGAAGTAATGCTGTGTCGAGTATAGCTGCAGTGTCCCTAGCAACTGAGCTGATAGGAATATTGGCTCGACCCTGTGAAATCGAATCACACTTTCATGGGCATAATATTGCAATTAGGTAAACTAGATGTCGAGTATTAATGGTAATGTGGTTGCAATTAAATGTAACTTTTCCCACAAAATATTTGCTAGCCGAACTAATGGATAGAGAATATAACAAAGTTATGATTTCTGTTCAGCAATAACATGTTTGTCTCTGTAGAGAGCTCGACTTTTGACAAATACGATAAAAATGATCAATGATCACATCTAAAACAGAAGCACCATACCTATACCTGAAATGTTGCACGTGAAAAATAAATATCTGCAATGACCGTTGGTTTAAATCGGAACTTTGGTATTAAGAAAAATAACCTAGTTTCTAACCTCACTGGGATGTCTACATAGATGACTAATCTGACTTTTTGTCCTAAATTCTGATACTTTACCATAAAAAACAACGAACTAAAAAAACTAAAAGCAAAAATGCTTACCTTGCCCGATTTCTTTGGCCGATTGTTCCCATAAGAAACAAAATTATTTCCTACGGCATCTGAAACAGCCTCCTCAGTTCCCTCTGCAGCAGCCTTTTCAACAATACCATATCTTTTCCTCTGCAAGAACTTAATGAGAGCCATCAGAGTGTTGTGGCTCATTTTCCTGGATTCGAGGTCCGTACTTTCCTCAGAATCCAATGCATAAGGAGGAAGTGAAGATTCCATATCATCCGACATGCCGGATGAACCTCTTGAGAGTTCTGGAGCATCACCACTCATATCCAAATATTTCTCTGGTTCGGGAATAAAAGATGATTTGGGAAGAACTATAGATGGATACAAAGAAAGCACGTAACTGATTTCCACTTGAGATGCCAAAAAATGTTCCATAGCATCCTCAAAGCTCCCATTTTCGAACAAATGGTGAGCGTATCTGTACACACAATGATTCGGTATTAGATTTTGGACTTATAGTAATTTATGCTTGGCAATATATATAACACAATACATGAATTCTCAATTGCAAAGCCCTCCTGTTATGTATCACAAATGAAAGTTTAACTTCATTTTGCACGAGGGCGGAGTTTACCAGTGCACTTTGAGTGGCTGTGGGTTCTCTTGTCAACTAAAAAGAAAAAGTTTAACATCGTCTCAACTGTCTAGAAAAAAATCCGGGCAAATACAAACCAATTGTAGACTTGCACTTTTTAATATGTTGCTCGTAATTATGTCAAATGATTATTGACGTCAAATTCATGAAAACATGATGCATATTACATCTCGCACTCCTAGAAAAAAAAAAATTATGCACTAGCTTTCTTATACCCTTCTGCAGCTCTTGATAACTTACTCAATTCACTATATTAAACTGGTTTGTGCCCATATTATCTGGCTCCTTGTTCCCCTTAGTAGAGAGATAATCGCTTTATCTGCCCTAGTGGATAAACTTTATCAAGCCAAGAAAGTACATGAACATTTCGTACTCACTCAGATGTGTGAGTCACTGTAAGGAGTTTAGATATTAACTTTTTCATTGCGAGGGATTGTGATACAATTCCAGGAGATTTGAATAATATGGATAAGGATAAGCCATATCCATAACTGCTCCAGAAGAGCAGTTTCTATTTAGTTATTAGGAAGTTAATGTTAGTTTTATATAAATAGTTTTTCCTTGTTAGTTTTTAGGGGGATTTTGAATGAGTATTCTGTGTGAAATTCTGGAGCATTGTCCTCTCCATACGGACAACCTACTTGGTGGATTTTATGTTTAAGATTCTTGCATTAAATCTACTTTTGTTTTATCTTTTATTGTAGTTTTAGTGTTTATCTCTATTTCCTTAATCGGTATCTATCAGATTGAGATATGACCTATCTAGGTATCCATCAAGAGAAGTGGAACTGAAAACAGCAACCGTACAAAATATACATTCGAGACAAAGATATATAATTACCTAACATGTATCGACTGCTCCTTTGCAGCTTGAAGGTTTGAATCTTCTGGAGGAAGTAACTTGCATAAAGCCAGCGCTTCATCGAAATTGCCTGATGCTGTCAGCTGTACAATCTGGATTATAAAAGGCAATATTGTCAGTGCAACTTTTACGGGTCACTAAGTAAAACATTCATGTTAAAAAATTAAGCTTCCTTGACAAGCCGAAAACCATTCTGTAGAATATTTCTCAATTCCAGAAGTAAGCAGGAAAGTTAAGGTAGCTATTTCTGGAAAGATCTCATGAAGAGAATTACTGCCTATATTTTTCTACCTAAGCCACTAACTAAGCCTTCAGATCTTGCTACTGCTGCATTAATTCGTAGAACCTCAGCAACTGGCAGTGGGGAAAAAGTAAAAACAAACATAAACAGTATGTCGAGGTTTTCAACAATAATAGCATGAGATATGTGCGAGGTTTCAGAAAATTAAGATGATGTATACTCCAAACTCATAACCATATGGTTGTGGCCATTATTTTTCAGAGAATTAGTATACCTGTGCACCAAGAGGAACTGGAAACAAGCAGTAAACAGAGTTCTCTAGAGCTACAACTATAACATTCGTGCTTTGAAGAAGTCGGCGAACATTGCGAAGAACAACTGTCTGGATCAGTGGATAAGGATCACGAAGAGATCGTATCTGCAAATCGATAAAATTAGAACTGCAAAAATTCCTTATCCAAAAGGAAAAAAATTTTGGTAAAATGATCATTTATGTCAACATACCTCAACGTGTCTTGGTAAGAGACCTACTGCATACGGCTGCTCAACTAGAACTGCTGTAGGAGCCTCTGACCAGCAAATCCTGCCTTCCTGAAGTAGTTTCCCATTCTGGTCGACAAACACTCCAATATTATCCTGCAAAAGTTTGAAACAACTAAATTTTGTCGTTTTCCATGAAGCTACTAGTGAAACCACAAACGGATGCAAGTTGGATAATGAACTTCCAAGGCAAAAAAACGTAATAATCAACTTAGTGACAAAACGAAAACAATGGATGAAGTTGATTCATGGATCTAAGTTAAAAAGGTATCAGTAGAAATGATCATCATCCATGTGTTATTTTTCATGTTAAAAAGAAGCATTCTATCAAAACTAGATTTTGCCAACACATCAACATCTTCTCATAGTGGATGGTCTCCGAGCTTTTAGGAAATGGTGACAATCTACAAATGTTTACGATTTAAGAGGAAATTAAGGATGAAGCTCGGTTCCCCAGATAAAGAGTATAGGAGTTGCCACTGAGATGACATTGTTCTAAGTGTGAAGGATGTGGTAGTCGAATTTGGTTTAGGTAACTTCCTTGGAAAAAGAACGACACAATAAGCCTATTACAACATTGAGAAATCCTAGTCGTGGTCACATTAATCACACGAAAGTACGTACTAAATTACATTTGACGGTGCAGTATTTCTACATTCAGTCTGTCAACGACTATCATCATAAAACAATGTGAAAACACAGAACAACATAACAAAAGTTCATTGTAAGAAGAACTCAGGCCACCAAGGAAATGGAAAAACAAAAAACAGAACGCAACGATATGATACTTAGTGTATCATGTAAATTCTGGCTATAACCCAGAGATGCCGGGATAAAGTATGTTATTTGAGCATGAAATGCCGATAAGTTGAATGTTCGATTCGTAAATGCAAGTTATGTTATCTTTTGACCAATGATTAAAAGAAGAATATTACCTTCCCAAGAAGAAGCTCTCCTGATGGAAGAGACACAACTAAAGGCGGAGCAATCCTCCCCGACGGGAACACCTCTGATAATGCACCATTGGTCGAATTCAACACTACATACTCTCTTCGGATTCCCACACATATATTTTCACCACACCATGACATTGATTTGACTGTGTCTGGAACACTAAATTCTTTCACTTCCACAAACCCCCGTCCCCCTGAACAAGCAGTAAAACTAGTATGAATCATTCATCTATACACTAAAAGAAATGGCCATATAAAAAACATTCGGCAACCAATCCAACATGAGTCCTAAAAATTGAGTTCATGGATCAGGCCCCACACAAATATCCGGGAATCAGTAACCATTTAAATTACCAACTTAACATGCCATATAAAAAGGAGAGTCGTGAGTCAACAGAATTGACCTCTAAAGCTGTAGGAACTATCAATAAGTCTAACTAAGTAGCAACATCTCAATAGGATTATGATCTTGGCAAGTATAAAAAAAGCTCCAGGACGAAGTTCATTTCTCATGATCTAAATCAAAAGAAAAAATGGCTTTTCATTCTGGCACTTTATGTGGCAAAATTGATGTAAAAACGCTTTCTCTAACTTGTGCCAGCAACAATAACCTTCATTATAATAGCCCAATTATGAAGCATTGACATCCAGCAAGATAGACAGCATTCAAGAATAAAAAAAAAACTAAATTCATGAAATTCAGCTCTTGATATCCGATTTACAAACAACCTAAAGCTATTTCCTCTAACTAATGTATTCCTTTTCGAAGAACTTACATAAAAAAACTAAAAAGCAAACACTAGAATTTGTAGAAGTATGTGCGAACCAGCTGAATTTCATCTCAAAGATGGGGATTGCATACATACCATCGTGCCTGAAGATGCAAACCCTCTTCTGCCGCGCGAAGCACAGATACCCTCGCCTCTCATCCCAGGAGTAGGCATTCGCACCTTTAGCTTTGGTAATCACGGCGAAAGTCTCGAAACTCGGCAGCCTATGAAATGCGATCGACTCCGATAGCGAGAGGAGGAGCTCTCTAGACTTGAGAACCTCCATCGCGAGAATCGGCTTTCTGGAGAAGCCATTGATTGTCCGCTCGAGAACGTAGGGCTCCTTCTTCAGCTCTAGGGCTTGGGAATGGAATTCAGACGGCGGAGGGGGAGATCGGTGGTCGGAGGGGGATGATTCGGGAGCGTAGATTCGGAGGGAGCCATCGGAGCAGGAGAGGAGGAGGGCGGAGCCGTACGATTCGACGGCGTCGATTCTGGCGGTGGAATTAGTGACGAGCTGGAAGGAATCGTAGGCGCTGTGCACCATATTTCTTCTTTAATTATCAGTTCTGATTTTTGGCTTTAGATATTTGAACCAGGGAATTTTTTTTTGGAAGAGAAGGTGTACGGAAGCTGCTTAAACGACGTCGGATTGGGTAATTCTATTTCGTTTTGGGGTTGACCGATTGTGGGAGGAAGGGGGGGCCGTCCCGCGCTTTTTAACTTCCTTCTTTTCTTTTTTTTTTCTGTCGGATTCGTTTTAGAATTTGGATAAAATTTATTTTCATATATACAATTCATGTTTATTTGATTTTATTTTATTTTTACTTCTACTTATTTTTTAAATGGTATTCGGTTATTCTTAGGGTGGAAATCGGACGGAATTAATCGGCTTCTTCGAAAAAATTCATTTTTTTTTCGAAAGTAAAAAATGGGTTCCAATTTCCGTACCAAATAAACGGAATGCAAAAATTCATTCCAACTGCGGCATGCCTCAAAATCGGCGAAATTTCGGAATTTCTTTAATTTACTAGGTATTTCTATTTTTCATATAAAATCACCATAAGTTATATCGTAAAATTATACTATATATTTCGAAGAACATCAGAATATTCGAAACTAAAATCATATGAAAAATCGAAATTTCCAGTAATTTTATATATAATTCCGATTCCATTTCAAATAAATTCGGAAAAGTCGGAACTTAGGAAATCATAATGAAAAATACAGTTTCAAATTGAGATATTTTCATATTGGAATTGGCGGAATACGGGAATTCCACTCCCATTTCCACCCTCGTCGTATCATCAATTTTACTAGTATTCAATATGAACGTGCCATGACTCATGAAATATTTAGACAAAATTTTCAAATATCACAGATAGTTCAATATGTATTCCACTTACCTCCTCAGTTCCCACATGCAAATCTTGATGAACTACAACAACATAGTTTTATGTCAGAAAAATACAAGATCCATAATTGGAAAAAAAAAAAAAAAGGTTTATAGAGAATGAGAACTCATAGTACAGCAGCCTAATCGAGCATGTAAATTCTAGAGGCGATGTCTTGAACCAACCAATCAAATCCATGGAGCAGACCTTCCCCGGTATACGCACTGCATCCAACTATTTTCCAGTGTCGGCTTTTATCCATGCCTTCCAACTTCAGCACCTGAATCAAGAACATCGAGTTTTAATCGAGGAAAAATAACACACGGATATAGATAAAAAAATATATTCTATTTCTGTCAAATCCAGTTCTTTCATTGTCCTTTTTATTTTCTGATAAAACGAGGAGTATTAGCATAGGAGCAGCACAAATACACCAAAGATAGTGCCGAGCATTCGATGGGAATAACCGAAGTTAATAAGTATCAATTGTCATACAAATATATCAACTGTAGATAGTGCCGAGCATTCGGTATGACTTGGCAAGGCAAATATTTCTACAAAAATTAAAAAATATATACATGATGTGTATGGTTGTGGTATTAGGAAAATAAAGCATCGCCGAATTTCTATATTGAGACTCCACGTTGCATAAGAAACATTCTCGAAAAAAATTAGCAGAAAACGAAATCCACTTCTCTGTTTCAAGCAAAAAAAAAAGGAAAAAAAATGGATTAGAAGACAAATAATCACAAATCCTATTACCTTGGCTATCTCATCGGGGGAGAGGGAACCTTGGATATCCTGTTTATTTGCAAAAATCAACAACGATGCTCCTGATAGCCTCTGTAAAGAAATGCAAATTGAAACTTCAAAATTCGCAAAAATAAGACAAAAGAAAAAAAAAAAAAAAAGGAACCCGATAAATCAACAATCTTCGCTTGCTTCATTCTGTAAAACATGGTTAAAAAACTACAGCTTATTCAAAAGCGACTAAATCTAATCTCGAATAATAAAAAATAGTCATAATTGTATGGTGGTAGCCAGCACGTATACCATATCAATGTATATTGATTTACTACTTACTATGATAACCAAAGTTCGGGATTCACATCATAAATGATGATTGAAACATGTTGACGAGCATATCTCGTAACAAATAACTTTACATCTCTGGGGCATTCATTATCAAACGCATCCTAAATTTCCACAATAAATTATAAATTTACGGAAACTCATTGGGACTTCATGAAGGAAAATAAAAAAAGTAAAGCACATTGTCAAATTAAAAGAAGGGCGGCGAACTATCGAATGCACAAAAAACTCATGGCAATAAGACTTTACATATCGTTTTGACCAAAAGATGATGTACATATACACACATCAAATTGTAACAAACGAGACTAAATGGAACGGGAATATAGAGAGAGAGAATATAGACCTCTTCTTTGAGGAGATTATCCAACTCGTATTTGCAATCGTCCAGCCTTCTCCGATCCGAACTATCGACCACCCAAACTAATCCATCGGTTTGCTCGAAATAGTTCCTCCAATACGACCTTATCGTTTTCTGGCCACCAACATCCCATATGTTCAAAGTATACCTACCAATTAATATCAAACGCCACTCATAATAAATTAATAATCACATTAACTTCAACAGCAAATAAGTTCATCTATTTTTATTTTTTTTCTTTTTAATCGCCCAATTATTAGCTTCCAAGGAATTTCAAAGAATACAACAGAAAGGAAAAGGGGGAGAAATTGAATGAATACATACTTTTGGTAAGCGATTGTTTTAATGTTGAATCCGAGTGTGGGGCTGATTACACTGGTATCTTCACCGTTGATCTTCATCACTATCGTCGTCTTCCCCGAATTATCGAGACCCCTGTAACAATAACCCAGAAGAGAAAAGAAAAAAAAAAGTGAATTACTGCATATATGAATACGAAAATGAGAGTAGCGGGATGGGTTTAGAGGTAATTACACCATGAGAATGCGCATTTCTTTCTCTTTGCGCTTGATTTTCCGAATTATACTCAGAAGACCCATTTTTTGTTCAAAAAAAAAAAAATATATATTTGTCGGTTAGAGCGAAGGCGAAGTGCAGGAGATGCGAAGTCTGAACAAAAATCGAAATGCAGAGAGCAATCTTCTTCTGCTGCTGCTTACTGACTCACAGGTCGATCAAACAGCGATCCAAACGACGCCGTTTCCTGATTAAAAGGGCAAAGAAATAAGCAAAAAGAACGGGGGCGGGATTTGGGGGCCATCGAGAAATGGAAATATATACATGCTGAACACGACGCCGTTTTGGAATAAAAGTGAAAAAGAAATTAAATAGGACTGGACAAATCTGGGGAGTTGCACATATATATGTAGTTAATTAATTAATTAATTAAATTACTATATTAATCTATATAGCTTCTGGGCCCTTTTTTTTTCCTTTTTTTTCGGCCCACTTAATACTAAAACGACGCCGTTTTATGTATTTTCCGCCAAAAAGTAACTTGCAGCCTTTTCTTTTTCTTAGTTTTTTTAATCCATGGACGGTACTCTGCACGGGACCCACTGTCGGTGATTGATGTCACATGACATGTGCATACACTTTGTTCCATTTTTCCCTCTTTTCAAACGTGGGTCCCGAATTTCTTTTTTCTTTTTCTTTTTATTTTACCGCCATACACCATCCCTATCTCTCTCCACAAATTTAATGCAATTTAAATATTCTTTTCAAATGGGGCCCACGAATATTTTTAATTTTTTTTTTCTTATCCAATATAAAAATTACGATTTTGAAACAATTTTTTTTTTTTCCGGCTTCTGAAATTTTCAACTTTTTATTTGATTTATATATTTTTATTCATTTGTTGAACTGAAATTAATAGTATCGAAGTTTATGTTTTTATTTATATTAGTTCCATCATTTATTCAAAAATAATATTACAAGAACCATGTTTCTTGAATCATTTATTCCAAATAATATTACAAGAATCATTTTTTTAATTAAAATATATTTTAGGTCCAATTTATTTTAACTTAAATATGAATTTGTTTTACATACGTAAATGCTATTGTGTGAACTATTTTTTTTATTATATTCATTGTCCAAATAGGACCCATACAATAAATTAGTGTTTTAAATTCGAACCTATATAATGGGCAAACAACACCGCGCATTGCGCGGTGCACGCCCCCTAGTGTATATATACACGTATATATATTTGTTTCCAAAATTCGGGTCAAGGAGCTAAGAAGACAGTTAAATCTCTTCAAATTAATACAATTGGGAGTGACAAAATTCTATTAATTTAGCGAAATATTAAATTATTGAACTAATAATTTAATACATTTTTATCAAGTTGGGACCAGAAGAAAGTATTATTTAAACGAGGTTATTAATTTATTGAGTATTAATTTATCGAGGTTCTACTCGGGAGTGGCAAAATTCTATTAGTTTAGCGAAATATTAAATTGTTGAACTAATAATTTAATACATTTTTATCAAGTTGAGACCAGAAGAAAGTATTATTTAAACGAGGTTATTAATTTATTGAGTATTAATTTATCGAAGTTCTACGGTATTATTATCATTTTTTTCAGACACAAAAAAGGTACACACATCCATGATAATTGTAAATTGTAATAGATGAATAATGTTTGAACAACGAATGTTTTTACACAACTCCCATCCAAAAATGAAATCAAGATTTTCCAAAACTGTAACCTATTTCTCTAACAGTATATAACCCCTTTGGCTTTTCGTAGTCAGGCTAACGATCTGCCGAGCAATTTCGATTTAATTTAACCAGACATAGATTTCAACTGCTAACTCTCGGGGCCTTGAGGAAATGTACACTTCTTACGAATCCTTTACCGAGTTGACCCACACTTTTCAGTTCGTCGAGTAGATCTTTATCTCCACTACTTTCATCTCTTCCTCGTTTCTGTAACAATAGTGAAACGGGGTCAAGTGAAAGAAAGTTGATGCATGTTAATATCGAAAGCCTTCGTAAAATTTTAACAACCATTTTTTTACCTTTGAGATTTTACTACTATACGTAAGACCAATGGCATCGCCTCCAAAAGAATCATACCACACCTTGAACATTTCAGGAAACTCCCTCTGCACATACAATATAAATTACAAATTAAAAAAAATAAAAAATAAAAAAAAATTGGTAAATATATTTTTAGTCGACAAAAATATGCAAATGACTTGCCTCGATATCAGCGACGAAATATCTAAGAGGATCGAAGTTGACCATAAGCCTACTCTTCAGTTCCTCCAAGTTTACTTTCGTGTCTCCAGGCAATAAAAAGGGGCGGAAAGTTTTGCTGGGATTCCCTCGTACCACTTGCTTCCCTGTTTGATCGACCGATGTGAATTGGATGTTCGTATTTCGTTTTTTTACGTGTAGCAATGATAAGCGAAAAACAAGAGATGAAAACAAACCTTGTTTGACTTCAGATGGGAAGAGAAGACTACGTGGATGAGGCAGTTTGTCTCTGTGCAGAAGAATGACTGCGTTGTAGTTGTTCAGAGGTGTGCGGAAAAGACACTGCATAGATAAGACGGACACAAATTGTGACTAAAAAGATTGCGTAATAATTTGAAATAATCGGGAAATAATATTTAAAAGGGCAGTTCACTCACTTCCCATCCATAAGAATCGGTCTGATTTTTCATGATAATGTTTGTCAAGAAATTTGCACTGCTGGTTGCATATGCAGCCAATCTCTTAATGTCCTGATACATTAACCACTCATTCCCATGTTACCATATAAATACATCAATTTAAAAATTTTAAAAAAAAAAAACCTCGCCCAAAACTTAACCGAAATTAACAAACGGAAAAAAATTCCAAACAAAGGTCGAGAACAATTACTTACTGTTGCAGTTGGTGATTGCCTGGTCCAAGCTTCGGATTCCTTGTCGTAATTAGTTGCTAAAAACATAGCTGGTTTATTATTCTGCGTGTTCTCTTCAATCTCCTTTCTGTTTGACATGAAATTCTCCTGTTCAAAACAAGTACGAGCAGATATTCATCAGCGCATAATTCATGATTGTTGCTAGAGAAATAATAAGTAGAATCTGAGTAGAGCAGCATTTACATTGATTTCCTTGTCGTCATCAGGAGTGAAATCTCCATTGATGTCAACAATTAAAGGAGAGAAACTCCAGTCGTACTCTGACAACAATCTTAGGAATCTGAAAAATAGTAAATACTAAAGGTCAACTTTGACAAGCGAACCAAGAAAATATGTCGGAACATGAAACTAGTCCGAACATCATAGCACGCAAGAAATTACAAACTGGATAAACATCTCAAGCACTACTGTTATCACTCAATCAATGACCCCCGCAAAAGTTTGAAATAAATTTAGTAAGACTTCTCACAAAGAACAAAAACGAGTCCATAAACATTAAATATTCCTGCTTTGTTGATATAGAGAATTCGATGAAACTAAAATGAGTGATAAGTGGAGGGAAAAAATAGACCTCAGAAATCCAGTTATGCGGGAGCATGGGGTTCTGAACGGCAAAGGCTTCACAAATAAGTGTGCAACCAAAAGCTCAATTGCCTCATCTGACAACTTGTTAGAGAACAGATGTGCAGCTACCCAGCGTTTTGCAAGCCTAATTAGTGAAACAAAAAAAATACCCGAGTTATAACAGGGACTAATTGTGCTTTCCTTTCTCTTGATTTTTTTTTTTTTTGAAGTGTCAAAATCTCACCGAACGACAGGTCCATATATTGGATAACGACCTCGTAAACCATTAATCATGCTAGCATGTTGACCGCGAAGAAAAAGTTTTTTGTCTGAAGATAGAACTCGCTTCATTTGAGCACCACCTACCAATGAGAATTGGTGAATTGAGATGTTAATATTTAATAATAGATCCAACACAAGATGTCGAAAAAAAAAAGGATCTATTACCTTGTCTTTTAACCAAGCCCAAACCTCTCTCATGCAAAATTTTAAGACGGAATGCATATCCGGAGATGAAAATATCTACATCATCCTCTGTAGCCGTACATGTAATCCCAAGTTTGGTTTGAAGGCTGCCAAGATGTATGTACAATCAGATAAATAATCCGTATGCTGATATTTTGACGGATATCAAACCAAAACCAACCTTTCCATGATTTGAAGGAGGAATGCAGACTTGGTCTTCTCCATAGCCAGCTCATCCATTGGCCAGTTTCCAGAACCTTCCAGCTATAAGGAAATTAGAAGTGGTTCTCGCAAAATGCTGATAAATAAGAAACACACACACACACGTATAGATATATATACATATTATCAGCTGTTCTTGCCTGTATCATAACTTCTAGAGGTTGTAGACAGGTTGCAGTGGGGTTCTCCAGTTTTATTTTAGTTCCTTCTTTATGTGCCAATGGATGCGGTGCAGGAGGATAAACAGACGTCAACCTAAAAGCTGTAGTATTGGTAAGCATAAAGCATTTGTTTATAATACAGCAGTTAAAAGTGTTTTTTTTTAAACTATTTACTTTTGTTTAAGAACTCCAGCTTCAAATACAAAAAAAAAAAAAAAAAAGAATAAAAAAGCACAAATGATGGAAAACGAAACAAATCTTAAACGGACACCAGAGATTTTGCAAGCATGTGACATTGAGGGTGCGAAACAACACCTGAATCCAGAGACTGTACGCTGGATATCTTCAAAGGAATGTCGTCAAGAAGCCGCAAATGCTTTGACAGATCATCAAACGCCTTTAACAACTTTTGGGAAAAGGATATCGGGTCTGAAACAGATAACCCAATATCAGTGATCTCCATTCAATGGTCAATTTTAAAAAAAATAATGGCCGATTAACCAAGAAACCCCAAAAATCAAACCTTTATTGCCATGGCAAAGAACAAAATCGAGTTGATCTACCACAGAAATGATATTTTCTTTCGGAAGGGATAAATGACGCATTAGAACATGCTCTGTTATTTCCTTTATAATAAGATGCCTTTCCCATTCTTCATGCTCCCAAGCTACAATCAATTAAGGTCAAGTTTGAGTTATATATCATTTAACTACCTTCAGAGCCACCTTTTTTTAAATTAAAATAAATAAATAAATAAATAAATAATAAAAAATAAAAAAAGCTGCAGGAGGTATGTAGATTGAGATTCTCACCCGCAACTTCAGGAATTGTACCGTCACGGAACATTCTTAGAGTTGCTTTATCACCCCAGAAATTTCTGAATTCCCGAGCCTATATAATACAGGGATCCCTTAGAAAATGACTGAGAGCAAAAGACGAAGTTTACATATGATAAAACAAAATTAAACCACCTTTTCTTTGTCTTCAGAACTTGGACCAATGACGACCTGTTTGAAGGCTTCCTCCACAGATCCAATTGTGATCCCAACAAAAATAGCTTCTGTATGCAGCACAGACAAACCCTAAAAGTTGAAGAATTTTATAACAAGTTGGAGTTAAATTTATATCCTCCCATTGTGTGATACTTCGGATAACACATAGTAACTAGTAGCAAATTACATACATTCTCGAAGTTGTACTCGGAAGAAGTGTTTTTCCAGATTACTCGAATGAGCTTAGCTCTCAATCTCAATGCTTGATCAAGAACACGATGTACCTTCTGCTCATAAGACCTCCAGCATTCATCATCCAAGCAATATCCAGAAACGTGGAATTCATGGTTGTCCTTCAAGTTCAATCTAAAAGACCGATATGAGGGTAAGTTTGTTATAGTAAATAATTTTAAAACATTTTTTTTTCAGCACTTGGCTAATGACGTGATTATCTCATCTAAAAATCATTGATAAGATGTCAGAAGATTCCAAAAGCTACGCATACACATATTATGAAGATATACCTTACGCAATAGTCATACTTAGCAGGAAAATCAATCTTGGTCATAAAGATCTCATCAAAACCCCGATCTTTACATTTATCCATGCAAGTAAGAGCAAGAACAGCCTCATCACGAAGCTAAACACAGAATCATTAAATATCATGTCAGTAGAAATATGAGCAGCCCATGTGACATAGATCTACCATATATACCAACATAGTGGAAGAAAATATACAAATTTCCATACCTCATGAAAACCACTTAGTGACATTCGAAACGCCAGATTGTAGTCAGCAAATGAATCACATATAATTACTGGGAATGATTGCAATTGTGCCTTCCTGACCTGAAACTCCAAATTTGGACATAAACATTAACTAGCCAAGAAGGTGTAGTACTAAAATTATTAGGCCTCGTTTGGTTGCCAAGATAAGATTAAATAATTTATTAAAGTGAAAAGTCCTTGTCAAGGGTGATTAGCTCAATGCAAATGACAAAGATAACAGAAGGAATGAGAATAATCGAATAGCAATCAACTGAAACTAAACAAACAGATAATGTCAAATGCAATATGAACATTCAGCATAATACCTTATTTGAAATCTTTCTTTCACCTTCAGGTTGAAAAAATAGTCCACTATCCCATACCTTGGCATTGGCTGCAAAAAATAAGAGACGGAGTCATTAAAAGATGATACTTCATAAGGTTGTACTGGAAGTGCATCTTGGTATCCCATGATGACTGATAACATAAAATTAAAAATTAAGCAAACTATCATGACTGAATTTTCACTGGTGGAAAAAATTGTTGAATCACTTGTAAGTAAACATATAGCCATAAAACCCCAAATAATAATCCTTGAGAACCTAAAATAGAAGCAATGTCATTACGAGAAGATCTCAGACTTACAATTGGTCAAAAATTATGGATCCTGAACTAGAAATAAACAGCATAATCACATGTAAAATTAATTTACAAAAAATACATTAGCAGATCCAAATCTGACATTGTCGCAAATGTAATATCAGTAAAAGTGAAAGAACTTCAATAACCGGAAATCAGCACTTCCATGAAAAGAAGATGCAGTATCATATATGTGCAATACTCAAACCAAAATTTAAGTTACACAGAGGATTGAAATTCAGACATACCAATAAAGTCCATCGTGATACGCAAAATCTGCATGGCATTCATTGAACCATTGATTCGATTTTTACCAGAAGTTGATGCAAGGTACGCCACAATGATAGTTATCAGAAATCCATTTAAGCAATCATGAACAAAGAGATGTCGTTTCCGAGCCCAAACCTACATCATCACATCAGATATATTTTTCATCCTAAAAGAAAAGGGCGAGCAACAAGATAAAAAAAAAAAAAAACGAAGAAGCACCATACTGCTTATCATACTTTCAAAAGTAACAAAGCCTCAGACAGTTCTTTGCATCCTGTAAAAGTTTTCTTGATGAACTCTGCATTATCCTCAATGAACATGTCCTCCAAAATACTGCTATTGTACTTGGGTGTAGCTTGTAAAAGACCTGATTCTGGAGTGTGCAATATAAAATTACATTCGAAAAGCAAAACTCGAAACGGGAGTATATATAGAGAAAAGGTTACAAAAAATACCTTGACTGAGGGAGCGAATATTGTTCCTCTCAAAGTTCAATTTCGATAAGGTGAACAGGGAGGGTGCTGTGGGAATTATTTTCAAGGAAAATACAGTATTTCCTGATAATCGTGCAACTGAAAAATTTACAGATAGCCTCTCATAAGTAACTTGATGGAAATAAAAAACTAGACATAACAAATAAAATAGAAAAGACAAAATATATACTCTAGAGAAACTGAACCTGGATAAACAACCAGTACAGGCTTGCGTGCCTCGTTATGGAAAGCTGACCATTTTACATCTTGGACTAAAGAAGAAACCTTCAGATGCTTCTTGATCATGCACAGGTAGAGGAATCTTTTTGCATGGTAACGATAATTTAGATAATCTTTTTCATGAAAACATTCCTGCCATGAAAAAGTAAAAGCAATTCAACGAAAATATTACCTCCAGCAAAAATAAAAAGAAAAATAGAAAGAAGCACATAGGCGTCGTATCCTATAGCTAATAAACCTTGAATCTTGAAGCAACAAAAGCACAATTTTTTTTCGTATCCTATAGCTAATAAACCTTGAATCTTGAAGCAACAAAAGCACAATTTTTTAACTGTCAAGATTTTGAAAAGTATTCTTCTGAAATATAGCTTATTTTCAGTATCTACTAAAAAAAAGGAACGTGCTTTTCGAAAAAATTATCTATTAAAACTCCGAAAATTATACATAATGTCAAAGTTGCATCCCCATTCACAAAAGGTGGAGGATTTGAGCATAAGTGGAAAAAATATATATATAAACACACAAAAGCTGCAATAAATAACTTTAATTTTCAGGTGCAAAATCGAACAAGTACCTTAGGCAGCCTCATAAAAAGATCAACATTCACATCCGGCTTTGCAACGCATTGATAAGAATAACTACCCCCAATTTCTATTGACTTAGGTTTACTGAACTTGAACTCGACTTTATCAGCGCCAACATCTCGAACAAACCCCGGCGCAAAATCCGCCGTAACCTACCGAAATTCAGAGCAATCAAATTCGAATTACATCACTAAAACAAAAAAGAAATAAAAAAACTTCCAAAGCGAAGTTAAATTTAGCAAAATGTACCTGAATGCCGTCTGGAATGTTGTTGATGGCTTCTCTAATGGCGGAAACGGCGTCGTTTATGATTACGGTGTTTTCTGGAGAGTAGTCTAGCTGCACCTCCTTTAACAACTCTGTCAGCTTCAAATTCGTCGAATCAGGGAATATTTCTGCTACAGAAGCCATTGTTTTTTTTTTTTTTCTCGAGTTTCTCGTTCTCGTTGGGGAAGAAGTGTGGGTGGGGGAAGGGGGTTCGTTCGATAAACCCTGGAACTGCAAATTTGGGTTAACCCCCCCCCCCCCCCCCCACACTGTGTAAATTGATGGGCCAATGGGCCTTTTGAATTTTAATCTGGGCTTTTATTCTTATTTCTGCAACTTTCGGGCTTCTAATTAATATTTGTTTGTATTTTGAGAAAATACCGTCTATATCATGTTGACAAAAGTCAAACAGTGAATGCTTAAAGTTTGCTTAAATAGTTAAATGTCATCTCGTATTCATATGCCGATAATCAACCATCAACTGTCCCATTATAGTTGGGCCGATAGTTTCAAAGCAACCAATGTATAGCTGGATCAATTGGTGGTTGCCGAAGTTCTTAAAAATGGGTTGACCGATAATATCTAACTTTTGAAAGAAAAAAGTAGCTAAATATATGATTAATTTATCCAACCAATAATATTTGTTGTAATAAATTAACTATTAATATTCATATTCATATTTAATAATAAAAATTATCAGTATTGAATTAAAATATAATATCTTAAATTTTATATAATTGAAAAAATGGCCAATAGTACCGTCGTCAAGAGAGTCGTGTTTTTAGTCCACAGTTGATTGCTACTCATTAATAGACTCATAAAAGTTGGGTCGATAATAATTTTAAAATTCAGTTAGTCAGACCGATTATCAGCCGATCCAACCGATGAACAAGCGCAACTTCATTTACTCTCGGAATCGGCCTTGAGAAACTACCAATGAATCTACGACAAGTCGAAAAAGAAAATGCTATTTGCGGTCATAAAATTGCTATTCGCGGTTTCTAACAAAACCCCCCAAAACTTTAAAAAATATCAAACCCCCCCCCCCCCAAAACTGCAAATAGCAAAAAAAAATAAAAAAAAATTCAAAAATTCGAAATCAAGCTTGAAGAAGGGTTGGGCTTCGATTTTTTGATGTAATTTCGACTCTTTTATGTGTAATATGCATTGGGTAGGTCGATTACGGAACCCATTTCATGTTAAAAAGCCCTACCAATCGA
>NW_012193078.1:220132-249414 GCF_000504015.1 Erythranthe guttata
GAGGCTGTCTGTGTGCAACGTTTTGTTTGTTACAGAGAATACATCTTCTGTGGGGTGAGAACGATCAGATTTCACGTACGATCTCGCTCAGAACATGAAAGAGTAAGCTCGATCGAACTCACCAAACAAACGTCGTAAGCTTTGTTTTGTTACGCAGATACATTATTATGATTAATTAAATCGTTGAATAATCTTATTTCCTAGGGAGCTAGGAGATAAAGCTACAGTCGAGGGGATAAAGAAAGCCGGCCACCTCGTTCATCTCGAACGACCCTGCGTATACAACAGATGTCTCAAGAAGTTCCTTATCTCCTTGCACACAACAAACGAACCTAGAAAATAAATTAAGTTGTGTTTTGTAATATTCAGATGATTTTATTCGCAGATTTTATCGTGAGCGAGAATTTTCGATGTATTTTTCTTTTGTTTTTTTTTTTTTTTTAAATTCAATATTATGTGCGATTCTCGATACATAATGATGGCCTTGGATATTTGATTAACCAAGGATTTTATGACATTTTGCTGAGGCAGCTAGCAATATATGTACTGGCAATAGTAAAAAAAAAATGTTTCGGGATCTAATAAGAGCAGAGAGCTGTACACTGCAGACGGTATCATTTTAACGAGATTTGGATTTCTTCTAGCGTTCTTCCTTTGGTTTCGGGAACCCACAATGCCACGAATACGACAGTAAAAGCCGATACTAATGCGTATATGAGGAAAGTCCCTGTCAAAAAAATTGTGATTGTATATGAGAGAGAGAGAGAGAGAGAGAGAGAGAGAGAGAGAGAGAGAGAGAGAGAGAGAGAGAGAGAGAGAGAGAGAGAGAGAGAGAGAGAGAGAGAGAGAGAGAGAGAGAGATCAGAGAAACAGAGAGATCAGAGAGAGATCAGAGAAACAGAGAGATCAGAGAGAGGGAGAGAGAGAAAACCTCCACTGCTCCAAGTTAAGAGTAAATTAGCTGTCATAGTAACAACTGATGCCGACAACCAATTAGCCAACGTTGCTACGCTGCCAGCAAGGCTTTTAATGCTCACGGGAAGAATCTGAAACAACGTAAGTATGTAAGGAATAATTTCAGCACAAATTATCTCCACGTTCGAATTTTTTCCCAGTGTGTAGTTTACGACGAGATTTTTATATGCATACCTCAGACATTATAATCCACGGCACAGCTCCGAGTCCAATCGAAAAACCAATTACCAAAATCTGCAGAAACAAACCTAGTTAGTTAATGACGTAAAAACCCGACAATGAATGTGTTCGATTACCAATCGAAGAATATATCACATATAAAAACATACCAAAAGTCCAATTAATGATAATATTCCCATCGTCGAATGAGACTTCTCAGGCAAAATATCCTGTTTTTCATCGAACAATGTTAGTATACAGAGAAGCTAAAGCAAAGAAATATAATATAGTATATATAACCGAAAAATCGTAACTGCAGACCTTTAAATAGAAGGCCATTGCAACGAGGAGGCTGCTGAGAGTCATTAGTGAGCATGACACCTGGCGGAAGCAGATTCGATATCAATGATCAACTAAAGTGCCGAATTAAAAAAAATAAAAAAATTGGTAGTTAAAAACATACTATAAGAAGAATTCTTCGACCCGCTTTGTCCATCAAAGTTGTCGATATCCCAGTAACAACAACCTTTTTACGAAAATAACGAGATTTGTTAATTTTTTTAGAGTTTTAATTTACATGTATTTAATAAGATTTGATGTTTTTTCTTTTCTTTTTTACCTGAATAGCCCCGATTCCGAACGTTGCTGCTTTACCAGACGAAATCCCTGCTCAAATTTGAAGACCATATGGAAACTTCGATTCAGATTTTAAAGACAACATTTTGTAAGCAACATTGGATAAATGAATGTGGATACAAGAAATTTATTTGCTGAAAAATATTGAAACGTAGCAAGACGATTTTCTTAATTTAAAGTAGTGGAATATTCGTTTATAGTTTTTCTTTTTTTTTACCTGCAGATTGAAATATGCTGCTTGAATAAAAAAGAACTCCGTTTATACCGCTTAGCTGTTGGAGCATGAGTAGTCCGATTCCGACCTATATCAAAAAAGAAATAAATTTACACTTCCGAACAAAACGTGAATCGGAAAATTCAGACGATAGAAAATCCACTGTACCATCAAAGGATACCAATAACGTTTCCTCTTAAGCTCTGAAAACCGAATAGCAGTCCTTTTGCTCGACGAAGCCACAGATCTCTGTAGTAAAATGCGCACTAAAATGATTTTTTTTTTCCAAATAAAGAAAGTAAAGATTATACCGTCTGTATGAAAACTTGGGATAACCTTAATCTCGTTGACTTCGATTGAGATGTCTGCATCAAATCCTCGTAAAACTTGCAGAGACGTTTCGAAATCTTCGTTCAGGCCCATTTTAGCCTTAAGATTATGAATCGAATTAAGTGAATAAACATAAAACTGAATCATGGTTAATAATTTAATATAAGGCACACGCTTGTATCTCGTACCAACCAACGAGGAGACTCTGGTATGAAAAACAGACCGGGTATCAAGATTGTGCACGGCAAAATTCCTGTAGCAAGATAATCAGTTCGATATATAATCATATTAGAACTATATTTAAATTATAACACCATATATATACATGCATATATTACGACTCACCTAAAACAGCAAGCACTCTCCACGGTAGAAAAAGGCCCAAAAGATACACCAGCATTATTCCGATCGTCACCGAAAGCTAAAGAAAAGGGTAAAACTAATCGAATTAAAGCTTTTTCGTGACGTAAATTAGGTAAATAAATATCGAGCGAGTGAAAAATATAAAGATGCAAACCTGATTTACCGATCCAAGGCTTCCTCTCAGGTTCTGCGGTGCAATCTCTGCTATGTATACAGGCACCTGCACACATTTAAATTTAAATAGCAGAAATAAACAATTATCAACTTCATTCGATATTCCAAAAAAAAAAAAAAAAATCGACCTATTTCTTACCGTGTAAGAAATTATGCCAACGCCAAACCCTGCTAATAACCTTCCCATAAACAAGAACGACGAGTCCTGCATAAGCATTTTTGTTTATATAATTAATCCGTAACACTATGAATTCGATCCATAAGTATCGAGTCAAAAATATAATACTCACTTTTGCAAATGAAATAGCAAGCCAGCCGATGATATTGGGAATCGAAGCAATCATTAGTGACTGCATTTGAGGGTATCACGAAAATCATATACGAAAAATGCGGCACAATTTAAACATGATAACTATAAATTAAACATAGCTAATAAACCAAAAAAATGCAATGAAATTACAAATAGCGTTATCGTTTACCCCTTTTCGCCCGACGTTTTCCGCAATCTGGCCGCTTGCTATTGCACCAACCATTGCTCCAACATTTGCTAAGGAACCAAATATAGAAAACTTCCCACCCATCCAAAAAAATAAAATAATAATAAATAAATAAAATAATAATAAAAAGAAAATAAAACAATGCTTTATTTAAAATTCAACAATTAATTACAGCTACAAAGATGATACCTCAGAAATACTGAGACCAAGATCTTTAATGATTTCCGACTGCGTGGGATTCGAGTATCCACACTGGCACATTTAATTTAAAAAACCCAAAATCAACAAATAAAGATTCGATTTTTTTTAAAACCCTAAATTGCAGACGAGGTAAATTAATTAAAAAAAGGGAATAATTACGGTATAGCCAAATTGAATTGGGCCTAGGGCTACAATGAAGACGCAGAGGAAGACGGAGATGGATTCGCGAATGATCTGGACGGAGGAGCCCATGATGCTGGACTGGCGGGAACCCATGCCCGACATGCGGTACCAGCTGCCCGTGTGTAGTAAGGGCTTTCGGATCCCATCCTCTGTGGCGGCGTCTGCACTCATTTACGGCGGCGTTGTTGTCAAATTGGGGTTTTTTTTCTGTGTGTGATTGTTTTGCTGGCTGAATGGAAGATGGATATGGTGGAATTGAGAGAATGGTGTTGCTTCTTTTCGGTTGTGAGTTGCGATTCAGGTAACGAATGCGAGAACGACGGAGAAGGTGGCGCCATTCGAGGAGGAGCGTGCATGGCGGGGGTGTTTTTTTTTTTTTTTTTTTTTTTTTTTTAAATTATAAAATCATTTTTGTTTTTAATTTATATATGAAAATATTATAGATCCATGAAAAATCAAATGTGCAATTGCGCATAACGAAATGAAAATACAACAAATTGGTCTACTTAAGGTTTATGAGTTTTTGTTTTTGTTCTAAACCCGAAACCCGAGAATTTATGAGTTACTACACCTAATGAAATACAAAATATCGTTTTAAATCGTAGATCTATATAAATAATTACTCACTAAACGAGTCGGCTAGACAAAGGCTTGAACTTCAGCTCGATTTTTCCAGTTCGGGTCCAATTATAATTGTTCGACAACTCGTGAGCTTCTTATTTTTATTTTTTCTATATATTATTATTATTATTAAAAAGATTGAATTATTTTATTAGTTACTGAGTAACTAAATAGTAAATAGTTTATAATAATAAATATTATTAGTGTTTAAATAAAAACAAATCTATATTATATAGATAATGCATAATAATATGAAATATTATAATAATAATATACAAAAGTTAAAAAAAGTATACAAGTACAGTTCATTATTTATTTTATAATTTTTTTTCATTATATTGTAAATATATTTTAATAATAAAAAAAAAATCCTAACTGAGCTTGAGCTCGTCAAAATTGAGTCGAGCTCGTCAAAATTGGTTAAAGCTCGAGCTAAAAGAAAATAACTCGATGAGCTCGAACTCGGCAAAATGAAATCGAGCTCGAGCATGTTAAAAGAGTCGAGCTTGACGAGCTCGGCTCGTTCACACTCATAATTATGTGTAAATAACTGGTGTAAAATGAAATGATGTATTTCACCGATGTAGCTTTTGCAAAACCAGCAGATCGACTTAGTTAACATGTTAATTAACAATTTGGTTGAGTGATTAATCAACCATTCTTGGAGTGATGAAACTTGATTTAAATAAAATTATAAATTTACTTGCAAATACTAATATATAATTAATTAAGAAGTTCGACTATTCAAAAGTGAAACAATCCATCCATCTATTTATTAACTCGGGGATAATTTAGGTAATGTATAAATCAAAATATTTAATGAAAATTGGTGTGACGGGGTTTTTTTAATTTGACCATGGTCAATAATCAATGTCAGCCCATTGACTTGACTTTTTATATAATTGATATATTATGCGATTTTACATCAATATCCTCCTTAACACTAACTTCCCCATCTTTCTCCTCCCCATTCCTCACCGCCACCGCCACCGCCACCGCCGCCGTCATCTCCACCGCCGCTGCTCGTAGCTGTTACAGCTCTCCTTATCTGCTCCGTTCACATGGGTGACCAGACCCACACCCAAATTGAAACCCGTCCGCTACCCGAATCGGAATCCCACTCCCAAATCGTCGAAATCCCCAATACGCTACACGATTCTAAACCCCAATCTTCGCCGCTTACCACAGCACCCGATTCCGACTCCAATCCCCAGATTTGCCATCCCCAAACCGCCTCTGTTGCCGAGGCTTCCCTTGCCGCCGCCGCCGCCGCTACTGAAATCTCCAACAATTCCCAGAATCCCTCCAAAATTCCGATTCGACCTCAAAAAATTCGTAAACTTTCCACCACCGCCGGAAAATCTTCGACGCCTCAATCCACCGCCGATGAGGCGTCCGTCTCCGCTTCCCCTTCCTTGCCCCTCACCCCCGCCGCCGGCGCTGCTTCCACCGTCGCCAGTCCCGCCACGCCCTCCACGACCCACACCGCAAAAAACCGGCGGCGGAGCGCCTCTCAAGCCTCTAGAGCTATGCCCCAAATCATCAAACCCTTATCCGCTGATGGAGAAATTGAATTAGCAATCCGCCACCTCCGTGCAGTCGACCCTCTGCTGGGCCCACTGATCGACACACACCTCCCGTTTCAATTCGACTCCCAACAACCCCCATTCCTCGCCCTCACCAAGAGCATTCTCTACCAGCAGCTTGCGTGTAAAGCCGGCACCTCCATTTACACACGCTTTGTCTCACTATGTGGTGCCGAGGAATCCGTCTGCCCTGACACCGTCCTTTCTCTCTCCACCCAACAGCTCAAGGCAATTGGGGTTTCCGGCCGCAAAGCTAGCTACTTGTACGATCTGGCGAATAAGTACAAATCGGGGATTCTTTCAGATGACACGGTTGTCAAGATGGACGACAGGTCACTGTTCACAATGCTGTCCATGGTGAAGGGGATAGGTTCTTGGTCTGTCCATATGTTCATGATATTCTCTCTGCATAGACCGGATGTTTTGCCCGTCAGTGATTTAGGGGTTAGGAAAGGGGTGCAGATGTTGAACGGTTTGGATGAGTTGCCTCGGCCTTCACAGATGGAACAGTTGTGTGAGAAGTGGAAGCCTTACAGGTCAGTCGGTGCATGGTACATGTGGCGGTTTGTTGAAGGAAAGGGAGCCGCTGGTTCTGGGGTGGCTCTTGAAGATGGTGTCGTGCAGCCATTGCAGCAGGTAGAGCCGCAACAGGACGGACATCAGCATCAACATCAGCTTCAGCATCAGCTGCAGTTTGTGGAACCGGTTAACGGCATTGGCAATATGGGGTAATTGTTACCTTTTTCTTTTTCAATTAACTGTCTGAAAGACTCGTGGAATATCTGTAATATCTGAATTAATGCATTGTTTAATCAAATTTTATCCCCTAAATGTGAATCAATTGGGTTAAAACATTTCCTCATGAGTTAAAGGAGCTTGTTTTTCAACTGGTTGATAACATTTCCAAGCAGGCATATTGGATGATATAATAGTTTCTACGGTAGTCTCATTTCTTTTTAAGTAGTTGATTTAAGTTACGAGTTTGAATGCATGCTTGAACTCCAAATCTGCATAGGCAGGGGCTAGTTCTTGTAGAAAAATAGGAACTTGCAAATATTTTCTCTATCCTTTTTATTTTAAGGAATATAAAATATCTAGAAGACTAGAACTGGTTGACGAGATACAGTTCAGTATGTGAGTAGAAATACCAGCCGCTTCTACTACTGTTATTGATCCTTAATCTATTGCCTAGTAGTTGCTTAGACCATGAAAGAAGTGTCGAAGACAAGGAAAAATTGCATTATATCTCAATATGAAATTTGGCAAGAAGGTCAATGTGATTTCAAGGTAGTTAACCAATACACCCGACCTTAAGTAATAAATAGGAGTATATACTGTTTTATTGAACTATTGAACTTGTCTGGTCAACTCCGTTCACATATTGCGGAGTGAGTCAAGAATTTTGATTCATGAGATATGTTCAAGTCTGTTATGGGGTCATCAACTGCTTGTTCAGAAGTGGGCCTGCCACTAGATTAACTGTGTGATGATTTTCTTGATGGAGCTCTATTCCTATGTTCTTATTCGATCTCGTCTGGCTCATCTTTCTTCGGATGGGGTATAAAGTATCGGCTACACCTATAGTTGACAATAATGTACCATCCTTTTACTTGTCCCTGTCTCATGAATTTGTTGAAACCACAACGATTAAATTTACGTGCTATTAATAGTCATGGGTGTGACTGTAAGTTATTAAGTGCTGTCCTTTTATTCCGTGATGATTTTGGTAGCTAGTAAGTGAGTTGCTAATAGTTTGTTTGATTCGCTGACTGCTGTACTAGAAAACCATATAGGTTAGATATCTCTTGAGAATCCCGTACTACATTGTTTCGAAAAATTGAGTCATTCTATCGTGTTATTATGCAATTGATCATAAATAATAAACTACAGAAGTTTGTATTCTAAATGTTTTCTAGGTTCTCGAGAATGTTTTTCTCCGTTAGAAGTTGGCTTTAGTATGTTTTCATACATTTGAGTATCTTCAAAGGGAGAGTTTCTGATACAGGGATATAGCCTGTGCTTTACAGTCCGAATTTAATATTTAATGATTTGTACGTGTGCCAGTCAGTTGATTTGTGTCTGGAGTGGACTTTGTCGACATATAACTTGAGTTAATTGATTGAGACTAACAAGCAATGCACCAATATGTTAAGTGCTGCAGTAACGTGTTCAAAATATTATTGCAGAAAGTATATGGGTCGGAAGCATTTGTTAGATCTTAAGAACGATAAAGTTTTCTTGCTTTCTTTGGTGTCAAGAATTCGTTTTTTTAAAACAAATTAATGTAAAAAAAATAAATATTGACAGTTTTAACTGCTGGTTAAACTTTTTTTTTTAATTCGCGGTTTAACTGCTCAAACTGGGGCAGTTCAACCGACGGTTCAAACCACCGATTCGTGGTTCAAGAATATGTGAGCAGTAATTTTGGGGGTTTAGATTTCAGTGGTCATGCAAATGGTGTTGATATCTTATCTCATTATTGTAGTTTGTTTTATGAGTTTTTACTGTTCGTCAGTGGTTAAGTTTCTTGGACTTGTTGACTTTTTGATATATTATTGTTGTCTTACAGTTAATTCAGTTGAAACAAAAACAAGTATACATATGGTTATATAGTTTTCATTTAAGACCTCACTACAGATTGTAATTTCTCAATTAGAAATTTTTGTAGGCTATTGAGTCCATGCATATATTGCCTTGTTAGCCTGAGTCAAATGTAGTTTAAGTTTTAGATTAACAAGTTATTGTATTATCAGGGAAAAGCTGGAACGTAACTGGATAAATTTCAAGCTAATTTATCCATGCATCTGATTTTGATGGAGAAATGAAAAAAGAATTTTGTGCATCATGTGATATATTGAAATTAGATATTAGATGTTGGTATGGTGGTTATAAAGAGAAACAGAAATGTTTAGTCAATACGTTACAGTGTTGACTTTACTGATGAAAGAAATCCTTAAATCGACTTTGTTTTCATGTAAATTATAAAGTATGTTTGATCCCTTGTGTACTGTAGCAGCTCTGTTGTTGGATCTAAATCTTCTCTTGGAATTCCGTGTAGATTACCAAGGTGATCTGTAATAGTTGTTGGAGTAACAATGATATTACTTTAAGATTGACTTAAAAATTAAACGGTCTCTTGAAATGATATTTCTGAAGAAAAATATTAAAAAAAAATTAAGAATTCGAACATATTTGAATGCATCTTCTCCAAGTTAGAGTTTGTTTAACTGATACCTTAGTTGCTTTCATATTTAAGTGTCGTTTTACAATTTCAACGAGGAACAGATTCGTTTATCGGACTATACCCTAACATTGATAGCATATTAATGAAGTGAGAAAGAGAAGGTAAAAAGTCACGAAGGGGTAATGTCGTCAAACAAGGAATTTCCCCTGAAAATCAAGACTATTTAGTAGCTTCCTTAATTTGGTGCGCATCCACCTTAAACGACACTTAAAAAGAAACGCAGGGAATATTCACTACTGCCAATTTTGTGATCATTATCTTGCTCTGTTAATTTTCGAGAGATTCATTTGTGTTCGTGTATATACTTCTTTGTCTGTACTGTGGTGAAAATGGTATCGATGGACCGCTTCTTATCTTTGTTGGATGAACTACTTTGTGGAATCATATTAGTTGAACTTTTATGTAGCTTTTATCTAACGATCCATAATTACTAGATCACATTTGAGTTTTGAGCAAGTCGTGTTCTCCCTTTTGTTTTCCTTCTTTTCGTATTATTATTATTATTAATTTTTTTCTTTTTTCTGATTCGATTTACTTTCTCGCATGCTTTTTACTTTTAGGGCATGCATTTGGAACCAGTAATAAGTGAACAACAGCCTGCTGCCGAGTTAATGATTGAAGAGATTTCTGTTACTTACTCTTACCCGATGAATAGGCGATTTATTCCCAGCGAGGCTAGAAGATAATTTTCCCAATAATTCTCCGGTTTTGCTTTGTGTAAGCTAGCTCGTGTTCATTTTATTTGAAGTTGATAAACTTTCTTTAGAATTAGCAGAAGCTAGGAATTCCGATAACGGACTTGAATTGAGTCTATTAATATCTGAAAAACGAGAGTACAAAAATCGCATTTACTGGCTCTTTTAATTGTTCGTGAAGCTTTTATTTTAAAGCGGTATCGGTACGTATTTAGATCTTTAGTTTTCTTTTCATATTTCCTGGACTTGAATGATTATATCTTTTGAAATTTGAATTTGTATAAATTAGTGTGGATTCGTTAATCTATACATTCAGACGTATTTTTGTAAGGAGGGTCTCGTTTTGTCTGATGAGATTCGTAGCTTTGGGCGATCAGATGGTTAAATGTAGGGGTGAAAGTCGGAGCGGATCAAAATTAATCTTTTCGAAAATTTTCCAAATTATACTGGAAGTACAAAATTAATTCCAATTCCAAAATTTTCGCAACTTATAAATTCATTCCAATTCCTTAAGTGCGGGAAATTTCGGAAATCACATAAGTTTAAAAGTTTAAAAAAGTTTTGAAAATTTTCTAAAAATTACAATTTTTCAAAAATAAAAACACTAATTTTGGCAAGACTAATAACTAATAATGTTCTAAAAATTAATTTTATATAAAAAGATTCTAATTTGCACCATAAAAATTAATTTTATATAAAAAGATTCTAATTTGCACCATGTAACTAATTTTCATATGCCACAAAATATTTTAAACCTTCGAAAAATAATAAAGTCGAAATATCAAAAGAAAACGAACAAATAATATAATCCTAGATGAGAAAATTTGAGGAGGATAATATAGATTTATGCATGGTTAGGGTTCGACCACGTGTATCAATCATCAGCTACTAGGTCTACTAATCATTATTATGAAATAAAAATACCGATTAGTTTAATCATTGGCCATTAGTGAACCATTAATTAATTTAATAAATGATTGGAACTTGTTCCCCTTCAACCAGGAAAAATGTGGGTCGACATGTTATTAATTAATTAATATTTTCAAATAGTTAATCCCTAGTTTGTCATGGATCTTATGTGCCAATTTTCAAACCCTAGAAAAAATAAAAATACAAATCGAACTACTCGATTCTTGTTTTTTCTCGATAGAAGCTCGTTTGAGCTTTGATTCAATTGCATGTCAAATCGAACTCAAACACAGTTTTAAATCTCAGTAGATATTCAACAAATTTGAATAATCGTACGTTCAGTTTGAGTCAATTTAGGTGTTTACACGCCTAGATAAATTTTTATTATGTTAAAAAACTTTTGAACCCAAGCTCAATTGTGTTCGGCTCGATTATTTTTTAAGTCGAGTACAATTAATTGTAAGTCGCGTTGCAATTTAGATACTCTATTAAGTTAGAAACATTTACGAGTCGAATTTGAGATTATTATGGCTCAACTCCTGATTAAATAAGTAATTAAAATAGTTGTTAAATTTATTGTTTGAAACATTTATTTGTGTTTATTTTTACACAATCACTGGTAGACAAAAACATTTTACTATTGAATGAGAAATTCAACTTGCACTGATCTATTGAAGCTAATTTTAAACTAAAATTAATGCTATTTTACAGAATTCAAAAGTTTTTTTTTACATAAATAATATATATATTTTTCATTTAATTTGAATAATTTCAAACATTTCTCTGAAGTGAAAAGACTATACAATTTATTTAAATATGATCATATCATTTTTTTTGTCCTCCATAAAAATACTATTTATTATCCTATCTTATACATATTTAAATTTTTAATTAGTTTGACCAATTATCATAATCTGTCATGGCTTCATGACATTTTATCTTAAGCATTATTTAATACTTTATATTATGGACTACATGCATGAAATTTATATTTTATTGCTTATTGAGTAAAATACGTATTTAAGTCATGTGTAACTTTTTTTTTTGAACTAATTCGATTTGAGGCCGACATAAATCGGAAGTCCGATATAATATACAAGCCGAATTTAAGCATACAATTATAAATTATGATACATGGTATGTGAATTTAAGCTTATATTGGTGAAGCTCGATGGTAATTGAGTTTGAGCTATCGAAGCTTGACTCAGTACATGACCAGTACATGACCCGATTGTCACTCCTATTTGTAAAATTCTGTTATGTTCCCTATGTTTTGGGGAAACTTAAATTACCACTATAAACTTGGTGGTTAAATTTGCTAAAAAGGGGGGAAAACTCGAGTTCTTGGTAATAATGAAAAGTTATTAATAATTATTGGTAAGAAAACAAAAATACAAAAAACAAAAAACAAAAAACAAAAAAGGATCTTGACAAATTGAGATGTGTATCTTTGTTCCCAAACTATATATGCCTCACAATAAATTATATTTTGACAAGTGGGATTGTGAATCAATTACTCACAAAATCCTCATAGTAGGTCATTGTAGGGGTAAAATTTGAACAAAAATTTTCGAATTTTGTTGATTTTGATCAGAATTTTTTCGATTTTGGAATAATATTTTTCATTTTGAATGCCGTCACTCCCGAAAGTTCCAATTATTGTTGGAATGGAGTTGGCATACATATCCGATTCCGATTTCTGATTTTAATTATAAAAATTCCGGTTATTTTCCAAAAATGACACTAATAATCAATATTATTATGTATTTTGTATTATAGGTAACTAAAAATTTGAAATTTCAGAATTGCGGGTCGATTCCAATCCAAAAATTTCTATTTGGAACGAGTTTTTCTTTTTTCTTTTTTCTTTTTTGTCAATCATTGAAATTCCGATTATAGATTTTTTCGCCTTTTCTTTTTTCGCACAAAATTGAAATTAATTCCCACCTCCGAAAAAAGTTGAAAATTTTCTGAATGTGCTAATTAGTAATTTCAGTTAAATCCAGGTGACTTGAACCTGTACTTTGTTTCTTGTATAGTTGATGTAAGAGCTGAAATTCCAACTTCACCCTCTCTTCATAAACCCTACTTATTTCTATTGATTCCATAATCCTACTCGTTTTATCTGCTAATTACATAAATTAATTGAGATAAGCTTTGCACGAATTCTGCTATAAACACATCTACAACAGGCCAACTTCCTTTTTTTTTCTTTTTAATTTTTTTTGGGTGTGTGTTCTTTAAAACGAAAAAGAAACAAAAAAATCAGGCTAACTTCTAGAGAGAGAGAGGGAGAGAGAGAGAGAGAGAGAGGGGTAATTAAAGATGGAAAGGGAAGAATCTTAGACACACAAAAAATACATACACAAATACAATATTAACGGGACCATATATATATATATTTATATATATATATATATATATATATATATATATATATATATATATATATATATATATATATATAAAGATATATGATATATATATGATATATACGTACAGAGTAATGTGCTGTGTAGCATAATATATCATTTTCACTTTTGCATTGCACCCCCTCCCCTCTCCTCCTCCACAAACTTAACCCCACTAAAGTCATCCTTCCATCATCTCTTGTAATATACATACATACATACATACATACATACATACATACATACATACATACATACATACATACATACATACATACATACATGACATGATTAATTATGATCAGCAGTACTAAAAGCTGTACTAATTACTCCACCAACCTTTTTAGTCCCATTCCTATATATATGCTGTATTAATTAATTAATTAATTAATATATTACAAACCCAAACCCAAACCCAAACCCCCATGTCTAATAATTAGCAAAACAACACTTTTGGACTTTCTTTACATATTTAATTAATTTCACCCCTCTCTCTCTCTCTAGAATTAAGTTGTTGTGTTTAGGGTTAGTGTATTAAGAGAGTGTAATTAGAGAAGATTAAGGAAAATAAACGAAGTTAGAGAGTAATGTAATAATAACGAGACAATGGACCATTTTGCAGGCTGTGGAAGTGAACCCCAACATCACCTTGTCGGTTGTTTTCTATAGTAAGTCCTCTCTCTCTAGCTTTCTCTCTCTACATCTCTCTCTCTCTCTCTCTCTCTCTCTCAAGTGCGCACAACACACATACTATTGGACGGTTTAAAAAGAAAAAAAAAAAGAAAAAGAAAAATCCTGGATTGCTGTTGGGAGACAAACACCACACCACCCAAAAACTTGCTTCTTTTTCTTGGCTAATTAAATTACCCCCATTTTTCTTTGATTATTATTTTAATCCGCCATTTTCACTGAATCAGTGTGTGTGTTTGTGTGTGTAACGTCTTTACATGGTGCTTTAATTTTGCAGTGAAGCTTTCATTTGCTGGTTGCGACGGTGGTGCACACTGACATCTTGATTCTGTCGTTTTATTACAGGTGTTTGTTTAGATTAATTAATTACTTGCTTAATTAATTAATTAATTAATTAAGGTGGGAGAGGGTCCCCAATTCCCATCCCTAGCTATTAATTTTTGTTTAATTAATTAATTATTTATTAATTCGATTTTGGGGTCTCAGGTCAATTATCTCGGGTTGAGAATTGGTGCTGTGGTTTTAATTTATTTATCCAAGAAAAAATCAATTACATTGATTCTAGATGATGATGATTGATATGATGAAGGATTAATAACAAGAAGAAGAAGAAGAAGAAGAAGAAGAAAGAATCTGTGAGAGAATATTCGTGTTTTTAATTTTGTTGTTGGTTTGAATTATTAATGGAGAGGAGGAGTAGTCAAGAAAGAAGGGATACTCATACAGCAGCAGCAGTAGGTATGGCGAATTCAATTTCTTACGGCGGCCAAGATTCTCCGGTGAAGCTTCCGCTTGCTCCTATTCTTTCTACTCCGCCTGATCATCATCGTAGGGGCACTATTTCCATGCTTTCCACTCGCCGCGGCAGCTCTATTTTCAGCCCCACCCTAACCCTAGATCACCACCACCACCACTTTAATAATCCTCCGCCGCCGCCGCAGCACCACCGCCAGCTCAGCCCTCCTGCCCCACTAGTACAGCTGCTGCAGCAGCCACTTGTCAACGAAGAGTACTCCAGCCCAGATCCAGATCCGCCGCCGCCCACATCCACCCCAACTACTGCTGCTGCTGCTGCTGCATCGAATTCGAACAATCTTGCAGTAACGCCACCGCCACCGCCGCCGCCGCATCAGCAGCAGCAGATAGAAGGCTCCGTGAGATATAGAGAGTGCCTCAAGAACCATGCTGCTAGCATGGGCGGCCATGTTGTAGACGGGTGCGGTGAATTCATGCCTAGTGGAGACGACGCCTCCCCGGAATCTTTGAGATGCGCCGCCTGCAATTGCCACCGCAACTTCCACCGCAAAGAAGCCGAAGGCCAGCTGCTACAAACCCACCACCCCGCCTACCTCAACCCCAACTCAACCAACAACAACAACCACCGCTCCGCATTATTCCACGGCAGCCAACTTCCATCCTCCGCCCCGCCGCCGCCGCCGCCCCACCACCACCTCACGAAGCACACTCTCACAAACTCCCAAGGCTTCGCAGCCAGGCCGCCAACAATGGTGAACTTCGGCGGAAACAGCGGAGGAACCGCGGCCGAGTCGTCCAGCGAGGATCTCAACATGTTCCACTCCAGCGGCGGTGGACACAACACCACGACAGGGGGGCCGGTGCCCCCGTCATTCAAGAAGAGATTCCGGACAAAATTCAGCCAAAACCAAAAGGATCGAATGCAAGAATTCGCGTCGAAGATCGGTTGGAGAATGCAGAAGCAAGACGAGAAAGAGGTGCAGCAGTTCTGCAACGAAGTCGGCGTCAAGAGACAGGTTTTCAAAGTTTGGATGCACAACAACAAACAATCCATCAAGAAGACGACGCAATCCGATTAATTCATCCGAAAAAACGAAAAACGAAAGGCAAGAACTTATTCGTCACATTTAGTAGTACAAGCTTGTGCATTATCATCATCATCATCATCATCTAATGTAGAAATATATTTTCGGCGAATATTAGTTTTAATTAATTACCTTAATTCGATCGATCCCTACAACGTATTTGTTACTATTAGCTAGGCCAACAAAAACTATCTAGTAATTAATTAACAGAAAAGCCATGATCACGCATTGTGTACATTAACTAATTAACCATGTCTTAATTAATCATAACATATGTGTATTTAATTAGGACAATAATTAATCACAAGTAATTAAATTAAAGTAGTCTAATTAATTAAACTCTTGATAAGCATGCAGTAAGTAGTATTGGCTTAGCTGAAGTACTGAAGCTCTTATATTCAGTTGGTTGAAGAGTAATAAATGAGTTACTGTAAAGAGTAATAAGTTCTTCAAATGGATGCAGTATTTTTTTTTTAAATTTTAACTGGTGTTTAATATAGATGCAAACTAATTAAATAAGCTATTAATTAATTAATTAATTAAATAAATAGATTGGATAAATTAAGATATAGTAGATTGTTTGTTGGTGTAGTAAGATGTTTGATTAATAAAGAAGCATGGTCAATAATTCAAGCCCATATCTGCACGGCTACATGTTGTTGCATTTCCCATTATGGCAATCCACAATCATTTATTGCTTTCAACTGTATTAGTACATATTTTACATACGTACATACATACATATATGTATATATATATATATATATATATATATATATATATATATATATATATCTATATTTATGTATATATATATATGTATATATGTATCTTTTGAACTCAACTTTTGAACTCAATTGTCTATTTGAGAATCTTATTTCTATTTTCACCAAGGTTAAAAGATTCTCAAATTTTGCACGAGAACATAATTTGTATGCCACAATTTAACATATATAAATGCATTTTTTATTTTATTTTATTTATAAATACATATTCGAAATCACAAACTTTTTGTGTTGTCTTTGTGTGTGTGAATGAAGAATGTCTTGTCCAATGAAATTTCCAGCCACGTGCATAAATTACATCATCATTATTATTGCACACTAATTACATAAAACTAATGACAATTAACGTTAATACACTACTTAACACTCTCCAAGCACTACATAACAATAAAATTACGCAAAGCCCATTGTAATCCCTCTTGCTAACTACAGGATCAACATTAAGCAACAAGGCAACATTTAAAAAAAAAAAGGAAATTAATTTATAAAATGATGCGAAATAACCGATCAAAGCTCGGCGGTGCCCGATCTCATACGTGCTCCGACATTGCCCGCAGCATCGGAAGCCTTCTCCTTCGCCGCCTCGTACTTCGTCCTCGCTTGTTCCGACACACCATCCTTGGCCGACTCGTAACTCTCACGAAGCTTAGCTCTCGCATCTTCGTACAAATCATAAACCGTCTCTTTCCCACTCGCCGCCGCATCTCCGAACCTCTCCTTTGCGTCACCACCTCTCTCCGTGGCCATCTTTATCATCTCTTCGCCCTTTCGAGACGCGAAATCGGCCTTCTCTTTCACCCCTTCTTTAGCTCCACCGGCCATTCTCGATGCCGATTCGTAAGTTTCGTGCGCACTATCCTTCGCCCTCTCCATTCCTTGAGAAGCTCTATTCGCGCTATTTTCGTAAGTTTCGTGAGCTTTCTTGTTCGCTTTATCCAAGGCATCGCTTCCCATATCCGAAGCCGAGTTGTACGCATCGGAAGCCTTATCTTTAATTTTGTCTTTCGCACCTTGGGCCCGCTCCGATGTAGAGTAATAGGCATCAGAAGCCTTATCTCTAATTTTGTCTTTGGCGTCATGGGCCCGCTCGGATGCTGAGTAATACGCATCGGAAGCCTTGTCCTTTATTGTGTCTTTGGCATCATAAGATTTGTCCTTTGCCATCTCCATCCCTCGAGCGCTACTTTCATAAGCGTCGTGAGCTTTCTTGTTCGCCTTATCATACGCACTACCTCCCATCTCGCGTGCAGAATCGTAAGCGTCGTTGACTTTCTCGTTGACTGTTTTCCTTGCATCGGTTCCCATATCCGAAGCTGCATCCATCGCACCATGGGCTCGCTCTGATGTGGAGTAATATGCATCTGAAGCCTTATCTTTGGCATCGTGGGCCCGCTCCGATGCCGAGTAATATGCATCCGAGGCCTTATCTTTCATCTTGTCTTTGGCATCGTGGGCCCGATCCGATGCAGAGTAATATGCATCGGAAGCCTTATCTTTAATTTTGTCTTTTGCGTCGTAAGCTTTGTCGGAACCGATTTCGTAGGCGTCGTTAGCTTTGACTTTAGCCTCCCCGGCAAAATCGGACGCCTTGTTGATGAATCTACCTGCATGGTCGGAAGTGGATTCGTACGCGTTGTTTGCTTTGTCTTTAGTGGTTTCTTTCGTGGAAGAAGCAACATCGGATGCTCTTTTTATGGCTTCCCCAGCTTTTTCGGAAGCGTAGTTTTTGGCGTTGCCTAGTTTTTCGGACGTTGTGTCCGCCACGTCGTTTGCCTTGTCGGAAGCAATCTTTGAAGTTTCTGTGAGGAAGCAAATTAAATCACAAATTATACTTGTTGGATTTCACAGAAAAAAATCGAACTCGAAAAAAAAAAAAAAAAATACCAAATGCAGCAGAATTGAGGGTATCTGTAGACTTGGAAGCAGCACCTTTGGTTTTGTCCACTAATTTTTGAGCTGCATCTTTTGCACTATCTCTATCCATTCCAATTCCCCTACATATATATACATTATACACACACACAAAATTGACAACACAAGAAAAAAAAAAAAATTGAACGCTAGAAAATGTGATTTTATAAGGGTTTACTTGCTCCATAGTACGCTACACGGGTGAAATACACCAGATAAATCTTTACGATTCATATAAACACACACCCACACACCCACATAATTGGTGTGTTCATCAATGCTAAAAATCAACGCTAAAAATCAGGTTAATAATATACATGATAAATCTTTACAATTCATATAAACACAAACACACACGGTGTGTAGATCGATCAACGGTAAAAAATAAATTAGTTCAATTTGTATATACTCGGTCTAATTGTCGAGAAACTTCCGGTGGTAAATTTTTATTATTAGCAAAGCAAGTTTTTTTAGTAGAATCCCTAAAAGTCCATTGTCTACCAAATCATAATTCATCGAATGGGAAAATTTTCGGTAACTATGATAGCTTCCGGAATTTCTGTATCGATTCGAAATAATACAAGAACAACCGAAATGCAATTATAAACAAAATTTCTTACTAATGGTCACTTTTGAACATTTACTTATAAGCTGAAAAGTTAATAAATAAATCCACTCTATCTATTCACTTTTATGAATAATAAATATCATCTCTCATATGAAAAATATCATGAAATAATTGAAACATTTTCTAGAGAGAGAAAGTAAATTATTAAAAACTTACTCTGAGAATTTGTTAATAGCCCAACCGGTCCAAGAATCAGCGCTGTCTTTGGCATCACGCACGGTGTCGGAAGCCGATTCCCCCGCCTCTCGGGCCCACGTCTTCACGTTGTCCGCCGCCGCGTTCACTCTCTCCGCCGCATCCTCCGCCCAGCACCGCCCCGCCGCCGCTAAAAGAAGACACACCACAAGCAAGACCGCCCGCTTCGCCGCCATGTTCAAACACTTTCAGAAAAAATACTGTTTTTTTTCTTTTTCTTAATTTCAAAACGACAATCTGAAGAAGATGATATGAGAGATTGGAGAAGCGGAGTTGAATTGGATATATATAGCAAGCGGTTGAGGGGGGGTGGGGGGGACACGTGGCGGTTGGCATGGGGATGAAGGTTTCTGGGAGGTCGCCACGTGGCGTGCGTGAGTGTGTGCGGTGGGGTGATTGTTCATTACACAAAAGCGGGTTTTGCTCTTGGCCGAATGCTATAGGTAGGGGGTGGAATTGGTCCCCCCGGAGTCTTGGAATCAGGAAAATGGGGCGACCCGTTTACGGAAAAAGAATTTTTTTAATTTATTTTAATTGCAATTCGCACCTTTAACTGTGGCTTTTTTGGGCACTTTGCATCCTAATAAAATTAATTAATATGATTTTGCACCTCAAATGTAGTTTTTTGAAACTTTTTACCCTAATAAAATTAATTTCATTTTCAAGTAATTTTTGAAGAAAATGGTTGAAAAGTGAAATAAAACAAATAATTTCGAACATAATTGAAACCAAATAGTTCATCTTTAAATTTTAGGGTTAATGATACACTAAAATTTGATGACATCATCATCAAATTTCACTAATCAGCTTAACAGAAATTTGATGACATCATCCATTTTAAATTTCATTAATCAGCTTAACAGAAACTTGATGACATCATCACCAATAATAAAATTTGCGAAAAACAATTGTTATTATTGACTAAATAACTCCGATAAAATAACTATAACAAAATTTTCCAGATCCTTATTAAAAAAAAAAAAAAGAAAAGAGCCGACAAAATCTCTCAAGCCTCGGCCGCAAGTTTAATCCGCTGGTGGTGCTCCGCCACTTTGTACTCCACGATCTCCTTAAACAGATCAGCGTCCAAAACGCAGTCAGGTCGTCCATAAACCGCCGCCTGAACACTCGCCAGTAATTTTGCAATTTCACGGCCCGAAAATCCTTCGATCCTTCTAGAAGCTTCTCGTAACACATCATCCGAGAGATCGTCTTTTATCGTTATTTTTTTCGAGTTCTTCTTCTTAAAGAAACCCCCCCATTTCAACTCACCTCCCTCACCTTCACCTCGTAGGTACTTATTCAAGTACAGATTCAACAGTTTGAAGCGTTCGTCTTCTTGTGGAAGTGGAAACTCGATGACCTCATCAATTCGATTGGTGACAGCACTGTCGAGATCTCCAGGCCTGTTTGTGGCTAAAACGAGAACAACGTCTCTCGATTGGTCGCCGGTTCGGAATAGCAACGCGTTGAGAGCGCTTCGCTGTGCTTCACTCATGTGTGTGCTGTTACGCCTGCACACGAGATTCAAGAGTAACTAAATCGGATTCAAAAGGGAAAATAAAGATTTTTTGTTTCTTTTCTTTTGATGACTTACTCGCAGAGAAAAGCATCAGCCTCATCAATGAAAAGGAGTAAACCTTTCTTCGACTTTTTCGACCAATCAAATATCTCGTGGATTTTCGTAACAGCTTGTGGACCCAAGGGTGCAACATCTCCTCCAGTCATCATGGCATAATCCAAACCCTGCAAGAATAAATTTACAAAAATAAATATATATTCCATTCAATAGGTATCAAGGATAAAATAACCTCTAAATAGAGCAACAATCTTTCCCTTTTTTTTTCACTTCACATGATTTGACTCATTTGGAATCGAAAAAATTCTCAGAATATTTAAAGACGGACCAAAATATTTAAAGATGCTTTACCGATTTTCTAGCTATCTCTCTTGCAACCATAGTTTTGCCAGTACCAGGAGGACCGTAAAACATCATATTCCTAAAGGGTGCTTGATGAGTTTTCGTGTTGGACGTAGCACGAGCAAGGTGCTCGATTCTTTTTTGCAGTGAAGGATGGAGAATAATGTCTTGGAGAGCAGATTTACTTTGTGCAGGTGCTGCTGCACCCGATGCAGTACTGTATTTAAGCACCTTATTAACTGCTCGAGAACCTACTCCAGACCATGGAAACTTTGCCATTGAAGATTCGCGAATCAGAGATGGTTGACCAAGAATCCTGTTCACGTATCCCCACATCACTCTCGAACCTTCCCTGTCAGCACAAAAACATATTATATTTATTGAAAAATTTCATAGATAAACATGCACATAGACTGTAAAAAGTTGAAATACATATACATATGAACATACAGTACAAAAAGTACAAAACAATCATTCAGTTGAACAAGTCAGTTGTTGCGACTTTGTTTAAAAACTACTAATAAAAAGAACAGAAACAGCAGAAAACAGACCTAGTGGTATAAATACCAGCAGCTAATGCAGTAGCTCCTCCAACGGTCATCACCAACTTACTCCTGTCGGTTAATAACATCCGAACACCCCCTGCAAGTTACAAATAGAAGTTGATATCAGCATATAACCAAACTTTAGAAAACATATTGAGTTGCCAGCAGTGCAACCAACTGCTGGCAAGATAAACGAAAATGGCTATAAAAACTAGGATGGTAAGTGGAAGTTCACTTATAAGGGGGGCACACAAATAATAATGTGGGATTCATACGACAAAAGATACTATAACGCAACTGCAAGCTCTATACTTAAGCATATGACATCCAGACAATTAGGTAGGAGCAAACCTTCAATATGACTGAAAGTTGTGTTTATTGCAGCAAGCCATTTGTCTCTTTCACCGTTTATCCGCTCTAAAAGCATCCTTCTATTATGGTCCTCAGTCAACTTTGCTTCATGAGCCCGTCCTTCCGCTTCAGCCATTGCCTTTACTCTTATTGTTTCTCTTTCTATCTCAGCTCTCTCTTTCTCCGTCTGACGTTGCTGGGCTTGTATCTGTTCTTCAGTTGCCCGTCTGGCCTGTTCTTTTCTTAGGGATGACTGCTCTTGCATTTGAACTAACTCGACATTGTGACGCCTCTGAGCTTCATTGTCTGTCTGAATTTACGACAGAGATATTCAATTAAACTGTGTATAAAACAGGGCAGGAATCCAAGTTCATCCCTGCTCATGTTACACTCAGTTTTCTATTTTTAATTGTTTATGTCAGTCACTGGAAGCAATGCTAGCACAACAACACTCTTCGGACAAGAAGAGAGATTTACCTGCATTCTTTTACGAGCCAATTCATCTTCATATCTCATCATTTGTGCCTTAGCTTGAGACTGCTGCTGATATAGATTCCTCTGTTCTTCTGCCCACTTTTGCTGCTTTGGCTGTAAATATAAGCCATCATTTTAGTAAAGATTAGACAGATTAGGTAAAAAACCAAACAGTGAAGAGTAGTGTTCTTCACTAACAAATACATCTCGGGATGTTAGTTAAATCATGTATACGAGTTTTAACAAGGATAACCTACAAATAAGCAGTGATAAATAGGTTGCAATGTCTTTCTATGCGCAAGGAAATTTTCGAGGAGTATCTTCAAGACTTCAAAAAATTGACTGGATAAAACTATTCTCGACGTTGCTTTGTAACATAAAAGGAACACAAAAATCGTCAACGTGAGAAACTATGAACTTTTTTTATAAGGTGTATGATGCTGCTACGGTCTCCATTTTATGAAGATGTGCATGTCCACAACAGAAGAACCATAAGGATCATGAGGCTCAGATACGATCCATGATTGCGCTTAGGAACGGAGTAGAATTGAAGAACTTCGATAAATAAATATGCTAGTATAAATCCAAAGGTATCAATTAAATTTTCTCAGCAGTAGCATAAACATGAGAAGAGTTTGTTTAGCACTGTTAGTCTATTTCAAAATCTACTTCCTTCACTTCCCTTATAAGGAAAAGGAGCTAAATAGCAATCTCTGAATATCTATAACTACTTAGAGCATCTGTCATATGCAAGTTTGGTTAGTTCGACGATAGAATCTAAAAAAATAAATCAGATACATATTACAATATACCCTAAATTTAAGTTAACCAAGTTAAATGTTCATATACAATAGTACCAAATCGCAATTCAAGTTCTTAAATTTATCCGAACCCTCAGTAAATAAACTGTTCGTGAAAGGATAAAAGTACTTCATTACGAAAGAAAAACGGGACACACGCAATAAAGAAAGCAATAGTAGCTATATATTTAACAGGCAATGAAAGGTGAATCAAACTGAATCAAAAAAACAATAAAAATGAACAATCACTCACAATATCAGAATGAGCTTGGATAGCTTCATAATTCGCCTTCTCCGCATCCAACTCAGCCAGCCGAGTCTGTTCCTGCTTCCTCATCACTTCAAAAACCTTCACAACATAGATATCAAAATTGTCAAACAAGGCCAATTTTTCTTCCACCAAAATTAAAAAAAAAAAAAAAAAAAACAGAGAGAGAGAGAGAGGGAAATAAAAAAAAACCTGTTTGGAATGAGAGGAGTTATTGATTTCTCTAAGAGCTTTGGCGCCCCTCTCCAACGCTTCCGGGTCAAACCCGCGTTTAGAGACTTCGATAGCGGGTTGAGGATCCGAACCGGGAGCGTCCGCCGGAGGAGCTTCGGTAGGAGCCGATGTAGAAGGTTCGGAAGAGTTGAACGGATAAAACCAGGACGGCGAGTCGGCGTATGAGCGGTTGGTGGCGGTGGAATAAGAAACCGCCAAGCCGGCCGCCGCCGCCAGCGACGAGATCCGCGACGCCGCCATTACAAAATTAAAATTGATCCGATGCTGATGAAGTAGTTGATTGAAGTTGTCTGTGAAATTAGCGCTGGCATTGGAGACGAAGGGAAGGGGTTTAAGGTAGTGGCGCCATGGAATACATTTCTTAAACCCTTTTTTCTCCGTTTCGGAGGAATTAGGGCTTAAACTTCGGTGGAGCTATTGCCCAATAAGAAGTGGCCACGTATGTAAGGTTGGGGAGGTTTTAGTTATTTCGGGATATAATTTAGAAATAAATAAATAAATTATTGCAAGTATTTCTTGCCCAAGGAGGAAGCTGTATCTTATGTTACAACCCGCTGATACTCGGGTCAACCCGATTTTATATATAGTTGTGGGCATTTTTAGACGATTCTAGACTCATTTCTAGAATTCTTTTCTTTTTTAGATAGGGTTAAATATAAATTGCACCCTTAGGGCTCTTTTGGTTGGATGGATTAGGGGTGATTGACAATACAGTCACCCGTAATCAGACGTTTGGTCTGTAAGATTAAAGCCCGGTACTGATTAAAGCCCGGTACTGATTAAAGCCCGGTACCAAATCATGGAAATGAGTGATAATTTGTCCCATCCCAAGAGGTGTGATTGTGTAATCAGACCAAAAGGAAAAAGATGAAATTACCAAAAGGGCTGAGTATATCTAATATTTACCCCTGCAAACAAAACCACCGCCCACTTCCGTCATAGTAGCTCCACCGGATTAAATCTCCAAGAAAATTCAAAAGCTGGTATTATAAATAAAAAGTGAAGCAGAAAGACATTTGATCATCTCCCCCACCCAACCCCTTCTCAAATCTTAAATTAATTATTAAAAAACAAAAAGTGTTATGAAATGGAGAAATTTATACAGACACACTCACACACACACAAGATTTGTCGACTTCACAAATCCCAACCGAATAGATGCCCAATTGAATTTTCCACCATGGGGGATTGCATTTGCTCGTAGCAGAAATGGAGCACCCAATTCGGGAACCCGCTTGGCATTGCGAAATGATTTGGACTTTACTGTTCTCATATGCGGTGGTCCAGGTGCGTGGGTTTTTTTAATCCGAGTATGTACTCACCGGAAAACTGGTCGTCTGAGTGGGTAGAAGAGAAGTTTGACGGGGGAAGGGGATTAGGGTAGCTGGGGCGGAGTAGTCCTCGGCGTTTGGTGGCAGTGGTGGTGACTGGTGGTGGTGGCAGCACCAGTTGGGAGGTATGGTTTACCCTCTTTCGATTTCGACAAGAGTCTGAAAAATGAAATCAATTAGAAGGAAGTACATAGATAAGGACAATTCTGTAATTTCCCACATTATTTATCTAAATGATGCAACTCAAACGTCATATTACATATTTCCTTAGCTAGTCAATCCTACAAACCAAACCGAAAATTTTAGTTACTATGTAATCATGAACAGTGCATTATTATATAATCCTAAAAAATTATCTATCCCATACTTCAAACCAAAAGAGCCCTTATACTATTGTAATGTCGTATATATATACTTCATCTACTACAAACTGCGACAATATTGATTAGATAATTTGTCCCTTTTGAATGTTGATCGACCATTTCACCCGGTATTGGACAATTATATTTCGGACGAAAGCATCCCTCTTATTGTGTATAAAATTTAAAAAGATACTCATTCTTGAATCTTTCGTACTCAATTTATATATAGTTTATTCTCTAATTTTATCATATTCGGCCTGGTTTTCATTCAAAATTTCTTAAAATGTTTATATTATGGAAATATTTATATGTGTGCTTTTTAAATGTATGAAAATATACAATTTCGTTCCCAATCTAAACATTTCACCCAAAATTTATGATTTTCTTTTTATATTTTTGAAAATTATTTATAATTTTTTTTGAAATTTCTAAAATTTTATACTTTCATTTCTAGTCCAAAATTTCTTAATTTAAAATGTTTCCCGTGGTTTTAATTCTCAAATTCATGCATTTTATGTTTTAGGTGGTGTATTTTTCTAGAATCACTTGCGATATAATTGGAGTGTTACAGTTCGAACATCTTGTACTGCAAATAATTAGTATAAATTTTTTGCAAGAAGTACTAATTGGCAATTTTTCATACATAGAAAAAATATTTGAAAAAATAGGTGAATTACATAAGCATATTGTAACTGAAATATAAACCTCTCTCCCAAAATCCCATATCCCTAAAATTTGCAAAATTGTAACTGAAATAGAAACCTATCTCCAAAAACCTATTGAAATAAATTCTAGAAATCCCCAAAATTCTCAAACCCAAGATTCCAAATCCAAAAAAAGATAATTTTAAATACAAAACAGAGTTTTGTACTACTAATATTAACTCAACCTCGATCTAAACCGTAAATTTTTCGAAGGATAGAAAACCCAAAAAATGCGAAAAAGGGCATATCTAATTAACTTACTTACGTCTATACCAACTCTCTTCAAATTGCTTCAAAAACATCGATATTGGTTCAATCGATTTTCTCACTTTGGTTATGGTGTTTTGGCCAAATAATAAAGTCAGAAAATGCCTATTTATATCATATAAAAGTAAGGTAAAAATGTAAATACGCTACATAAGTTAACGGCGTTAGAGATCTGAGGGTTGAATGGTAACGTGAGGGGTCACTTTGTTGCATTGTATAGTAGTTAGTACAATTATGAGAATATGCGATAGTAGTGATACTGCATGGGTGCAATTTTTATTTAGCCATCGTAGATAATTTTTTAGGAATTCTTTGGAGTGTTCTAGGGAACAACTCATGACGCTTAGAACCAAGTTGATCTCTCCCATTCATTGATGAGGTGACTTAGTATAAATAGATACATAACTTCAGTTGTAAGGCATGCAAGTAACTTCAAGAATGTAGAATATTAAAGAAATATATACTTCTTAAGTTGTTCGTTTGTTTGCATCAATAGCATTCGTATCTCTTACTTAAGAGATGTTGACTTGGCTATTGCAACGGATAAAAATTAGCTGCAAAATTGGTTGTTAAGGGAACAAATCTGTTACATGTAGCTTGTATTCATGCGATGTTTTCAATTGATTTTTTTTTAAATGTGGGTGATAGAAAAACAACTATATAAACGTTTTGCAGTGTGTCTTTAATTTTTCCTTAAAACAGTTAAAAATCTTTATAAAACAGTTAAAAATCTTTATCTGAATCTCCAAGTACGTTTTGCAACGTGTCTTTAATTTTTTCCTTAAAACAATTAAAAATCTTTATCTGAAAATTGGAATGGCGAGCCACATGAATACGACGAAGATATTTGTTGATTGCAATGCCTTTAAGTGCTATGATTTTATTTATTTTAAATTTCTTGTTGATTGCAATTCTTTAAGTGCTATGATTTTATTTCATGTCCGTCTTGTTCCTATGCTAAAAGTGGGATCTGATGTTGGATCTAACTGGGTAAAAAAGATAGTGATTTCATTACTCTGGAAATGAAAAATTACATGTGGACAGCATTGCCTGATATTTTTTCTAAGATAGTTATAAGTTTGTCAATTTCCCTCTCGAACACTGCGCAATAATTTAGTGAGTGTTCAATTTGCTTTATACATTCTCTTGTAAAACCATTAGTACTTCAATCCAATCTTTCGCACTTGATTAGCCTGCAAAAAAATCGATGCACATAAAGTTAGAAAATTGCAAAATAGGAACTGAAAAAAAAAAAAAACAGTGGTTTGTTTGTAATGTTGAAGGACACTCGTCCAAGAATTTGAAGAGATTGTGTAGTAATAATACCAAAATTATGTCAAAAGAATTTAAAAGAAAGAAGACAAAAAAATCAATGTCCGGAGAAAGGTCTTAATAAAAGGTGGCGAAAGAGTTCGAAAAAGAATAGGAATATAATATTGAGTTTAGCTCTACCAGAGAATCTAGATTTATATATATATATATATATATATATATATATATATATATATATATATATATATATATATATATATATATATATATATATATATATGTATCGAAACATATGGCCAACGGAATTTTATCCTTAGATACGAGATAATACTAGATTAGATCTCATGTGGGCACTTTTGGACCTTGTGACAGGATAACAAAGTTGAATTTGTTGTGTGGCTAGTCGAAAACGATTATTAAATACAAAATTAAAGCGCATTAGTTAGTTACCTCCGTTTGATTTAGCGGCTATTCCCGTTTGATCGGTAATACGGGAACGGAATATTACCGGACTCGATATGCTTGAGGTCCTCAACAAGAATCTCGTAATGCCTTTTCACTTCCTCGACAGATTTCCCCCCAACTGCCCTTGCAATGTTTTGCCACCGGTCGGGGGTTTCTTTATCGTACACAGCTAATGCCCTCTCGAAAAGTTTGTTCTGCTTTGGTGTCCATGACGAAGAAATTGAATTCGACGCAATTATAGTATAATATTAAATGTTTTTTTTTTTTTTTTTGTAGTATATCGAAAATATCGAAAAAAATATTTGGGCAAAAGGATGACGTGGAAGAGTTGAGTGATGGTGTTTTGTATGGGAAAGTGTTGTAGAATGGAGATCCTTATATATAGGAAGAGAAGAGGTGGGGTTGTGCTAGTTGAGGGGAATTTTGTTCTTTTGAGAGGGCAGAATATGTAGTGACTCTTCTCCATTAAACACCACACATATGACATATGAGAGAGAGAGAGAGAGAGAGAGAGAGAGAGAGAGAGAGAGAGAGAGAGAGAGAGAGAGAGAGAGAGAGAGAGAGAGAGAGAGAGAGAGAGAGAGAGAGAGAGAGAGAGAGAGAGAGAGAGAGAGAGAGAGAGAGAGAGAGAGAGAGAGAGAGAGAGAGAGAGAGAGAGAGAGAGAGAGAGAGAGAGAGAGAGAGAGGAGAATCGGGCTTTTTTTCGGGACATTCCTTTTCGGTAAGTACTACGTTTACTTGATCATCAAACTCGATCGTAATAAAATAAGAATTCAAAAATTCACTGGCTCGTATGTATGTAATGAAGCAAGTGATCAACGATTGACATTTAGATTATGAATGGAATATATGAGTGGCAAAGAAAAGGAAGACGAATAATGGGTATCTCGTCATTTCACATCCCCGAGATTTCGGGCTAAAAAGTTGTAGATTTCCTCATCATCAGTCTCTCACTCTCTCTAGTACGTACGCATATTTTTTTCTTTGGAAATCTTTGAGCTCGATTGATGACGGGTTATTTTCAAGAATCATTTCTTTTT
>NW_012193078.1:250330-278811 GCF_000504015.1 Erythranthe guttata
TGAGCTCGATTGATGACGGGTTATTTTCAAGAATCATTTCTTTTTTTCTAAAGTGTAGAAATTAAATGGTATTAATTCTCTTGAAGACTTGTTTCCGACCGATATTTTGCTAAAGAATTAAAGCAAAGAAACAAAAAGGACCATCCGATTTAAATCCCTTCGGTTAAGAATGACCTCTGATTTTAGCGTACCGTACACTTTAAAATATATGTCCTTTGGATGCTGAGGATTTTTAATTTACTTTCAATATTCTTCAAATTAAACCCCCACTTCTTTTAAAAAACGATCCTCTCGAGTTGTCTTTCTAGTCTCGTACGACATAGTACTAATTACTATATGCTCCTTTTAGGATTAAATAATATGCTTATAAACATGTAATTAATGATTCCGCAATAAAAATATCTTGGTGGTCCCTTGTCAATAGATTACATGCGCGCCCGCGAATTTGCTTTTTATCGTTTTCGTATCTTCTTCTGCAAAGTGAATGCACAAGTCCCTTTACCATTGTACCTCAATGTACATACTTATATCGATAAATTTATCGTCGCTAATTATTTTATCGTTTTTCATTTGTGCTTCTTGAATTTGTAGGTTGAAGAATGTGAGGGAAAAAAGCAAGCAAGGTAGCACAAGTGTGCAGCAGATAAGCAGATAGATAAATGCAATGATGCAGACATATGAAGATCAAATTGGTCTGAATATATAATGTTATGTGGTCTGAATAAGCCCAGTGAGATATGATAACATATTTTCTGCCAAAGGTGGGAAAAAGTTTGTTTGGAGTACTCCCACAATGTGAAAGACAGAATATAATTTTTATTATAATTATTATTAGTCATTTAAATGTGGTTATAACTTTTCTTTCCCCCCTGTGTAACTTTATTTTGTGTGTGTGTGTGTTTTCATAAACTTGATTTTTTTTTTAAATATCCATACTATGAATTATTAAGACAAATATACAACAAATTGTTTAATTAATGCATACATCATCAACTGCTAACTTTGTGCTCGAGTGGTAATTCTAGTGTTCTAAAAATAAGTCGAGATGGTTGAATACTTTTATAATTTTGGTGTAAATGTTTGAAAAGTTGGATTTTGGCATGTGGGGCGGTCCGAGGCGGTTGTGGCAGTCAAACTTTGAAGAATGATCAAACTTTAATGGTAAAAATTGGTCAAAAATCGATTTTTTTAATAAATCCAGAAAATAAAAATAAAAACCATTGGATTTTAATGAAAAATGAGTTAATGATTAATGTTATCTTTAAAGGACTATGCTCGCAATGTTCAAACATAATTCTGAATGCAGAAACAAAAAGGGTTTTATTTGTATTTGTAAGAATTTTTATTGTATTATGATCTTATTATTATTAAACTTTTGTTATGTAATTAAAATATATAGATCATGGTATAGGACTATGTTTATATATTTATATATACTAGCATTTTTTCCCCGTGCGATGCACGGGATATTATTTCAAAAGTGAAAAAAAAAATCAATTTAATACATAATAAGAAAATATAGTATATTAACATAGTAAATTTAATAATGTAGTATTATTCATATTTTATATAACATTAGTTTTTTTAAAATTTACATATTAAGATTTATAATCCAAATATATAGGTTTAGATTTAACAAATCGAATTTCTATCTTTATCTATTAAGATTTGAGATATATTGATGAAGAATAAGAAATTGATAATTGTTGAAAATTAGTACAGAAAAAATATTAAAAATAAATAATTACAGAATTACCATTAGGGTTTTTAAGGGTTGTCCAGCGTTTCTTTCTTTTATATATATATATATATATATATATATATATATATATATATTGATGATGCTAAAATATAGCTCACCGGAGTAGTATAGAAAACGAACTGGGAGAGCAAAGCTGATCAGTAGCTAGTCAACTCGATGATCCTGAGGTCTCTACAAAATGAGCACACGTGAACTAAGCCGGGGGTTGATCCGGCGGAAACCCCTCCATGGCATCGAAATCCTGTATGGATCGTAGAGATAGTAGAGAGAATAAAACTCGAGGTTGATTGTGAATAATTAGAACGTACCTTAACAAATGAGTAAAACATCTATTTATATATCGGTGATTGGGTTGGACTTGCTTTGTTGGGCCCAAGTCTTACTTGGGCTTTCGTGTAGTGGGCCTAATTAGTAGATAAATTTGAGGGCCCACTGGGCCGGCCCATTTAGGTATATCATATATATATAGTATTTACAAATAATATCAAGAAATAGTTATATTAAATAGGGATTTTTATGCAAAAGTCCCCAACCAAGCATGTTTATTATTCTAGGTATAGGGGACATATCTCTTTCACCAATAAGCCCATCCCTTTAATATTTATTATAACTAAAGGAAACATTCATGTATATCCCAATATTACCCTCAATCATTTATACCCAATTCTTAATTGTAATCCAAATTAATCAATTTTGTCCATAAAAGTTCAATTTTGACCACAAAAATTCAATTTTGACTTTTTTTTGGAGTATAATTTAATATGCTCCAATTTCATCCTTAACTTAATTTAATCTCAATTTGACCCCAAATTTCACAAATTATTAAATTTTGACCCAAAATTTTTTTTTTTTTCAAAAAATTTTTTTTTTTCAAAAACTTTTTTTTGCCGCCGGATTCCGGCGTTGACCGGCGGTCAACGCCGGTCTCCGGCGGTCAACGCCGGTTTTTCCGGATTCCGGCGTTGACCGGCGGTCAACGCCGGTCTCCGGCGTTGACTTTTTTTTTTTTTTTTTTCTTTTTTCTTTTTTTTTTTCTTTTCTTTTCTTCCGGATTTTTTCGCCGGTTTCCGGCGGTCTCTTTCTTTAGTGTTTTTTTAAGTTTTTTTTTTTTGTTTGGTTTGTTTTGTTTTTCCACGCCCGCCGCTACACGTTGACCGTAATTGTGCTGTCACTGACAGTAATTTAGCGTAATTATACTGTCAATGATAGTTAATTAACGTAATTGTACTGCCGTTGACATTACATTTATGTAATTGTGCTGCCGTTGACAGTAAATTAATGCAATATTATATTTTTTTATTTATTATTATTTTTTTTTATTTTTTTTGATTTGTTGACAAGTCAACGTAATTATATTACTGTCGTTGACAGTAAAATAACTGTAAACACAATAATATTACTGTCAACAACATCAATATTATTATTTTTTTGGGGTGTTTGTTTTGTTCGAGTTATTCACGAAGTAACGTAATAATATTACTGTCTACTATTGTAATATTACTGTTGCTATAGTAATATTACTGTCACTCACAGTAATATTAATTCTTTTGGTTTTTTTTATTTTGTTTACATTTGTTGAACGGACAACATAGTCATATTACTTTATTATACAATAATAATGAATTTTGTTGTGTTAATATTAATGTGCTAGAGATTAATATAGCAATATCAATGTGTTAAACTATAGTTTAGTTAATTTTACTGTGTTTAACAGTAATATAGTTAATATTACTGTCATTCACAGCAATATTGCTGTTTAAACGGAAAAAAAAGTTACAGAAAAAAAAAAAAAAAAAAAAAAAAATAAAAAGTCAACGCCGGAGACCGGCGTTGACCGCCGGAATCCGGAAAAAAAATCCGGAAGAAAAAAAAAAAAAAAAAAAAAAAAAAAAAAAAAAGTCAACGCCGGAAACCGGCGTTGACCGCCGGTCAACGCCGGAATCCGGAAAAAAAATCCGGAAGGAAAAAAAAAAAAAAAAAAAATTTTAAAAAGTCAACCCCGGAAACCGGCGTTAACCGCCGGTCAACGCCGGAATCCGGCGGGAAAAAAAAATTTGTGAAAAAAAAAAAGTTTTGGGTCAAAATTGAATAATTTGTGAAATTTGGGGTCAAATTGAAGTTAAATTAAGTTAAGGATGAAATTGGAGCATATAAAAGTAAGAGGGGTTATTTTAGTCCTTTACATAAATCTGGACCATGTGTGGACTTATTGGTAAAGGAGAATATTGTCTGGATCTCTTTATGAATAAGTTCCCACTGATGGGCTTATTTGTAATATGCCCTATTAAATATGAAATATTAATTTATTTCCAATTTATCACGATTAATTACCGCCACATCGATTAATCGTGAGTGACTACCTAACCATCTCCGACCCAATTCCCACATTTTACAACCTTCAGTTATAATTATTTCTTTCTTGTAGTAGATCCATAGCTCGATTCCATTTATGTGCGTGGGAGTATTGTACTTACATTTGAAAAAATCAACTTACATTTTGTTCAAATTTTGATTTATACTTTATTTATTGCTACATCCATTACCGCAATAATATTAAGGGGCCTTAAGATATAGGTCTTTGGTGACAAAACTTATTTGAACTAAATGACAAGTCAAACTAAATATTTGCTTCACATCCTTTATAAATTTCATTCCAAAAAATGCGAGTAAACTGCAAAAACTACCCTTGTATAATCTCGAAATAGCAAAAACCCCCCTGTGATAAATAAACTAGCAAAAACCTCCCCTGTGAAATTATTTAAATAGCAAAAACCCCCCTATGGAACTATTTGAGGGTTGACTTGATATAAAAAGACACAAATACCCCTGGAGTCTTGCAATTAATAAATTCTTATATTTTATAAATATTTTAATTATTTTATTTAAAAAATAATCAATTTAGTTGTTTACTATTTTTTTTAATTTCTAAACAAATAAATTAAAAAGAATAAATATACATATAATATGAATATATATAAATACATTTTGAGGGACAATTTTGTCATTTCAAGTCTAAAAAATCAGCTAGGGGGGATTCTGCCTTTGACTAAATTTCACAGGGGGGTTTTTGCTAGTTTATTTATCATAGGGGGGTTTTTGCTATTTCGAGATAACACAGGGGTAGTATTTGCAATTTACTCCAAAAAATGCCCTCCTATACAAAAAATGAAATCTGCACCAAGTAATATTTAAATTGCATTTATCATTTCTTATTTTACATTTAACATTTAACATTTTCATTTTTTTTTTCTTTTTCGTATTTTTTTATTTGTCTGATATAATATTGAAAATTAATATTTTCATATTTTTTAATTTTCTTTATATATTCTTAACTACTATTTAGTTGATTTTTATCGATAAATGCTGAATATTAATCATAATATAGTCATCCATAGTTACGTAATTATTTATAGTCATCTAAGTCATGTATCCAACTTTATAGCCCACTCTTAATATATGTATATCACTTTCATCCGTAGCAATCCATAGTCACTTGTAGTAATCCGTAGTCATCTGTAGTAACCCATAGTCATTTGTAGTAATTCGTAGACAACTATAGTCATCCTGGAACCCTAGATACGCCCTCTTGAACCTCAGCTCCGATCTTTTGATTTACAACGCCGTCAGACCCCGTAGACTACAGTAGTCATTTTGAAAATTCTAATTTCACCCTTTTAAACCCGAGCGCCGCCAGCAGACAAATTAAAGACCGACCACCGTTGAGCCGTCATCGCCTCGTAAGAAATTAGACACACACATACCATGAATTCACAATGAGCCCTAGTCGCCGTCGAAAACGTGCAACAAGAAGATCAACGATGTCGAATCAACAACCCTTCCCTGCTGCCCCATTACCAAACGCACAAACGGTGATGCAATCGCCCCTTCCGCACCAAACCTAGGTCCTCAACGCCGCCGCGCAAAGCTTTTCCGGAATTGCCGCCACCGCTGGTAGCAGATTTGTGGTTCTCCTTTTCAAAACATCAAAAATCTACTAAAGATCATAAAAAGAAAAAAAAAATAGAGTAAAGGGCAGATGGTGGGTGGAATAATATAGAACGAGAAGAAAAGAAAGAGAGAGAAGGAGAGGAGTTGTGGCAGAGAGAGAGAGAGAGAGAGAGAGAGAGAGAGAGAGAGAGAATTACATGATATTTTATTAGGTGTATTAATGGTATTTTGGGTTAAAAGAAAATAAAAGAATTTATGTAAAATTTTGTTTTAAACTTATAAGGATTTAGTTCAAATATTCTAATTGAGGTTGTTATTCAAATCTAATTAGGTTTGATTTAAGGGATGTCATGCATATTACCCATAATATTAAATTTACAGAATAAAAATATATTCACTTAATAGTTATACCCACTTTCAACTAAAAGTCATTTTGCATTATCCTATTTCCGAAATTTCGATTTTAGAACAACTTTTTTCATTCTGACTTCCAAAATTCAAATTTTCAACTTTTTTTTTTCCGATTTTTTGGATTGTAATTGAAATTATATAAAACAATACCAATTTCCGATCCGATTTGATTTCCAAAATTAAATCCAAAAATTTTCGATTTTCTTCCGAAAAATACACCTATAAATAATATAATATTATAAAATATTTATTTTAAGTTTTTTCTTGTTTTGTTAGTAATTTGATTTATGTTTTGTTTTAGGATTTGAACATATTGAATTGTTGTTTGAAGTTTTATTGGATATTATGTTGTGGTTTATTTTCATTTATTTTTTGGAACTGAAACTTAATAGTTATTAGTTTTACTTTTATCGACGTGGATATTCATATTTTTGGAAAATTATGAAATTTTCAGAAAATTTTCGTTAAGTTTTGATATTTAAAAGGGTAAATTCCACTTTCACCCCTTGTACTTTGGCTCGGTATCATTTTACCCCTTTCTACTCTCGATTGCAACGATTTTCCCCCTTGCACTTCAAATTTTGGGTCAATGTGGCCCTTGGTGGTAATTGTCAGACATTTGACCTTAGCACCGTTCGGTCTAAACTCTGAAATTATAAAAACGCCACCCCTCCAATTTAAATAATTATTAAAAAAAAAAAATAATAAGACCAAAAAAAAAAGAATAAAAAATCCAAGAAAACGAGATAGTCCACGATGGCAACCATGATTTATTTATTTATTTATTTTAATTTTTAATAATTATTTAAACTGGGAGGGGTGGCTTTTTCGTAATTTTCAGAATTAGATCAAACGGTGTTACGGTCAAATGTCTGAAAACTAACAGCAAGGGTCATATTGAGACAAATTTTCAAATACAAGGTGACAAATAGATGCAATTGAGGGTACAATGTGGTAAGGTGATATCGAGCCAAAGTACAAGGAGTGAAAGTGTAATTTATCCTATTTCAAAACTTATTTGATTTCCGAAATTTTTCCGAAATTCCGAAATTTTCGGGTCTTTTAGAATTGGAATGAATTTATTGATTCCGAAAATTTTAATTTTTGTTTTCTTCCAAAAAGGCTAATTTCGGTCCGATTCATCCGACTTTCATCCCTACACATACTTATGTGTATATGTGTACGTAGTGGGGAATTTAAAATAAAAAAATCACCCGATACATTTCACAGCGATGTAAAATCATCCGACTTTCCCTATGCATGAACAATTAAAATTTAAAAATCACCCGATATATTTCAGAGAGGGGTAACATCGCAATGACCGTTTTTATAGAGACAATTAACGTGAATGTGGATGAAAATGTAAATAACTAATACTTCAAATAGCATTGGGATATTAAATAGATTTGATAGAGATAATAAATAGATGGTAATTACAATCCCATCTTTAATTAGCGAGATAGAGTAAATCATTGGTCTTGTGTTATCTTCTTCTTCTTCTTTAAGACACTGTGTTTACAAAACCCTAATTCAAGCAAGGAATTAAATTAATTCCTGGCATTTTAATAATGGCTTCTTCTACACTCCTCCGTATGGTTCCATGCAATGGATGCAACGGCGTCGTATCTGCAAATCGGACCTCCAACTCTCACAAACCGTGGGCCGGATCTCGGATCCGTTTCACTACTACCCGGAAATGGAAAGCCGCCGGCGGATCTTCAATTCGGGCCGGGTCTTCAACTTGCGGCAATGCAGTTTCAGACAAATCAAGAACTTCGCCGTGGCTGATGCTACCGCCGTCTATTGAAGACGGAGATAACAGCATCACGTACAATTTCTACAGCCTCGCCGAAGACAAAGTACACAAAATCAACAACAACAAATCACAATCATCGGAAGTAAAACCAGAGTTGCCGGAAAAATACGTCGGATCTAATTCACGCGGGTGGCTGGCTTTGTCCAATCCGACCAAAGGCGAACAATTTCTCTACAACCCAATCTCCGACCGCCGCATAAATCTCCCGAGCATCGAAGCAGGCGACGACAACGCAATCAGCAAACTCATAATCTCCGACGACGACGAAGAAGAACAAGACTTCCGCGTAATGATAATACACCACTCACTTCAAAAGCTAGCCTTCTGCCGCCCCGCCGCCGCCGCAGCGGCGGCAGAGTGGACCACCATCGGAGAACCCTTCATTTTTCTCGACGACAAGTACTTCGAGAGGGCGTACGAGGACATCGTCTACTCCGCCGCGCACAAACTCTTCTTCTGCGTCACGTGTTTCGGGGATTTCGAGGCTTGGAATCTCCAAAACCCCGAAAACCCTAGGAGTATTCCGATAACCCTCTCTGCCGACAAGAAGAATTTCCCGTGGGGCTCGGCCGGTAGATTGGACGAAGCCCTACTTAAAAGGGACTGCCATTCAATTAAATACCTCGTCGTTTCCGAGCACGATAATCGACTCTTTCTCATTCGCCGGTTCATATGCGATCAAATGTACCCCGGCGGCCACGGGAAGGTGAAAAGTAACAACGAGATGATGATTACGTACCGGACTATGTCGTTCGACGTTCACGAAATCGAGAGAGAGAAAGGAGAGATGAGGTACATGGAAACTTCCTTGGACGGGTTGGCTATGTTCATCGGAGTCAACCACGGGTTTGCGATCCACGTTAACGCGGCCAAAGGGAAACTGAAACCTAATTGCATTTACTTCACCGACGCCAAGGAGTATACTACGCCGTACTGGGATAAAGATTCTCCGTACGGTGGGCATGATATCGGCATCTTCGATTACGTGGAGAGGGATTTCTCGCCGTGCTTTTATCCCATTGAGGAAAGATGCTTCACCGTCAACCAAATTTTCATGCCGGGGAGATCCGGTGCCGACAAGATAAAGAGGATCGTCCCACCACCAATGTGGTTTAATCCGCCTCCTTTAGTTTAACAAGTTTTTATAATTACGGTTAAATCTCTATTGATTAATACGGTCGGGACCAGGAAAATTCTATTAATTTAGCGAATTATTAAATTATCGAGTTAATAATTGAACACGTTTTCATTGAGGACATTAATTTATCGATGTTCTATTGTAGTAGCTTATCTTTTTTCTTATATGCACTTTATTTATTTTTATTGTATGTGTTTGAAACTCGTACAATTAACTTGTTCTCTTCTTTCTAATGCAATATGAATCATCGAGTACATAATTTGTATACGTAATTTGAATTTTAAAACAATATGGAATAAGAATACATAATCTTATTGTCGAACTCACAATAAGATAAGGATACTAGTATTTAATGAGAAATTTTAATATAATGGATGTAAAATTTCAAAAATAATTCCCACGTGAGAAAGTTTTGTGATCTTCTTTTTCATATGTGACATGTACTATCTTACTATCGGTTCAACACTAAGATAACTGACAGTAAAATTTGATACTGTAATTAAAAAAAGGTAGAAAAATATAAATTGACATTAAGCTTAAGAGAAACGAAAGAAAAAGGAAAGACCAGTCACATCGTTAATAGTTGGTCAATTTCGGTCAAGGGTCAGCCAGAGTCCTAGTCAGCGGTCAAAGATCAATAGATGAGATTGTGTATTGGTAGGGTTAAGGGTGTTTTTGTAAGAAATTACTTATCCACAACAATTAATGGGTTCGTGAGGAAAACAAAATATTTGAGTTGGGCTTTAGGAAATTTCATCATTTATATGGGACTTTTGGCTAATTTCCCATAACATCCTATAGTCATTAAGCGACAATCAAACATAGCCTAATTCATGACGGTTAATAAGCACAATTGGTTTTTGTTACGAAAATAAGTTCAAATGAGTTTCCAATTCAAACGTAATATAATTATTCATTAATCATAGGATCCGTATCAATTTATATTTTTATGGGTAAATGAGTGATAACCCCCTAGTTTTGAAAATATATATGAGGAGGTCCAATGATTTTTTTCTCTTTAGTCATAAAACTAAATTTTGATCTTAATTTGTAAGACCCCTGAGCAACTCAAAATACCCATTTTGCCCTTTAATTTCAATTCAATAAATACCCTATCACCTAATCTTCTCTTTCACTTCCTCGTCAGATGACTCTGTTTCTTGCCGAAGGTGCTGTCATCATCGGAAGTGACGTGAGTACTTCTTTTATATTACGAATTTCATCAACTCTCCATGACCTAAATTATAACTTTGTTTGAATATTAATGATGATTAAGTAATTTAGTTACTAAATCATTTACTTATGATTAACAATTTACATAGATTTGACATGATTTAATTACTCTGGTTAATGGTTAACGGTTAATGATATGATGTAGTATGTATGAATTTTACCCAACCGACGATATCCACTCGATGTTTTTGTGCTAGTATTTGTCACCTTGAATTTGAATTCATGTATAAAAGGTCTGATTGATGTATGAACTATCTCTAATAGTCATGATTTTGATAGTATTGTGAAACCAGTCCAAGATTAAGAGCAATATATCATCTTCTATAGATATGTTATAGATGTATGAATTCGTTGATTCCACGTCTTAATGATCAAGCACATGTAAACACATTTAGTAATACATATTAACGTATAGTAACATGTAGTAACATTTGCATGTGATTGTGTTTTTGATTTGCTTTTATTGGTTATGAGTTGATTTATAATGTAAATATTTAAATTGAACTTGATTTTTTGTCACAGGTCTCGGTGTTTAAACAACTTCTGACACTATTTTTTTGTCGAGAGGACATGGTGTTCGTCAATTCAAAATAGTTCTTTTGCAACCGATAGATCGGAGTTGCTGTCGTGTTGAAAAGTGGGATTTGAAGCTATAAATACAAACTACACTATATATGACTATACTCTTATATATAGTCACATGTAGTCATATACATGTAGTCATATATAGTCACATGTTGTCATATAGATATAGTCATGTATATTCACATGTAGTTATATATAGTCATATATAAGCTAAGTTATGTGGTGTTTCTGATGTATAATGATATAATGATTGCGTTTTTTTTCAATTTTTTTTGGGTGCGAATTGATTTATAATATCATTATTCAAATTTTGAATTTTGTTGGTGATGTAGATGACTTTTGTTTTATAAAATCAACGATATACATAATCGGTCGACCATAACTTTGGGTACATGACTATAGTCTTATATAATCATATATAGTCATATTCGAAACAGTGAACTTTTCGGGGAAAAAAAAATCAGAAGAAAAAAAGCTAAAAAATAAATATTTATTCAAAAAAATAACGAAAATACTGAATGCAGTTGGGCGAAAATTGCAAATAAGAGCACAATAGTACTTTTCCCTCTCCAAGGGATTATGTCAAAGAATTTTTTTTAAGAATGAACCTATCCCTATTTATTTTCCATATGAGGGGATGTATATCAAATGGACCCTATTTTTATATTAAAAATATTTCATATATATATATACTACCATAAATAAAATGAAATATATATATATATATATATATATATATATATATATATATATATATATATATATATATATATATTATTCTCTCACCAAATGGATTTGGAATCAATTTGATATTCTTCTCTCACCAAATGATACAAATAAAGAAAAAGGTAGATTCCATTTTCCCCTTTATTTTGATTCAATATCACTTAGTTTCTACTCTTGATTGCATCGATTTGTCTCTTAGTACTGAAAATTTGTCTCAATATGGTCTTCGTCGTTAGTTTTCAAACCCTTGACTTTAACATCGTGATTTAATTCTGAAAATTCCAAAAAAATCACCCCTTCCATTTCAAATAATTATTAAAAAAACATAAAAAAATAATTATGGTTGGAATCGTGGATTATGTTTTCTCGTTGTCTTGAATTTTTTATTATTTTTATTTTTATTTATTTATTTATTTTTTGTTTTTTAATACTTATTTAAACTGGGAGATGTGGCGTTTTGTAATTTCAGAGTTAGATCGAACAATGTTAACATTAAATGTGTGACAACCAACATCGAGTGCCACATTGAGATTATTTTTCAAGTGCGGAGAAAAATCGACGCAACCAAACCAAAGTACAAGGGAAAAGTGGAATTTACCATAAAGAAAAACGAATAAACGGAAAAGAAAATCCAAATTGAAAATGTGTTACATCTCCCCTAATAATATAATTCATATTCAAAATTAATAAAATAAAATAAAAAAAATATCGTAACTAATGCTGGTAATTTGGAGTGAACCACATAGGAGAAGGTACAATCCTTTGAATGCTTTCCACGTCAACGGGATAATAGCAAGGCGAAATAGTACCGTCTACATAATTATATATGCCTACGTCATGTCCACCGTACGCGCCGCCGTCCCAATACGGCGGACTGAACACATCGGTAAAATAAATGGAATCGGGCTTCACTCCAGGGAATTCACCGGCGCACAAAGCAAACGAATGATTCAAGCCAACGAAGATTGCCAAACCACCCAACGAACCATCCATGTAAACCAACTCCCCTTTCTCCACGTCGATTCTGTGCACATCGAAACCAACCGTCATGTACGGATCCGTACCGTCGTACTCCACGTCGGAGTCGTAGTGGAGTAAGAGCTTATTGGAGTAAACCCGGTCCTTCACGAACCGCCTCACGTGGTAGAGTTGACCGGTTTTCTCGTCAACGACCAGGAATTTATGAGACGAGCACATTTTACCTAGGGCTTGTATCGTTTCCCAGGCCCGGTCTGACCATGGGTAGTTATCCGGGTCGGGGGAGAGGATCACCGGAGTCATCGCCGGAGATTCAGGGTCGGAGAGATCCCAGGACTCGAAGTCGCCGTAGGTGGTGGCGCAGAAGAAGAGCTTGTGCCGTGCGGAGTAGACGACGTCCTCGTACTGCCGCGCGTACCGGAGGGTGTCGAAGGTGTGGAAGGCTTCTCCGATGGGTGTCCATGAGTACTCGGTTTCGCCGCCGCGGCGGCGGCCCGGGCAGCAGAAGGCGAGCCGTTTTTCTGGAGTGTACGTCATCATCGCCCGGCAGCCGTCGTCGTCGGCGTCGGGGGAGGACGAGATAACGACCTTGGACACCAGGAGGGAGGTGACGTATAAATCGGGGAAGGATAAACGGCAGAGGTGGGGAGCGGCGATGGGGAGCTTTATGTGGCGGCGCGTGAGTGGATTGGAGAGGAACATGGCGGCGGTGCTCCAGTGGTTGTACATAACTAGCCAGCCGTGTGAAGATCCCACTATCACAGCATCGTCGTCTGGCGATTCTGCACCTTCTTCTTCTTCTTCTTCCGACGGTGGTGGTGGTGCCTTGTCGACGCTGATTAATTTGTCTTCGGCGAGGGTGTAGAAATTGTACTTCATATTTTCTCCGGCGGTGGTTTCTTCAAAAGACGGCGGTAGCATCAGCCACGGCGAAGTTCTTGATTTATCTGAAACTGCATTACCGCAAGTTGAAGACCCGGCCCGAATTGAAGATCCGCCGGCGGCTACCCATTTCCGAGTAGTAGTGAAACGGATCCGAGATCCGACCCACGGGTTGTGAGAGTTGGAGGTCCGATTTGCAGATACTACGCCGTTGCATGGAACCATACGGAGGAGTGTAGAGGAAGCCATTGTTATTAATCTTCGTTGACTTTTTATGGTAGGAATTGATTTACTTCCTTGACTTAGGGTTTTTTCAAACAAAATGGAGTAATACTGTTAAATTAAACAAAGAAGTGGACAACGCAAGACCGTAGGATCATTTTTTCATCCGACGATCAATTATTATTACTCTATTTCACTAATTAAAGATGGGATCTTCCTTCCCTTTTGATTTTATCTCTATCAAATCTATCTAATTAGTAATTAGTATGCTATTAATTATTTTATTTTGGCTTAATCCACTTTGCACCCTCGAAATAGAGACTTTTGGCAATTTGTACACTTGAGAAATAATAACAACATTTTGCTCCATCAAAACACGATAAATCATTCACAATGCACCCTAAATTGAATAATGTCGAATTCCATTATTTTTATTGGGTTTTTTTTTGGGGGTCCATATTAACAAATTAAGTTGTTACTATTTTAAACCCCCAATCTAATTTCGAGCGCACAAAGTGTGAAAAAAATAAAAATCACAACGAATTATTGAAAAAAAAAACATCTTACAAAATGAAATAAAATAACTTTTTATCTCTAAATAATTCGATTGATGGATCTTTTCTTGTAATTTGTGAAAATATTAGGTAGAAATATTTGGAAGACAATATGATTTTCTGATCACTTGATTACGAAATAGCTGAAGGATTTTTCTTTTTCCGTAAAATATATTTTTGAGATAAAAAATATAAATTTTTAAATACCAATAAAAATATTAAATTACCTTTATTAACTTTAAAACCTCATGTGGAGTGCATTATGCATGGTATATTGTGTTTTAGGGTGCAAAGTGTTATTAATTTGTTTCAAGGGTGTAAAGTGGCAAAATGATATGATTCAAGGGTGCAAAGTGCGATTAAGCCCCTAATTCTTATCTACTCGGGTCGGGTCACCCATGTAGATCTGTTTAATTACCCAGAACCTTTTCTGTTTGACCCGTCTGAAAAAATAAAGGTGGTGAACTAATGAACTGACGCAGTTTAATTGATTGCGCGACCCAGATTCCGGCGGAGGCCGCCGGGAACTAGTTCAATTCGGGATTCGGTTGTGATTTGCCGCCACTAGGTTTTGTATATTCATCATCATATTACATAATATACATACAAATCCATGTCAAAATACCTGGGATTAGGAACCGAGCATTCAAAACAAATTATATAGCATAAATCCACCAACTGATTTTGCATTAGGTTTCCCCCAATCTAATTTATTTTTCGATTCTTACATTACAGTGATCGCAAATTTTGTTGCTTCTGATGCTGTAGTGTGATTCTATGGAATATGCAGTCAATGTGTTTGATTAAATGCCACATCCAAAGTGAGACAAAAGCAAAAGCAAAGGAAAAAGAAGTGTAGCAAAATACTCCAGCACGAGTAGAACGAACAATGCAGCATAAACAGAGCTCACCTTTCCAATTCGGAGTCGTATTCGAAAGTTGCAGTACTGTCATTGTTATCTTCATTCTTGACAAGTTCTGGAAACAAAAATGATAACATTGGGTTTGAATTCCTCGAGTTAACCGGATCTTCATTTTCGATAACGGCATTATGAGAAGCTGATCTTTCGGTTATTTTCTCTTGTAGGGATAAATCTTCTCCGAGCAACATCTTAAGCACGGAAGCCATTGTTGGCCGATGATTCGGATCGTATTCGGTGCATAGAAGACCGACCTGTATACATCTCAGTGCTTCATCCTCCGAAACTCCCCCTCTAATGGATTCGTCTACCAGGTCTAATGCTTTCCCTTCTTTCCACAGCTTCCATGCCTGAAAATTCACCGTATCGTAATGTATGCATGATGATATATCAAATAACTCATATACTAGAAAACGTCACTCAAACACCACTCCATATTTAGATTGACGTATTATTCTTACTTCTTTCATAAGATCATCAAATATTTTATTAAAATGTTCATTTACTTCAATATTTTTTTCATGGCGGCGGTTATATGCAAGCCCATTTTTTTATTAATTCAAGACCTTCAAAATAAAAATACTAATTTACCCTTAATGCAATTTAAAATCAAATAAAAAACACAAAACATTAAAAAAATAAAAAGAAATCATTTCCTTTGTGCAAGACCAAATAAAATACATAAATCCAGAAACCCCTCTTCCTTATTTCACGACTTAAAACTCTCCTTCTTCTTCACAAACCCACAAAGAAATCCTACACACCAAAATTATCAAATACATACCAAACATTCACGATGGAACTAGAAAACAATGATATGGTGGTTTACGAGGGTGGAGAACACAATGAAATATGTTTTAACCCTTTATTTTTGCTTTTGGGTCGTTTTTTTTGTTGGGAAAAAAATTCGACGATACAAAAAATCGGTCTGCAAATACTGAATTTTGTTACTAAAGTCGGGAACCACATTCCAATTATTTTAATAAAAATCGGTACTTAAACACCGATTCTTGTAGTAAAAATCGGGATGACAACACCGATTTGTTTTTGTATTATCGGTATTGTCATGCCGACTTGTACTATAAAAATCGGTTTTTAAATACCGATTTTATTATCTGTGTTTTTTTAAGACCGTTTTCTTATATTTTCGTGCATCAACCTAGGGGATTGATGGAGGATTATTCAAATGAATTATCTAACGAATAAATATTTGAGATACGGAAAGCACTACTCGATTGGGTTAAAGGCGTGGTAGACGTCACCGAATGGTGATAAACATTTTCGTTCCAAATATTTAAAAAATATCAATTAACCAAATATATAATGTATTATTTAAAAAAATCAAAAAATATCGATATTCGAAAACCGATTTTGTACTCAATAATCGACATTAGAACGCCGATTTTGACTTGTAAAGTCGACGTTGTGTCGCCGATTTGGTTAACAAAAATCGGTATTATGACGCCGATTTTCGTGTACAAAATCGGTATGGATAAACCGATTTCGAAAACCAACGAAAAAAAAAAAACAATTTCAATCTCAATTTTTTTTCCAAAATCGGCCAAATCATTGCAACCCAACAAGAAATAAGCATAGATTAATGTTCATTCATACATATTTATCAAGAATCAATGTTCGATTAATGTTTTCGAATTTACAAATAAATATTTTGTAAAAAGGACATCGATGCTCGATTAATGTTTTCGAATTTACAAACAAAAGTTTAGTAAAATGGACTTACTTGTTGGTGGTAGCAATGGTGCAGACGTGCAGTGGGTGGGTCGCTGGTCATCGCCGGTGCGGTGAAAGTCTCGCTGGTTGACAGTTGTGATATTTCTTATTTTTTTTTATTTTTTTTTTATTTTTGGTCTTGAACAAATAAAAAATAAGATTTATTTATTTGAGCATTATTTGTGGATAAGGGTATATTTGTCATCTTTGGTCTTGATGTAATAAAATTAGATTAATTTGCGGACTTCAACTAATAAACTCCTTTATGTGGTTTTGAACTAATAAAAAAATGGGCTTGCATATAACGACCGCCTTTTTTCATATATACATGTGGAGCACAATATATTGTGATATGGTTTGAAAAGACAGGTGGCATTTGCAATAACTATTTTGTCATTGTTATTTCTCCTCTTTTAGTAACAAACTACGTTAGAACTCAGAAGCCCTGAATGAGGGTAGCCTAGTGATATAATCAGGTACGGCTTTTGCGAATGATTTAAACGAGGTATTAAGTTTGCTGAGCATAGTTCACTTGATGTTATAGTAGCTAAAAGACTGCACTAGAGGTTTAATTTGGCTGAAAATTATCACCGTTTACTACTTTGAGCTTAGATTTGAATTTGTAAGTAATATTCGTAAAAAGGCTCCCGAAACTTACTTGTTCAATGAGGTGTAGGCCGTGTCCCACATTTCTCATCCCGCTCAAAGTCTCGAGCACAATAAGTCCAAAGCTAAACACATCTACCTTATCTGAAAGTCTCCCTTCCATCATATATTCTGGAGCCAAATAACCTCTGTGCAAACACAAATAACAGGGAAAAACATCATTATTTATAACTCGGAAGACGATAATAAGAATGATAGGGTATGTATCCTGACAATACTTACAAGGTGCCGGCAATTTTTGTTTCCACTTCAGATTGATCATCTTCAAATTTTCTGTCAAACCCAAAGCCTGAAATCTTTGGGTTCATTTCGGTGTCCAGTAAAATATTGGTGGATTTGAGATCTCTGTGTATAATTCTCAACCCCGAATCTCGATGAAGATAAACAACTCCTTTAGCAACACCAGTGATGATTTTGAAGCGCAGTGACCATGTAAGCTGATGACTCCGTAGTTTATCTGTGTTCAAATTTTAGTTCATCAAATTCAAAAAAGACATAAAATTGAACTTTTTTTTTTAAAGTGACGAATTTATTTCGAAGGCACGAACCAAATATAAACTTGTCTAGACTTCCGTTTTCCATAAACTCGTATAAAAGAATCCCTCCTTCGTGAATGCAGTACCCGATTAGTTTAATGATGTTGTTATGGTGGAGAGTGGAAACCAATAGAAGCTCGCTATCGAACTGATGGACGGCTGTCCTTGAATATGAAAATCTTTTAACTGCTACTGTGTTTCCTGTAGGTAATACAGCCTATACAAAGTAGTAGTAGAATTAGCTGATAAACTTGCTTTTGACCAAATTGGTAAAATAAAAGAAAAAAGAAACAAAATTGTAGTACAGAAGATAAAGTCACCTTATAAACATAACCAAATCCACCATGTCCAACCCTATGTGAAGTGGAGAACTGGTTAGTGGCAGCTGTGATCGTGGCCAGGTCGAACTTCGGCAAGTTTATATCTGCTTCCAAAATTCCTGCAAAGATAATTGTATAAATGTCATATGTTTGCGTTACGTAGTTAAAGTTATGTAAAAAAGTTGGTATGTATTATTGTGGCCGTGTGAATAATATATATATACCTGATAGTAAGCTGGGTTCTTTTTTCTTAGCTGGCTTGACCTTGTTCCAAAATGCATCCCATGTCCAAAACCGTAACGGCTTATATATTTTCGATTTTCTCAATTTCCGGTTTGTTTTTTCTTTAGGTAGAGATATAAGAGTCTGCACGTGTTCAGAGGCTACTACTATTGGTTGCTCAGTGCTAACTGACGAAGCATTTTCTTTATTCGATGGACCGACTTCATCAGCAACAATAGTTATCTGATTCGGTACCGATGATATTATTATGTTATCCTGCTGCTCAAGTGCAAACTCAAGTCGTACAACTACCTGAGACATTCTTGGCCGTTTTTTCGGTTCGTCATGTAAGCACATTTCAACAATTTCAACAAATACCTTCAAGCTATGTGGTGAGATTTCCTCGACTAAACTCGAATCAACTATCTGATCAACCTCTCCTTTACTAATTCCATTTCGAGCCCATTTTGTCAAAAGATACTTATCCTCTCCAACCATTGGATCCAAAGCTGGTCTTCCACACAGTACTTCCAACAACACCACACCGTACGCATACGTGTCACTTTTCCTCGTCAATTTATGGGTGCTATAATAATATGGATCGAAGTACCCAAACGTGCCCTTAACCTTTGTGCTAATATGGCTCTGTAATTTGCTTCGACTTTCATGTTTCGCCAAACCAAAATCCGAAACCTTGGCCACAAAATTTTCGTCCAGGAGAATGTTCGAAGACTTGACATCACGGTGTATGACTCCATGGCCCGTGTGAAGATAGTCTAGTCCTCGACCAGCTCCAATGCAGATATTAAGACGCTGCTTCCATGTCAGAGAAGAACAGCTAAAGCCCTCTCTTTCGAGTTTGTAGAGGTGGTCGGATAATGTACCACTTGCCATGTACTCGTAAACGAGAATCATTTCTCTTCGCTCGCTGCAGTAGCCAATTAGAGAGACGAGATTAATGTGACGGAGCTCGGATAGTGTTTCGATCTCCGTCAGAAACTCGTGCTTCCCTTGCTTCGAGTTCGATTTGAGCCGCTTTATAGCAACATATTCTCTCCCGTTGTCGATAAGCCCTCTGTACACTTTGCCGAATCCACCTCTTCCAATGACTAGTGCACGGCTGAAGTTTTCGGTGGCTGATCGGATCTCCGCCAGTGAAAAGCGGCGGCAGAGCCGCTCAGCCCTGGCCGACGGTTTGTTTTCCTCCTCTGTAGTGCTACTAGTTTCCCAAATATCTTGCATTTTATAAACAATGATATTTACGACAGAAAGTATAACTATTACAACCGTAACAATGGCGTCTCTGTGACCAAGAACTGAGAGTATGTTTTGCATGATCCAGGGTGGCGATTCTTTTGGCGGAAGCAAGGCGGCATTTGGGCTGGCGAGGCTGTTATCCGGGTTGCTCAGCTTGAATATTTCAAATCCTTTAACGATTTTATTTTCGTCGATCATAAATCCATCGTACGATTGGATGGAAATCGAGAGATCCCGTTTTCCCTCTTTCTTTTGACCTCTCATCACCACCATGTAGTCCCTATACCATACGAAGAAGCTACGTTCATCCCTTTCTTTCACTACATCCATTTTCGTATCAACATTCATTTCATTAATAAAAATTTCAAAGTTCTCAACTGTCTTGAGTCCCAAGTCTCCGAAATGTATTCTAACCAAGTACCTAAATCCAACATCCACCGGCTTTTTCCACGCAAGATTATCGATCTCAGTTGCTTTCGGTTTCGGAGGAGGACCCCACATCCCAAACATATCATCAAAATCATCGTTCGACGAAGCAAACTCCCGTTTGATATTCAACCGGTGAATCAACTCAAGTGCAGTGCCGTTGTCAATATAGACCACCGACTTTCGGCCGACCACTTGGGCTGCTCCGAATTTTTCTCCACCTTCATTGAAGTAAGAAAGATGCATAGGGACTGAGATAACTTCAATCCCATTAATGAAAGCGTAAGTTGTACTATCTTGTGACTGTGTACTCTCAGTAGGAGAGAAAGTTACGTTCAGTCCTTGATTTTGTTCTATGCTTAAACAGAATTCCTTGGAGAAAGAGTTCACACCAAGAGCAGCAGCTGCTAATGAAGCACTGAAGTTATTTAGCAGGACAAAACGTCCTGCCTCGACGGTGAATAAGTCCGTAAACCGTTTGAAACCTTTATACGGAGACGGGTTAAAATGAAGTCGGAGAATTTTCTGACCCGGGTTGACTTGGAATACATAGGAGAATTGGGAATGAGAGATTCTTGAAGTTTTGTACGGAATTGGATCTGTAGAGATTAATTTGTGGATGAGAGATGAGGTGGTTGATTTGCCCTTTATTTGTAGCAAAGGAGGAGATTTTGGCTGTGAATCTCCGGTCCATTTCTTGCCATTGAGAGCTGCAGAAGTGCCGAACGAGCCGCAGTTAATCGAAAATCGGCTTGTGGCGGTAGCTTGGTTGTTGTTGCTAGCAGTGGTTGATGTAAGTGTAAATGCATTGAGGAAGAAGAGAAGTAGCAGAGGAATTGAAATTGGATGTAACTGCATCCTTTGATTTTTTTTGTTTTTGTTTATGGAATATGGTGGGAATGGTCGGTAATAAAGATTTGATCAAACACTTACTGGGAAGTTGCAATAGTTGACCGCATTGACTTTGTGTTGACTTTGCCAAGTCAGGTGTGAACAAACCAGTTGCCTAGTACCAGTATGGGTGTGAACAAAATATATGGTTGTATTGTATATGTACAAATTCATTTACTATCTATATTTATATTTATTAGCATGTATTAGAAGCAGTAATAATTTTTTTTTTCTTTTTCACATGGGTCTAAATTACAAAATCCCCCCTGAATTTTGGCTTAATTACAAAAAGCCCCTGACAAATACTTGTCATTCTATCTATAAATCAAACAAAAAAACTGAATTCTACAAAATAATTTCACTATTTTGCCTACTATTTTCCTCAATTCAATCAAAGAGCCCTGTGTATTTCACTCTTGCAGGGTATGAGATCCCATCACAAATAACTTATCATCTCCGATCAATATTTTACTATCTCTCGAGCGTGTCATCAAGTTCAAATGTTGCATTAGTCACAAGTCCATCATCGGCATTGAAACTGTCGCTCGACAGATCATCATCATCATCATCTATTTGTGGCCTTTGCTCGACACGGAGCTCCATTTCTAGGTCCTGCCCTTGCAACATTTTGAGCACACAAGGCATAGTCGGTCTGTACTTTGGTTCGTTTTGGGTGCATAAAAGACCAACTTGAATGCATCTCAGAGCTTCATCAGCCAAAAATACCCCAAAAAGTGATTTGTCTACCATCTCTAATGGCCTCCCTTCTTTCCACAACTTCGACGCCTGTAAAGTCTCAATTGGATCATATATATATATATATATATATATATATATATATATATATATATAATGGGAATGAGGTATATTATAATACTTACATGCAACAATCCATGCACTACTTTCATTTTTATCATTTTAAAAGGACTAATTTACTTACATAGTGAAGAGGGAACTCCATGGGTTCTTTATAAGTTGCATTGAAACTTTTCTTGCCACTCACCATCTCCAAGACTATGATTCCGAAACTGTAAACATCCGACTTCACTGAAAACGTACCTCCCGTAAAGATTTCTGGAGGTATATAGCCACTGCACAGACAGATTAACACATAATATTCCTGATAAGGAAAAAAGAAAATGCAGGGAGATAATGTACTTACATGGTCCCAACTATTGAGGTTTTCAGTTCACACGTACATTGATGTTCTGTCAATGTTCTAGCTATGGTGAAGTCGGAAATTTTAGGACTCATATCAAAGTCGAGCAAAATATTGTTTAATTTAAGATGTCTGTGGATGACTCTTAGTCCTGAATCTTCATGAAGATAAACAACTCCTTGAGCAATGCCCGTTATGATTTTGAAGCGTAAGGACCATGGAAGGGGACTCTTGTGTATGCCTAAATCAGTTAGTTAGTTCATTCAGTTGATAGTCAACAGTACTATTAGTAAGTATATATAGAAATCAAGAAATTGAGTTGTTGAAGCACCAACCAAATATAAAAGAATCTAGACTTGAGTTTGTCATGAACTCATATACAAGCAACTTTTCTTCTTTATGAATGCAATAGCCAAGCAGTTTGATGATGTTCGGATGCTGAAGTTTGGGAAGCAAGAGAATCTCGTTTTTGAATATGTTGAGGCTTTTTGGTCTAGAAGATGTTGACAACCTTTTAACTGCAACTAATTGTCCTGAAGGTGGCAACATAGCCTACATAAATAATAATAGTTTATTAGGGGAAACTTCAGTTACCATCTTATCCTATATGGTAGAGGAAAAGAGTAGAACATATCATTTTACAATGTGACCTTATAAACAGTGCCCCATCCACCTCGTCCAACTTTATTTGAAAAGGAGAATTGCTCTGTGCCAGCGAGGATTGTATCCCAATCGAACACTTTTATGTCTGCTGCTGCAGGCATAAAAGTTTCTGCAGTTTCCTTGTTAACAGATTTGGCTAAAGGACAACAAATAAAATATTTCAAAAACACAACGTTATTAGTAAAGTACCACCAATAGTTGTAAAAATAAAACAAGGATATAACACATTTGTGGAGTTTAATGTGCCCATACCTGATAGCAATAACTCAATTTTCTTGGATGATTTAACTTTGCTCCAAAGCGCATCCCACGGCCAAAGTCGTGATGGCTTATTTATTGTGGCTTTTCTCCCATGTTTTTTTCCAGATGGAAGGCTAACTACTTTGCTGTTTCTTTGTTCTTTTGGAGAAGGTGTGATTTCTGCAACACTATTGGAGACCGTTGTTGACTGGCGTGATAGGCCGATTTCGTCAGAAGAATTTGCTACCCCATTTAACTCCAATACTTCTTTGCTCTCTTGTTGTTCACTAGCTATCTCATTTAGTACCAAAGGTTGTCTGCTCTCATGTTGCTCCAATGCTAACTCAAGTTGCAGCACAATTTGGGACATTGTTGGCCGATTCTTGGGTTCATCGTGCAAGCATCTTTCGGCAACTCCAACAAATGTCTTCAAACTATCTACTGAAATTTCCTCTCTGAGACTTGAAGCCACAATCTGATCAACTTTCCCCTCACTAATTTTAGATCGAGCCCAAATGGGCAGAATCCGCTCTTCCCCTTGTGCCCTTGAATCCAATACCGGTCTCCCACATAATACTTCCAACAACACCACCCCAAAGGAATACGAGTCGCTTTTCCTCGTCAGTTCAGAGGTCTTATGATAATGTGGGTCCATGTACCAATATGTGCCTTTTACTTTTGTGCTAATATGGCTATGTAAATTGCTCCTGTCTTCAGTTTTGGCCAAGCCAAAATCAGCAACCTTAGCTACAAGATTCTCATCTAGCAGGATGTTTGAAGGTTTTACGTCTCGATGTATGACTCCATTGCCCGTGTGAAGATAGTCCAGTCCACGACCAGCTCCTATGCATATATCAAGACGCTGCTTCCATGTGAGCGAAGAACAACTATAGCCACCCCTTTCGAGTTTATAGAGCTGATCAGAAAGTGTTCCTCCAGCCATAAAGTCGTAAACAAGAATCATTTCTCCATGATCATTGCAGTAACCAATTAGAGAAACTAGATTCACATGTCGGAGCTCTGAAAGTGTTTCAATCTCGGTCAGAAACTCGTGCGACCCTTGATGAGAATTTGGTTTCAGCCTCTTCACAGCAACAAATACTTGTCCATTATCAATGAGGCCTTTGTACACTTTACCAAATCCACCTCTTCCGATTACAAGTCCACTACTAAAATCTCTGGTGGCTAATTGGATCTCAGTTAACGAAAAGCGGCGACAGAGTTGTTCAGCCCTGGCTGATGGCTTGTTTTCCTCCACAATATTTCTAGTTTCCCAAATTACGCAAAACTTATGAACAATAACATTTACCAGACAAACTACAGCTATTGCAATAGCTGCGATCACATTTTTACTGCCAATGTTAGTGTTCAAGAAAGAAGTTTGTCGAGTCTGTGATGACGAGTCCAAAGCCGAAGGCAAAGCATTCGGGCTAGCAAGATTGTTGTCAGGATTGCTCAATTTAAATATCTCTAAATGTGACAGTAGTCCACGAACATCTATAAGTTCATCACACAACTGTAGAGAAATCAGGAGATTACGTTTACCTTCGTTTTTGTGGCCTCTCATCATCACCGTGTAGTCCCTATAGAGGGGAATGCTGTTTTCATCACTTCCTTTTACAATGTCGATAGTAGTCTGAGCAATCATTTCATTGACAAACACTTTAAACGACACATCACCTCTCCCTGCAATCTTGAATCCCAGCTCTGAGAAATGAAACCTGATCAAGTACCTGAATCCCACATCCACCGATATTTTCCAGGTGTTGTCTTCTCTCTCATTTTCTTTTCGGGTTGCCCACTTAGGAAATATATTGTCCGAATCTCCATCAAATGGGGCCGGATTTGGTTTGATCTCCGACCGGTGTACTACTTCAAGTGCAGTGTCGTAATCTCCACCATGGAAGTACGAAAGTCTGGCAGGCACCGAGATGATCTCAATGCCATTTATAAAAGCATATGCATCTACTGATTGATGACTACTTTCGGGAGAAAAAACCACGTTGAACAGTTGATGTTCTTCTATGTTGAAACAGAATTCTTTAGCGAAAAAATTCACACCAAGAGCACGAGCAATAAGTGAAGGGCTAAAGCTACCGAGCAAGGTAAATTCACCAGCTTCAACGGTGAATAAATCCTTGAACCCTTTAAATCCTTTGTACGGAGCCGGATAAAAGTGAAGACGGAGAATTTTCTGACCTGGGCTCAGTTGAAATGCATAGGAGAATCGGGTTCGAGAAACACGTGCGGTCTTGTGAGGAACTGGATCAGCAGAGATACTCAACTTATGGACAACTGTTGAAGTGGTTGATAATCCTTTTATTTGTAGTAGAGAAGAATGTTTTGAATTTACGTCTCCGATCCATTCCCTTCCATTATTGCTTGCTTGAGAGGAACCAAATGAGCCGCAGTTGATCGAAACATCGTCTGTGAAGTGAGTAATTATTGGATCATTGCTAGAAGAAGATGTGAATGTGATGAAGAAGCAGATAAATATCATAGCAATTGCGACTGCATGATTATAGAAATTCATGGCTGTGTAATTGGTTGGTGTTGTTGAGCAGAGAAGTTGGGAAAGAATGAATGCTTACAAGGTCCATGTTTACTTGCCTGTAGGAAGACTACAACTTAGAAATAACTATAGTTGACTATTCTTTTTTTCACATTTAGTGCATGGTCAAGTTTTTGAATCAGTCAAGCCTTTCTTATATGTATCTATATTTATATAATTTGTTTCACTTTCGTGTATGTCCCTAGTTCAGTGATGAATTTCCAAGAAATGTGTGAATAGAGACTCTAACAAGTATATGGGACCTATCTGTACTAGTAAATAATATAGTGAATTGATCATATTATATTATTTATAAATTATATATCTTATTCATTTTTCATACAAATAATGCAGTCTATCAATTTGCAATTTGCAAAAAAATTATTTGGTGATTTGCTATTATCCCACAGACTCGTTAAACTCAAGCAAAAACACCCAAATAAAAGTAAAACAACAGAACACGAGTGCTGCCGTCTTTACAACTGAAAGGCATTTGATCAAACACCTTCTAGGCACATTCATCTTTCAATCTATTAACACGAGAGAGAGAGAGAGAGAGAGAGAGAGAGAGAGAGAGAGAGAGAGAGAGAGAGAGAGAGAGAGAGAGAGAGAGGTGCAGAATAAATCACTTTTCAAACTAAAAATGCTTCAAAGGGCAGATTTTTTTCTCTCTCTCTCTCTCACTCTAAAATAGCTACCCATATAATAAACCATATCAGAATAAACTCTGGTCCACATGCATATGTTAACAGAAATTCAATACGACAAATGTTCAGGCATGGAACGAAGAGAAAGGATAAATACCTGGTAGAGGAATCCATTTGAGGATGAAGCACTAAGATGATACCAGGTTGCTCGGCCAGCAAAAATGGCTTCCGTGCTTAAGCTATGTTGCTCGGAGAAGATGTCAGCTTCGACGAATTCCAATTTTGAAACAGAAGATCCATTAGATTCGACCAATGGAAAATTTTAAGGCTGCGGCTATATTCAATACTCATTCCAATTGTGCAAGACCAAATTAAAGAAAGAAAGATTCCAAAAGATTCTATTTTATTAAGATGGAATGACAAGTATGCCCATAAATTAAATTGGTTTTTTTTCTCATGGAAGACCAAATACAAATAATGAGAAAAAAACAAAAATCGACACCAAGGTGTCGAAAAACTATGCTACAAATCGACACTTAAGCGTCGAATTTAATAGGTAAAAATCGACATTGACATGTCGAATTTGTAGCACAAATTCAAATGTCGAATTTTATACCTAAAAATCGACATCTAAATGTCGAATTTTATACCTCAAATTCGACATCTAAATGTCGATTTTTACCTGTAAAATTCGACCTGTACATGTCGAATTTGTTTGCACGGGATTTTTTTTGGAAAATCGATATTCTAGCTAAAAAAACCCATAAATGCATACATTCTTGGGTTCTTCCATCGTAGAATCTTCTATTTTGATGTCTTCTGACTCCATACTTGCCATCTTTGTAAGATTTGTTGAGTTTTGATGATTTTGAATTTCTAGGTTTTGTGGGTTAATGGAGGAGGGAGAAAGGTCTTGTGAGTTTTGGAAGATGGAGAAGATGATAGTTGGTCTTGTGGTTTTGTGGTCTTGTGATAGGGTTTTTTGTGTTTTTAAATTTTTGGTCTTGCATATTTGGAATTTTTTATTTTTTTAATAAATAAGGGTATTATAGTATTTATACATTGAAAATTTTAATTTGGTCTTGCACAAGTGGAATTAGTCTTGCATATAGCCGCAGCAAAATTTTAATTCAGGAAAATAATTATGGAATTTTAATTGAGAAAAGTTATTTGGAAAGTTCCAATCATTTTTTTTTAAATGACATTTATAATATCAAATACTATTAGTAAATAGTAATATCATATTTCGCCTTTTTTTGGTGCAAGTAACTAGTAATATAATGGAATTTCAGATTTTCGCCAATTATTATGATTAAAAAAAAAAAAAGAAATATCGATTTTGGAACAAGTTTTCTTATTCCATTTTCTAGAATTTTGATTTTTTTGGAACAAGTTTTCTTATTCCATTAACAAAATTGCATAGGAACATTATTTCGAAAAAGAATGTTTGGAACAAAATTGCATAGGAACATTATATTTTGTCTTTCAAATTAACTCGATTCCACTTTCGTTCCCGGATGCACAAATTTCACTCTCTATTTAGCATTTTTCATCGATCTGTAACACTTTCGGTCCATTTTGTCAGTCGACCGTTTATGAGTAAAGGAAAATACATTTTTGGTCTAAAATTAGGATTAATAGTTCATTTGGGGCTAGCAACAGAACTAAGGTCATTAATTAAAAAATATTTGTTATTTATGTCAGTATTTTTATCTCAGCTAATTCTATCTAAAATAATTTGATTTCTCAAAAAAAAAAAAAAAAAAAATTAATCGCGTAACTAATTTATATATATTAATAAATTTCTTAAAATCGAATTCGATTCCACCCCTATAATCCAATAATTTATCATCTTGGAAGTATATTGCACAGGTGCAAGTGTTGCATTCCTTGTTCGATCGACCATATTATTACTGTAAATGTTGCTGCACCATAATTGTTTACGAGTAAAAGGACTTGCTAGTACTTGAAACTAATTATGTATGATCACAAAAAAA
>NW_012193078.1:278911-293175 GCF_000504015.1 Erythranthe guttata
TCTTAGTGAATACGTACCAAAATATGGCACAAATTAAACATGCTTGTGTGAACTAAATGAAATATTTACCATGATAAACCTTCCTACATGGTCACAACATATTTTGTACTAACAAGTGATCTGCATTACTATCAAATGTTGCGTTGTTCTCAAGTCCGTCTTCGGTACGTAAACAGCCGATTGCTAGATCATCAATTTGAGGCACTTGCACCTCCATTTCTAGCTCCTCTCCTTGCAAAATTTTGAGCACTGATGCCATAATAGGTCTGTGATCTGGATCTTGATGCGTGCATAAGAGACCAACTTGAATGCATCTCAACGCTTCATCTGCCGAAAATACCCCCCAAACGGATTTGTCTACTAGCTCTAATGCTTCCCCTTCGTACCACAACTTCCATGCCTGAATAAAAGTCCCGACCAATCATAAAACGAATCATGTGTGTGTATGTGTAAAGTTTACCTTTAGAAAAAAAAAAAAAACCTCTTTTACCTTCGTTTTGAGTGGTGCATAAGCGCAACACTATATTGATATAGAACGTGTAATTAATCCGAACTCGTACATAGTAGATTCTACCTTCTATTACTCAATTACGGAGTACGTTACACTTACATAGTCGAAGAAGGTGGTTCCCGTTATTCTCTTGCCACTCACCGTCTCCAGTACTATGATGCCGAATCCGTAAACATCCGATTTAACTGAAAATCCATAATCTGGTGACATGTAGCCACTGCACACAAAATAAAACAAAATCATTCCCAATTAGCAAACAGACAAACCGGAGGGAGATACTGAACAAAGAATGGATTTTGTGACACTTACTTGGCCCCACTAATTCCTGAAATTTCCAATTCAGATCGATGTTCTGCCAAAGTTGTAGGTATGGCAAAGCCGGAAATTTTAGGATTCATATCAAAGTCGAGCAAAATATTGCTTAATTTAAGATCTCTATGGATGACTCTCAGTCCTGAGTCTTGATGAAGATAAACAAGTCCTTGAGCAATCCCCGTTATGATTTTAAAGCGTACTGACCATTGAAGCCGACAAAACTTCAACGCATCCTTATATACACCTGAAAAAACAGCAGTAGTCAGTATATCATAATTTGTTTTAGGAGCAACATTAGTCAGTATTATAAATTAGGAGAAATGGAAGTTTCTGAAGCACTAACCATACAATATAGAATCTAGACTTGTGTTTGCCATGAACTCGTATACAAGCAACTTTTCTTTTCTATTAATGCAATAGCCAAGCATTTTGATGATGTTTCGGTGCTCAAGTTTGGGAAGCAAGAGAATCTCGTTCCTGAATTCCACGAGGCCTTGTCCGGAAGATGGTGAAAACCTTTTAACTGCAACTAATTGTCCTGTAGATGGGAATACAGCCTATACAAGTAGATTAATTAGGTGAAAGATGGGAAATGTTCATTTTACCATCTCTCGTGTTTAGAGAGTGACCTTATAAACAGTACCCGATCCACCTTGTCCAACTATATTTGAATAGGAGAAGTTATTTGTGGCAGCGACAATTGAATCCCAACCAAACTCGGTCACTTTTATGTCTGTTGCACAGTATTCATCACAAATTTATGTTGTTCTCAGAAAAAAACATTATACATATCAGGAAATAACATTAATCGAAAAGTAACAACATAAACTAGAGTAACAATGAACTAGGAAATATTTTGGCTTTACTGTGGCCATACCTGATAATAAGGATTCAATCTTGGATGGTTTAAATTTGTTCCATAATGAGTCCAACGGCCCAAGTCGTAATGACTTACTTACTGTGGCTTTTCTTCCATGTTTTTTTCCAGATGGAAGCCCAACGACTTTTCTGTTCCTTTGTTCTTCTAAAGGAGGTGTGATTTCCGGAACATCGGTGCAGGTTATTGTTGGCTGCCCTAACTGGTTGATTTCAGCACTACAAGAAGCACTTGCTATTTCATTTAACACCAGAGGTTGTTTATTTTCATGTCGCTCCAATGCTAGCTCAAGTTGCTGTACAATTTGGGACATTGTTGGCCGATTCTTCGGTTCATCGCGCAAGCATCTTTCAGCGACCCCAACAAATGTCTTCAAACTATCTACTGAAATTTCCTCTCTGAGACTTGAAGCCACAATCTGATCAACTTCCCCTTTACTAATTTTAGATCGAGCCCAAATGGGCAGAATCCGCTCTTCCCCTTCTGCCCTTGAATCCAATACTGGTCTCCCACATAATACTTCCAACAACACCACTCCAAAAGAATACGAGTCGCTTTTCCTTGTCAATTTGGATGTCTTGTGATAATGTGGGTCCATGTACCAATATGTGCCTTTTACTTTTGTGCTAATATGGCTATGTAAATTGCTCCTGTCTTCAGTTTTGGCCAACCCAAAGTCAGAAACCTTAGCTACAAGATTCTCATCTAGCAGGATGTTTGTAGTTTTTACATCTCGATGTATGACTCCATTGCCCGTGTGAAGATAGTCTAGTCCACGACCAGCTCCAATGCAAATGTTCAAGCGCTGCTTCCACGTGAGAGCAGAAGAGTTACTACTTTCCCTTGAAAGTTTATAGAGTTGATCAGAAAGCGTTCCTCCAGCCATATAATCGTAAACAAGAATCATTTCTCCACGATCGTTGCAATAACCAATTAGAGGGACTAGATTCACATGTCGGAGCTCTGAAAGTGTTTCAATCTCGGTCAAAAACTCGTGTGCCCCTTGATGAGAATTTGGTTTCAACCTCTTCACAGCAACAAATACTTGCCCATTATCAATGAGGCCTTTGTACACTTTACCAAATCCTCCCTTTCCAATTAAAAGTCCATCACTGAAATTTCTTGTGGCTAGTTGGACCTTGGTTAAAGAAAAGCGCCGACAGAGTCGTTCAGCCCTTGCAGATGGCTTGTTTTCCACCTTAGTATTGCTACCTTCCCAAATTTCACGAAACTTGTGAGCAACTATATTTACCAGACAAACTACAGCTACCGCAATAGTTGCAATTGCGTTTCTATGGCCAAGAGCCAAGAGCAAAGTTTGTATAGTACGGGACGCTGAATCCCGAGCCAGAGGCACAGCATTTGGGCTGGCAAGACTATTGTCAGGATTGCTCAATTTTAATATTTCAAATCCTGAAAGCAGTTCTTGCCCATCTGTAATATCATTACATGACTCCATGGAAATCAAGAGATTACTTTTAACCTCTGTTTTGTGCCCTCTTATCATCACTATGTAATCCCTATAACGAGGAATACTATTTTCACCCCTTCCTTCTATAATGTCAATATTAGTATGAGCAATCATTTCATTGATGAAGACTTTAAACATCACATCACCAGTCCCTGCAATTTTGAGTCCCAGCTGTGAAAAATGAAGCCTGATCAAGTACCTGAATCCCACATCTACCGATATTTTACAGGAATTATTTTCTTTCTCGTTTTCTTTTTGGGTTGCCCACTTTGGAAATATATTATCCAAATCTCCATCAAACGGGACATAATTTTGTTTAATTTCCGTACGGTGTACTACTTCAAGTGCATTGTTTCCATCGACATAAACCAGAGACTTTTGTCCAACTACTTGAAGCCCAATATCTCCACCATGAAAGTATGAAAGTTTGGCTGGCACTGAGATGATCTCAATGCCATTTATAAAAGCATATGTATCTAGTGATTGACTACTTTCTGGAGAAAAAACTACGCTGAATAGTTGATTTTCTTCTATATTTAAACAAAATTCTTTGGTGAAATAACTCACACCAAGAGCATGAGCAGTAAGTGAAGGGCTAAAGTTACCGAGCAAGGTAAATGCACCAGCTTCAACGGTGAATAAGTCCTTCGACCCTTTAAAGCCTTTGCACAGAGCGGGACTAAAGTGAAGACGAAGAATTTTCTGACCTGGACTGAGTCGAAGTGCATAGGAGAATTGTGTACGAGAGAGTCGTGCGGTCTTATGTGGAACTGGATCAACAAAGACAGTCAACTTATGATCAGCTGCGGTTGTTGATGATAAACCTTTTATTTGCAGTAGAGAAGAATATTTCGGCGTTACATCTCCGATCCATTCCCTTCCATTCGGTGCTTTAGTGGACCCGAATGAGCCGCAATTAATAGAAACATCGCCTGTGAAGTGAGTAATTATTGGATCGTTACTACAAGAAGATGCGAACATGATCAAGAAGCAGATAATTAATACCGAAGCAAATGGGACTGGGCAGAAATTCATGGCTGGATATTGGTAAGTGTTGTAAACCAAAGGGGTAAAAGAAAGATGGATGATATGCGAGGATTTCCCCAGTGCAGAGAATCAAATATAGTTGACTAGCCTTGCATTACTATTTAGTTTAGATGAAGTAGTTGATTCATCGAATATTATTTGTTTCTTCTTCTTTCTTGTCCTATTATTTCTTTTAACACATCAGTAACAATATATAATATAACTTAATTGACTAAAATTAAATATTACAAGATAATTTTGGAATAAAGAAATATTTGATCTAAAATATTTCAAACTACTTCACAGAATAATTATTGCTATCATATCAATGATTAAATAATTTGTTTAGAAGAACTAAAGTCAATGAAATTATACATTCTTCAAGTTGTAGCTATATTATGTAGCTTCGCATTTACGTTAGTTCTTCGTTTGATCTTAACGATTAATCTAATATTCTTAACTGGAAAAGTCTTATTCCTGGCAATCTTTTTGTTCGAACTCTATAGGAAACAAAATCGACATTCTCATCAGGATCAGTTACATTCTTCATGATCATTTTTGCTTTTATGCCGTATAATAGTGTGATATGTATTAGAAATTGCTCAGTTGTCAAACTACCCAACGAATTCCTCGAGTGTTTCTCTAAGCTAACAATAGTCTTCTCCATGTCGAACCACGTCAAATAAACCGAATAGTAAATTATTAAAATGGGTAGTTAACAGTACACATGTATGGTGAAACCTATAATCGATGAATTTCACCCGCTGACAATAAAGAACTCCAAGACAGATTAATTATGCCAATTAAAAATAAAATAAGATATAGTATCAGCGTAGAAACCACTAAAAGGCTTTTGACAAAAGACCTTGCAAGCACATGCTTTTCGGCTTCAATTAATATAAACTCAAGCATAAAGTATTGAATATATGCAAAAGGTTAGTATAATTTAAGTTTGATCTCGCTATGAAAACTGAGACTTTCATCTCGTACAATTCAAGCAAGATCATATCCAAGCAGAAGTAAAATTATAGCCATACATGTATTTTGACATTGTTTAATCTTAAAACTACCCAACTATACTCCAAGACTTGATGAATTGTTCATTCAAGGAGGTAAAAATGTGGTGGAAACCCCTAACAGGCTTTTCATCGAACACCTTCCAGGCACATGCTTTCCCGAACCGATTGCAGAGAAACTGAAGAGAAATAGAATAGAGAACTTACTTGAAAACGAAGTGCTGGCAAACTAAGTGCGAGAAGCCGTTTTCCGGTGGATGAAACTGAAGCCATCCTCAAATTTGAAGCCTGCCGATATGCAAAACTGTAATGCAGGGGAAACCTACAGTTTTCATCCCTTAAGTTTGGACTGATTACATATTTGGTCCTCAATGTTCATAAAAAACACATTTGGTCCCTCATATTTCAAAAGTTCAATATTTTTAGTCATCTTCGTCAACTTTTCGTTAGTACTAACTGAATCAAGTTTGTGCCATCATTGTCTTAACTGACGAATTAACGGTAAATTGACTAAAATGACCAAAAATGTTAAATTATTATAACATGAGGGACCAAATGTATTTTTGGTGAACACGGGGATCAAATGTGAAATTGGTGCAAACTTGAGGGATGTCTACTGTAATTTTCCAATTTTGTTTACCCAAAAGAGAAATTAAGGTGGTGTTTGCAAACGTTTTTAATAAGTGATTATTTCTAAAAGTAGGGGTGTTTGCAATTTTTTTAAAAAAAAAATCAACTTAAAGCACCCAATAGAGAAGTTGTAGTATTTGCAAAATAAACTTTACGTTGTGTTTGCAAATGTTTTTCCAAAGTGATTATGAGCTTTCTTTTTCAACATTAGTTTTTGAGTGTTTGCAATACCTGATTGCTTTTGCTTTTGCTTTTGAGTGTTTGCAAGTAGAACGACTTAAGGCTATTCAATTCGCGGATATATTACATTGACTATGTTTACAATATTGCGACGTCATCGTCAAGTTCAAGTGTAACTGTATTACCCTCAGTATCATTTTCGTTATCGGAACTGCTGCTTGCTAGGTCATCGTCATTTGTTTGAAGAGACACTACTTCCTCTTCCAAAATTTTGAGCACCAAACTCATGGCTGGTCTGTCATCTAGATTCTTTAGGGTGCATAAGAGACCAACTCGAATGCATCTCCGCTCCTCGTTATCCACACCACGTGTTCCGATAATGGATTTGTCCACGACCGCTAATTCTAACCCTTTATACCACAACTCCCATGTCTGGAAAACATCTATACATTAGTCTCATCAATCATACATTCATATACATTGGCAAAATTGTAATATCAGTCATCTATGTTGGTCTACTTAGAGATTTAGTCCTTTATTATCGAAGATTAAAGGATCAAATCCATCAAAAAAGTCGAGATCAAAGAGCTCAAATTTGGTCAAATCATAGCATTTGATTCAACATATAAGTCGCAGGATCCTTGAAATAACATTATTGAAGATCAAATTAGTAGAAGAACAAGTCAACGATCAGACTCTGAATTTTCAAAGTCATCAAACTATATATTTGTTCTTGAGAGAAGAATAAGAAAATTAAATTAGAGATTGTGAGCCACCCTATTTATCTTGATTGAATTAATCTTATTTGACAAAAAAATTAGCTTGTTTGTTAAATTCGCAGACAAGAAATTTACTACACTTACATTGTCAACAAGGGACGTAATATCCAAATCCGTTGTTAGTCTCCTGCCACTCACCATCGCCAGGACTATGACTCCAAATCTGTATACATCTGATTTCATCTGCACATAGGATTCTGAAGTACTCATATTGCCACTGCGTGCGTGCACACAAATAACCGAAATTATTAGTTAATTCGAAGGAGGAAATATATACATGGAGCGAGACAACACATAACGCAACACTTACTAGGTCGTCCTAGACCTAGCCAACGCAAATCCAGAGATTTTAGCGTTCATCTTTACGTCGAGCAAAATATTGCTTAATTTGAGATCTCCGTGTACCACTCTCAGTCCCGAATCTTCATGAAGATAAAAAAGTCCTTGAGCAGTCCCCATTATGATTTTGAATCGTAGCGACCATAAACGTAGGTACAACGTCAACCGATCTTTACATATGCCTGGAAAAAGAATTATATATATATAGTTCATTATCAAATGTTAATCAAGATTATTATAATGAAACCGGAGTTGGTGAAGCACGAACCGTATACCAAAGAATCTAGAGTGCTTGTGACCGGCATCAACTCATACACAAGCAACTTTTCTTGTTTGTGAATGCAATAACCAAGCAATTTAATGATGTTTGGGTGCTCAAGCTTGGGAAGCAAAAGTAGTTCATTCAAGAATTTATCGAGCCCGACTAGTCCCGAAGATGGTGAAAACCTTTTAACTGCAACAAATTCTTCACTAGGAGGGAACACAGCCTATATATAGAGAGAGATAAAAATCGACATCGTTAGTGATACAAAATTTTTGGAGTTTATTGCAATTGGTACCCTTGCGTTATATTGAATTATTAAAAAATTATCTCATATTATTTTATTTGCAAAACCCCCTTACGATTTAACTTTTTCTATCAATTAATACCCCTGTTTAGGGGTTGTGTGCTAAAAAAATGAATCACAGGGGGGTTTTTGGCAATAAAAATAATATGGGATACTTTTTAGCAATTCAATATAATATAGGGACTAATTGCAATAAACCCTAAAAAGTGTGTGATCTCAAATGTATAAAGATGGATATTAAATTAGTATAGTATGCTGATAAAAACTGTATTTATTTCAACTACTATAGAATCCTGTGTGTGGCTAGCTAGAGTGAACAATTAGGCAAAAACGAAAACGATGACCTTATAAATGGTGGTGGTGCCCGATTCACCTCGTCCAATGACATTTGAATCGGAGAATTTATCTGTGCCAGCGACAATCGTATCCCAATCAAACTCGGTTACTTTTACATTTGTTGCACAATATTCTTCCCGAATTTCTGCACTTTTTCATCGGAACACTTAATTTGATGAGAGAAAATAATAAAAATTGGAAAAAAATATATTTTGTACCCCTCAGTTTGCACCGATTTCACATCGGACTGTTCACAAAATTACATTTGGGTCCCTCGTGTTTCAAAAAATCAACATTTTTTTTTCAATTTTCCCTTAGCACTAACGGAATCAAGCATGTGCACATCACTGCTTTAACTGACGGCCTAACAGTAAATGGATAAAAATGGCCAAAAATGTTAAATTATTCAAAAGTGAGGGACCAAATGTGAAATCGGTGCAAACTTGAGGGATGAAACTGTAATTTCCCAATAGAAATTATATCATGAATGATATATATAGGAAATCAATGTTTTTTTGTGACCTGATAATAAGGATGCATTCTTCTTGGATGGACAAAATTTGTACGAAAATGCGTCCCACAGCCCAAGTCGCGATGGCTGCTTATTCACCGACGACTTGTTTTCGTCCTTGTGAGTATTGCCATTGCCAGCTTCGAAAATTTGATCCAACTTACGAGGAACGATAGTTAGCAGAGAGATTATAGAAAGTATAGCAGTAATTGCAGTTGCATTTCTGTAGGCTGTGAAGTCTGTTGGAATATTAGTACTACGGTCTATGTAAGTGAGGATGAAAAATAGAAATGTTGGTGCAATTGAAAGAAGAAAAATATTCATATTGGTATTTGGATTTTGTTGTAAAGCGCTGAAGGGAAAAAATCGAAGGAAGTTAGGGAAGAATGTAATGAATGATTCGGCAGGCATTGTTTTCGTATTTATTTTTATGATTAATTAAGGTCGATGTTCATTCTTTCATTCTTATTCTATATTATTTGTTTCATTTTCTTTTTCTGAATAAAAGTACACATAAAACACGAAGTTGACCTATTAAGGAATAGTGCTTCACATGTTGGTAATGACCGAGGCCATCTCTAAGTTGAAAATCAGACGAAACTATTCGATACTCGATTTGAGATTCTTTGTTAGTGCTCTTTTTTGGTTCATGAAAAATAACGTTGAGGAAAAAATGGGAGAGAAATTGTCTACGGCAAACGGAAAAACTGTTTCCTACAAAAAATGAGGAAAAGCGAGAGGAAAATCGGATGTTTGATGTCGGATGTCGCGGTCGAACATCTTCCTCTCATGGGGATTTTCATTAGTATTTTTCTTAGAAACAAAACATATTTTGTTATTTCTAAGATTCTAAACTTTCATTTTCCTTCGCTTTTTACACATGTAATCAAAAGGTATAATAAACATATCGACAACAACGAACTAAAAATGTAAGTAAAGGTAAGAGAACTACGTGTATTTTGATTCCTTATCACATAATCAATTTGGCTTTAAATAAAAAAAAAAAAATCAAATAGATCTTAACATTGAATTTGAACAATTTAAATGAAAAAATCAAAACAAAAATAGCGGTTTTGAACTCGTGGAGCGTCTTCTAGACGAGCCGGGCCTATGTCCTAATTGAACAGTGACCTGACGGCCCGACTCGTGATGCGACGAGTTCGAACCAATATATATATGTCCACTTCAACCCGAACGAGCATAGAGCAAATTTGATTTCGCCCTCGAACATAAAAATCAAATAAAGGGAAAAATACATTTTCGTCGCAAATTTATCCGGATTTCACATTTTGTCGGTATTGTTCACAAAATAGAATATATTTAGTCTCTCATGTTTAAAAAATTCAATTCTTTTGATATGTCATTTTCGTCAACTGTCATTTTCGTCAATTTTTCTCTAGTACCTAATGGAATCAAGCATGTGCCCTTTACTATCTTAACCGACAGACTAACGGTAAATTGATGCAAATGTCAAAAAAATATTAAATTATTGAAACATGAGGGACAAAATGTACTTTTTGAGACCATATACGGTCAAATGTGGAATTAATGCAAACTTGAGGGGCGAAAACTGTAATTTTTCCTAAAATCAGTTTTTATTTTATTTTCTTACAGCTCCTAAAATCAGTTAACCAATCAGACTTTAAGCTTTTTGTTGTATTAAAGGTTAAAATTGACCAAGAAATGTCGTGGACTTTGACTGTGGAGTGATGTATCAATAATTTTGAAAGCTATTTCTGACCAAGTAGTCTCCACTACAATGACAAAAAGACACACAGACTCTTACATAATTTCATTTTCTCCATCTTATTTTAATATAAAGACTCATTACTACTGTTTGTAGTTGAATCTATATTTTGTGTTAATTCTGGTGTGAATTGCGCTTTGCACCCTGAATAATATGGATTGACACTTTTTGCCCTTCAATTTTGAAATTGGCAAATTACACCCTCAAATTGCATATCTAACGGCAAAATACACCCTACACCTCTCTTTTAGCATTTAAACATTTTCTTTCTTGGTTTTTTTTTTTTTTTGTTTTTTTTGACTTTATGTTTTTAAATTATCATTTCATTATATTATAAATGAAACACAAAGGAATAAATAATTATTTATTTCTGTTAGTTTTTCGTGTCAAAATCGAATTTATATATGAACTTCATAATTTTTTTTATAAAATGCTAATTTTCTAAAATAATTCAATAAGCTGTAATTTATGCTCCAAATAACATGCACATTATTAACATTAGTATTTATGTCACATAATTTACGTGGTTTATTCTAATTTTTTAAACCTGAATAATTAATTAATTACCAGTTACATTTTAATTTCACATTTTATGTTATTCTAACATTATTCATACAAAGAATTTTTTGTTTGTGCTAAATTAAAGTCTCAACTTTTTTTTCTAAATATATGAAAATTTTAAATATTAAAGTATCATGATATATTTATCTTTTCGCTAAAATCTCACAAAGAAACAGTTGTATGAGTGCATTTTGCCATGAAATATACAATTGATGGTGCAATTTGCCAATTCCAAAATTTAAGGGTGCAAAATGCAATTCACCTACAAATCTCCTTGACAATTGACAATAGTTTAAATTGTTCTGAATTCCAATTTATTTTCAATAAAAAAAATATATTTTAATCTGATCATTGGGAATGTAACGACAAATTTGCCTCTTTAATTTGTTATTGTCAAAGAGCTTTAACTTAAAAAAGAAAAAAGAAATGGAATCTACTTCTAAATCTTATAAAAGATTCTGTGAAAAAGCAAGCCGGCTGTATTCACCAAAATACCCTTGGAAAACTGCTCTCGGATGTTTGGTTATGTTTCCAATTGGAATTTTTAATTTTCAAATTTTTTGATGAAAAAAGTAGATTATTGGTTTTTGTGTAGAAAATGAGAATATGTTTGGATGAATGTGTAGTTTTAGTTTTATGTAGGTGTAGAAATAAGAATATGTTTGATTGTAGTGAATTTTCTAGAATTCCCACACTGCGGCTGCCAGGATTCGATTCTAGGACCTTGCACCAACTTACCACCTCCGGAACCAGTTGAGCTACACCTATGCGGGCTGTTGTTATTATTATTATTATTATTATTAGAAGAAAGAGAAATTGAGAGGAGAGAGAGTGTAGATATTAATGAGGAGAGAGAAATGAGAGGAGAGATAGTGTAAATATTAATGAGGAGTGATGTATAGAAGGAGAGAGAAATGAGTTGGTGGAATAAAATATATAGGTTAGTTAGTAGGTTTGAAAATTGAAAAAATATGAATAGTGTATTTTCAATAGAAATTTGATAAGAAAAAATGGGATTTTCTGATGAAATTATGAAACAAACATGATCTCAGTTTTATGAATAGTATAAAACAGGAAATGGGTTTTGGAAATAAAAACAAACATCCCCTTCTGCTTCTCACTCCTCTCTCTTCATTCATTGCATTTCTAATGCGGTGGTTAAACATGAGATCTTAATTTTCAATTTTTTTTCTTTTTGATAATGTTTAAATTGATTCATGGGTTGTGGTTGATCTTTTCTTGTGGGATTTAGGGTTGTTATTAATTTTGTGACAAATAATAAAGAAACTGAATTTTGTGTGGAAGCTCAGTCGACAGACAGAAGATCAATGGCGGAAGTAGTCTTGTTTCTTGATTAACAGACAGCTTTTCTATTCAGTACGAGGTAAGACGAATCTTCGATTCCTTCTATTTGCTTGAATTTCGATTCTTCTGATTAATTATCATTTAAATCATTTATCATTTTTTTTTTAATATTTGCCCAAATATTTTTTAGGATTTTCTTGTGACAAATCAGAAAATAGGGAAAGAAAAACAAAAATTAGAGTTTTTTTTGCATTGATCTGAATTTTGGGTTGGCTAATTAATAAAAAATAAGGTTTTTTTTTTTACTAATTTGGATTTTGGGTGAGCTAAGTAATAAAACTTGGGATAAATTACGAAAAACCCCGTGAACTTAGGCTAAATAACGAAAAAACGCCCCACCTGTCCGTAATAACCAAAATCTCCCTCTGATTAATTGTTGATCAAGTTTTTTGTGTTCAATCTTTTATACCTTCTGTTAAATAGGTGAGAAATAAAAGAAAATATCTAAAATTGTGTAAAATCTATTATCTGGAATAAAAAAAACCATGAAAAATCACACCATTTGGGGTTGGTGTAAGACGGAAACAAATCTCAGGGAGTTTTTGGTAATTACGAACAGGTTGGGGTGTTTTTTGTTTTTCAGCTTCAGTTCAGGGAGGTTTTTGTAATTTACCCTAAAACTTGAGTGGGCTAAATAGATATATAGATATAATATAGGGGAAAAATTATCAGTTAAGGGTGGACTCGCTCCTGGTTGTATCTGTGGAGATGAAAACTGTTGGCAGTGAATGAAATGATTTGAAGGGTTTTTTCGACAAGAAACTATGCCTATGTTTGACCCGGTTTTCGGTCTTTATTTTTTTACTTCTTTTGGACAAAACAAACTAAGAAATGAAGTAAAAAAAATATTAAATAATTATGATCTCCGAACTTCGAATTTGCAATTAAAAGTGAATTAACTGAATTTTTCTGCTGACTTGTGCTTAAGGCCACTTTAATGTTCTTTCAATCGGCAGCCGATCGAGTCTTTCGAGTGTAAATCGATTGTTATCTGATGGTAAATAACCGTCGTGGAGTTGTCGAAGGACTACCATCACCTTCGACTATTAAGGTTATATTAATTCCAGTTTCTCCAATAATTCGTTTATGTTTTCTTTGATCAAATAAGAAAAAACCGAACATATCTTAATTCTCTTACTAATGAATATTGCAGGTGCATGTTAGAATGTGTTCGGAATTACTTAATTTGGTCGTTAGAGTATCGGAAATTATTCCAGAAATCGAAGAAGCTCGTCCTCGTGCTTCGGGTATGGAAGCACTTTGCTCGTTAAACAACGGTGTTGATAAAGCCATGTCTCTGCTTCAGCATTGCTGTGAATCGAGTGTACTCTATTTGGTACGTACCTGCACTACATTTATCAGTTTCAATAATAAATAATAAAAAAAATGAGGCTAAGTAAAAATATTATTTTTCCTTAAAAAAAATTCAGTCGCTTACCGGAGACGCCATCCTGTCGAGATGTAACAAATTAAAGAATTTATTGGAGCACAGCCTCGGCCTAATTTTGAACATGGTTCCGTTAGTGCTGGCTGCCAAGGTAAAATAAAAAAAATACCATTCCAATTTTTTGTTGTCTCGAATTACTTTCCGTTGTAAACTATAATTTGCATGAATTTCGCAGTGCGTATAAAAACATTTTTTTTCTTCTTATTTCTGTCAGATTTCCGGAATTATTCTTACTATAAGATGCGCAGTTTTTTATTTGGAGCCAAACGAAGAAGAGGCCGGCAAGGTATTGAAGGAATTAGTTCATAGATATGGTTCTTCAACCGATTCGAAAGAGGAATTTGCGTTTTCTTCTATTCGGTTAGTTTGTTCTCGACTCCACATTTCATCGAAAAGGGATTTAGCTATTGAAAGAAGATCAATTAGAAAGATACGCCGATAGATCTGGCGAAGCCGAACGAAGCAAGAGGAAGATTTTGCTTGCTCTTCCTTGATATTCTGTACTAATGTAGTACCATCGTAGGCGAGTAGCACGAGTACGATGTTTCACGATTATATATATATATATATATATATATATTTTT
>NW_012193078.1:330681-342022 GCF_000504015.1 Erythranthe guttata
TTAAAAATAAAATACCAAACAATCTGAAAGAGCTTATAAGCTCTTAAACATCTTATAAACTCTTTGTAAATGTTTATAAGTTTAACCAAACACTCTCTTAGTCGAGCAAGTAAAGTTCGAATAACTAGATTACCAAAAGATATGTGGACCGACGGTGGGGTAATTAGAGACGAACTAAGGTAAATAAATTTAGAAAACGATTTATTGCTATAAAGAAAAAATTATGCAAAATTTTAAATTTATTGAATGGAATGTTATCCTCATTGTCCTTGCTATACCTTCTGGGCCATGTGGTTAGTCGAGCAAAGTTTGAAAATTAGTTTAAGGTGGTGTTTGCAAAAAAATATTTAAAATCAGAAGTTAGTGATTGTGTGTTAAATTGAATTAAGTGATTATTTCTAAGGTGGTGTTTGCAAACGCTTTTTGAAAGTGACTATGAACTTTTTTTTGCTCATAATCTATTTCAGGTGTTTGCAAAATCATTTTTTTGCTTTAGCTTCTTTTATAATAATCTGCTTTAAGCTATTTTTTTAAAAGCACCCTTAACCCTGTTTTTTTCTATTTAAGTTAATTTTCCGAAATATTTGCAAACACCCCCAATTTTTAGAAATAAGCACTTAAAACTGACTTATCTTACAATCACTAACTTCTACTTTTAAATAATCATTTGCAAATACCACCTAAAAATTGGGGGTGTTTGAAAATTAACTGGAAAATCAACTAAAATAAGAAAAAAAACAAGAGAACATGGGTGCTTTTAAAATTATCATATTAAACAGCTTATACTTTATCTTAAGAGAAGGTAAAGCAAAAACTTATTGCAAACATCTAAAAACAAATTATATACAGAAAATAACTCATAATCTATTTCCAAAAATATTTTCAAACACCACCTAAAAAAGGGATTATAGAGTGGTGAGAAATTAGACACGGAAATAAAAATAATAACTGAATTTAGAAAACAATATTAACTAAATAAATTGGTATATAAAATCGAAGGCTGTCCTACTACCTCTTGACCCATCACTTGTGAATTTCCTTTTTTTTTTTTTTTTTTTAATTTATTTATTTATTATTATTATTATTATTATTATTATTATTATTATTATTATTATTATTATTATTATTATTATTATTATTATTATTATTATTATTATTATTATTATTATTATTATTATTATTATTATTATTATTTTTTGTGGGGAGTAGGGGAAACGGGTAATTAGATGTTGCCCATAATTATTTACACTGGGTGAAATTCAATCATAAATTTACACATAATCTTACACACACCCAAGTATATTTGTACTTTGTGAGTGATTATTTAATCAAATTTAAAATATGAACTTATCCGATATAAATAATCATGCATAACATCTATCTGCACGCGGGGACATACCCATTTGAAGGTGAAGAAGACTTGTTTCAACTCTCATTCTTGTGGCCCCTATGGCCCATATATGGTCAATAACAGTCCCATCTGTTACCCATATTTTAATATATAGTATATAAATATTTATTTATTTAATTCTATAAATTATTATTCTAAACAATAAATTATTTTTTCATGATAATATGAAATATTGTTGTGGCCAAATGATGGGTCCCTTTAATCTTCTTCAAGCAGCTATCTCTATCAACCTAAAGTGATCTTGTCCCTCATCCCTTCCCAATTCTTAATTATAATTATACATTTTTTATATATTTTATTTTATTATTATGGCTAGGTGTAAATTATTCCTCAATTATTTAGTATCTACCTACTATTATATAGATTAGTGTAATTCTTTCATAATTAATGAGTTGTCTAGGGCATGTTTTCTTTTTTTCTTTTTCAAAATATAAATAGTTTTTTAAGGTATTATGTCAACATTGGGGCACCGATTTGATGAATCTAAGTACAATAGTTGGTAATTGCTCTGCAATCGGTGACTTAGTTGGTGGAACAGAGAGATGGCATATTTAAATAACCCGAGTTCGAATTCATTTGTTAATGCTTTTTAAGTTGAGTTTGTCGATCACAAATCACTTATGTTTACTGTGGTTCACATATATTTTTTTTTAATATTGCACGAGAGTAAAAATTTATACAGTACACATATATAGTTGGCTGCAGATTTCTTTATAAATAAAAAAAAGTACAACATTTGGTCATCTAACTAATTATGTCCATTAATGAAACTAACATCTAGACATTGTCACATATCTGATCAGATCTGGATTGAATTATTTATGATTCAATAATTTAGAAATGTAGAATTTTGTAATTTAACATTTAAAATTTGATTTTTTTTTAAATAACGAGGGAACCACCATAATAAACTATATAGATGTATTGGCTAAACTTTAATCTAAAAACAACAAAGATATTATATTCCAATTTAAACGAGGGAGGGAAAAGACTTGGACCCCCGGATTAAAGAAAAAGGGTGATTGTTATATAAAAGATTGAGCTTTCAATTTTCTGCACGAAAAGGCGAAATCTTTCACCCTAGGGCCCTATCCTTGGCTTGATAGGGTTTTTATGAAGATATTTAAATAATGGCGACTTAAATAACCAGTTAGAATAGCGGACACGAAAAATTAGGTTCCAATTTTTCAATATGCTAAAGAAGAGTCGTGTTTGTATTCACACTATAATTAAATAGAGTGACAAAATACTAACAAAAAAGTCATAAAATAAAGTACCAAATAAAGCTACAAGAAAAGGCCATTTTTGCTATCCCATTTTTTTTTCTTCTAATAAAATTTGTCATAAAATTAACCTACATATTAAGAAAATAAATAACTCCTTTTCATGTTTTCCCATTTGTCATTCTTTTGTACGTTTCGTTAATATATTATTTTGATTTTTTATTTTTTTTTAGTTCTACATATATAAATTTGTTTCTGAATAGGATTTTCCATTTTCTTGTATGTACCAAACTGGTGGATTTGCTAGATTGTTATAAAGCACAATCTATGTTCGTTTTCATGTAGGCATCTCCAATTCCTTGTATTGTGTAAACCAGATATAGGGCATTTTCTCAATGTAATTGATCAACATTCACTCAGCACAAATGGAAAGAAATGTTCCGTAAGGGATCGCCTCGCGGTTCGAGCTAATAACTGAGTTTGTGTCAATTGATCCAAGTTCGAACTTGTCACACGTGGTTAGCCTAGTGTGGTTAATGTTTATCGTTTAGCTGTAATACGAGAGTGCAGATTTATCCAGTGCACGCAGTGGCGGATTTTTGGGGGGGGGGGGGGGGGGGTGTAACCCCCCCAAAAATTTTTTTTTAACCAATTTGTGAGTTAATTTTTTTGGAAAATTTTTTTTTCCCCCCCCCCCAATTTTTTGGTATTTTATTTCTTAACCCTTCAATATTTTGTTTTGCCACCATTATTTTATATAAATTATACACACACACACACACACATATATATATATATATATATATATATATATATATATATATATATATATATATATACACATATATATTATATTTAATATAATAATATAACATGAAATTGTGAAAACTAGTACTATTTTTAATAAAACATTATAATTATGTATTTATCTTTTATTCTTTTATTAAATACCTTTAAAAAATAAAATGGAACGGTATTTTAAACTACTTAAATAATTAAATGCAATACATTATTAGAATGATTTGGATTAATTAGTTTTTTTAATTCTTGAAATATGACAAGATTATAATATGTACTATTTGAATTAAAATTTAACAATATAAATTTTTTTTCGCCGTGTTTTGTGAACCTAATTTTTTTTTCGGGGATCCCCCGAACCGCGAAAATTTAACCCGCCCCCCCCTAACTTTTCATCCTGTATCCGCCCCTGAGTGCACTTATATAGTTATTACAGCTAATATTTGATCAAGATATTAGGGTATAATTACGGTTATTACACCTAATATTTGATCTAATTAGAAAACTCCTATAATACGAGAAGTTATAATTACCCTTTATAAGGTTTGTAGTTGTCTTAATACTCAATCCACACTCACATAATGACAGTAGCCACGGAATCGTTGATATTACAACAAATGTTCTCCTAAAATAATAAAATAAACATTTAGGGAGGTAATTGTAATATTTTATAATTAACACGGGGTCAAAATAATATTATAGTTTAGTGAGTTATTTGCAATTTACTCTTTTCTAGGGTTAATGTAAATATTTAACAAATTTCATTTATTTGAGGGACGACAAGTTTGAAACCTCATGGTAATCATATTCATAATTAACCCTCCATGTTTTTTTTACCAATGTGTAATAACTTTAATTTAAAATATCAAATACAATAATGTAATATTGTAATATTAGCAGCACTAATAACAATTAATCTTTGTATTATTAGCTGTTGATATTTTTAGGTCCAAAAAAAAATATTACTGTACAAGAATAGAGAAGTCTTATCTGAAAACTATTAGTCTAAATCATTACAATAACGCAACATACCATGTGAATTGGTGCAATCTCTTTTGTTTTCTTTCTAACACAAAATTATGTTCACATATTCCATTTAAATTCACATACATTTTTCTCTCTTAGTATATAGATGTCTTAAACTATCACTACCAAAAAACATGGCTTTTGTAACGGAAAACTTGTGACACACTAAATCTGTCACAATTAGTGATCGAATTAGTGTCAAATTTGTGACTGCTTTCATTACAAAAACTCTGCAATTGATTGTGACGAGTACGTGACCAATTTTGCGACGAATTTTGTGACAACCAAACTTTTGTCACATTTGAGTCACATCTTGTTTGACAGAAATTAGTTTTGTCACAAATCAGTGACATAGTTTATGACAAAAAATAGTGTGGTCACAAATCGGTCATAATATTTTTAAAGAAGTAACAATTTGACTAGTATTGGTCACCACTTCGTCACAATCCCGTTTCCATCTCAAATTTGTCACATAAATTTCAGTCGTAAATCCGTCTCATGTCACAATTCGTCATTGATCCGTCGTTACTTCATTGCCGTCACAAATCTGTCATACACAACTCCGTCATAAATCTGTCATATTTTAAATTTTGTCATTTATCTGTCACTATCTTTATTCAATCACAAATCCGTCACATGTAATTCAGTAACGAATCTGTCACATTTTAAGTTTCGTCATTAATTCATCACTTTTGATATCCTGGTCATAAATTCGACACATATATTTATTGATAAAAAATAATTACATTTTGATTTTGATTTATTAATCATTTAATTTATACTTATTTTGATCTTTGTAAAATAATTTAATGGTGACTAAAACTGATTATAATATATTAAAAAAACATAATAATATAACAAATATTAACTATTCTAATGCTAATACTGTTAATATATTTTAAATATTGTTCAAAATTCATACTATTCCTCTTTAATTCTGTAATGCACGGACAATAGTTCAACCTTTAACTATTAAGATATTTTTTTTAATTATTTATTGGCTAGGCCCAGGTGATAGAAAAAACACTTAAAATAATCTAGGAACACAACAATTCGGAGCAATGTTTTTAGAACCGGACCGACTATAGAACCGGACGACCACTTGGGTCACGAGTTTATAGGGTCGAACCGGTTTAACCGGGTTTTTGATTTTCTTTTAATATGCTATTATTTTATTAATTTTAATGTTTTAAAAATATTATTTTCTTTATATTTTTAATATCCTACTTATTATTTTCACTTTTATCTACTTCACCTTACTTTTACTATATTTTATTGCTTATAAGTTATACTCTATATTTTTCATTTCTTATTCTTCAAATGCGGCAATCGGCCACTCCTATTCGATTACCCATGATCATATCCGACAATCCTTCGACCACTCATGACTAAATTCGGCCACCCACTACTAATTCTATGAAGGTTCGCTCAAATCTAGCCATAAATAACCAACTCAGAGGTGATTCGAGACGTTTTGGCAAAAAACCGGGTTCCTTGACTGACTCGTCGGTTCTCGAGTTTTACTCAATCGAACCGGTTTTTGGTCATTTGACCCCAGTTTTCGACTTTTTCGGTTTCAAAAGTCAGACCAAACCGCTTTATTGCCGGGTCACGGTCGAACCGGATTGGTTCGGAAAATTGTTTAATTTTGTTTATTATTTTGCTTCAAAAAATATTTGTTATTTGATTTTAAATTACTTTCGACCGAGTTTGTAAGATACACAATTTTGAAATTTGATCCATTTTTGTTAATAAGTAACTTCATTGATTAATTAACTTACATATGTAACATATTGTATTTTTTTATGGGGGATTTTCATAATTTACCCTAAAAATAAATAATAAAAAATGCATTGTTTCAATTATATGTTAATATTTTACTATTTTTAATCTTCACACTTTCTTCCCCTTTATTTTTTTTATAGACTCTTACCTTTATTTTATTCACCACACCCATTTTTTTTTTTATATTTTTTATGCCCTTTTCTTCTCTCTAACTTTTCCTCTCGTCATTGCGGCCGGCTTCTCCTTCCCTTCATCTTCTGTTTCTTTCCCAAGAAATTCAGCACCTATCCCCTCTCTTTTACTCACAATTAATTGTTACTTCTATTTTTTTTTCTTCTTCCCTCTCTATCTCTTCCTTATCTAATTTGTTTTCTTCTTATTCACCTTTTTTCTCCATCCATATTCAGCCACACATCTGTTCGGCAGCCCACGACCAAACCAGTCGGATTCCGGCAATCCACGGCCAGATCCGTCAAATTCCGGCAACCCACAGCCTACTCCACCAAGATCCGGCCACCCCAGACGAACTCTGGCCAAATCCCGCCACCAACAGCCTCCGACTCAACGTTTTGTATAAATTAATACCGTGGACACTGTCAACAAGCACCAGAAAACATCAACAAAACACCCGGTGAAAAGGTTAGGGTTTCTGGATTTACGGTTTTTTTTTTCAAACTCCAACTCCGTTTCAAACATGAAACCATCGACGGCGGTAGACTGGGAATCAATTATTGTGATTTGGCATCAGTGATTTTAGGTACTTATCTAATTTCTTCTACCGGCAATTTAAGTGGCTAGTTTCTGATTTTGTACTTTACTACATATCTGTGTCTACAGGAATTCTGAGTTTTGGATGCAAATGTATATTGAAATGTTATAACTAATTCCCCAGATCTGCTGTTAGGCCGTATATAAACAATTATTGTTCGAGATTAACGTATTTTTATCTTCTGTAGTTGTTATTTTTTTTAATAGTGTTTTCAAGTCTAATTAGCTCTAAGGTATTGTGCCTTTAGCAGTCTAGGAATTTTTTCCATCTAAGTAGTGAGATTTGATTTTAAGGTTGGTTTTAGTGATGGCCAATGCATTTGAGTTGAGATTTTACATTTAGCAGAATTTTCATTTTTCTCTTCTAATGATCTTGAGATATCAATGCCCTATCCAAATATTATTCAATTGCTTCTAGACTAATGTGCCGAAGGTGTTATACTACTGCAAGTTTTCAAATTAGATTTAATCTTTTACTAAGTTGAAATGAATGTTTCAATAAAACTTTGTCCATACAAGTCCTTGAAAAGTTAAGATTGCAGGTTTGCTTCTAGTGTTCAGACAAATATGATTTTGCATAAAAGTTTGTCTTTTTTTTTCGGATTTTTTTGTTAGTAAAGAGCTAGATTGAAGATCTTAGTGGTCGGATTTTTGTATTTTCCCCGTTCCTTACCTAATGCTTACGATTTTGGGGGTTAATCATAATGTTTCCTCTGAATAATATTGATGCAACATGCATTTCTTGTTTTTCAAATGCCAATAGCAACAAGAACTCATCACAAACTCTGCATGGCTCATGCATAATCGTGGACGACAAGAGTACTTTTGTTTCCTATTGTGATAGATTACGCATCAGTAAGTATAGAGGAACTGCGCATTGGAATTTACTGATTGTTAAATAAATTTCTTTGCTCGCAGGGTCTTGTGTAAATTTTGTTCGAGTTCAAATTTGAGGGCTCAATGCAGCAACAGTCTGATCGAAACCAGCTTTCTGCATCAACAAGCTCGAGCACGTAACTGAGAAGGATATTGATCTCGAACATTGTTACAGAAGAAATATATTTTTAGCTTGTATCGAATTGAAAAATTAGGTGGCTTCCTTCAATTTTAATGCAAAACTCATTCGAGTTTTCTTTCGGTCTATGTATTATATTTTTTGACTATTGTGGAATCATATGTAAATTTGGTCTTCTAAGAATTTTCTGTGAGAATTTACTTGATATCTTCTGCTGTTTGTTAGTTTTGTTTTGTAGTAGACTGTGTGTTGATTATCAAGAATTTTGAAGTTGAATGAAGTTTTCAAATATTTCTATAATAGATATAAAAAACTAAAATAGCTTTGAATAGCGAATAGCGAAACTTCCCGAATCAATAACCAGTGATGGAATTGTGACTGAAAGATAATTAAATATTTGTAACATATTTGTGACGGGATACTTGTGACAGAATTTTGTGACGGAGGTTTTGAATGAATTATTTGTGACCGATGTTCCTGATGGAATATTTGTGACAGACGTTTTTTTGTGACAATGTCTGTCACGGACAAGTGATGTAAATTCTCAGTGATTTGTGACACATTAATGACCAATAAAAAGGTTTGTGACGAAATCCGTCACAATACTTGGAGAACCTAGATTACGTATTTGTGACGAATTTTTTTTTAATTGCGACAGACGCATCTGTCATAAACATTGTGACGGACAAGAAAAAGCAGTCACAAATTTATTTTGTGACGAGGGTTTTTCTGACAGAACAATTCGGTCACAAATTTGTGATAAAAGGGCTTTTGTGACAGATTTTCTTCATTTTCGTGACTGAATCGTCCGTCACAAAAGCCCTTTTTTTTGGTAGTGTATATTACTTTCTGCTGTCAAAAAAAAAAAAAATGTATCTCATTTCTTTAATTAATTAAAAATGTAACGTACTTTAATTAATTGAAATGATAAATACATGAAGAATTTTAGTAAACGCGTCTCATTTTTTTTTAATTTTAAATTTTAATCCCATTCCACCCATTTACCATCTCTTTAATTTCATTGTCCTAAATAAAATTCATAAATTTCACTCTTATTATATAAAATTTAATACATTTAGTATTGTTTAGTTCCTAAACTAGTGCTTAACTTTTAGAATTAAATCGGGGAAATCATCTAAACTCAAAATTTGTCCACTAATTTGTCTCGAAATTGAAAAAATAGAGTTTAATTTGTTACTGGGTTGAAGAGTTTTTGGTGATTTTTGTGGATTAAAAACGAAAAAAAATGGTAACTTTTTTTTTTTCTTTTTTTTATCTAGAAAAGCTTCACAAATGCATAAAAACGACGTATACGGTACACACTAGTATTAGTTATGCTTAATATTTGATAAATTCGTATTCTGATGATTAATAATGCGATATTCTGGCGTTTAATTTGAAAGAAAAAAATGGGTTGATGCTAAGTTTTAATTTATTAAATAAAATATCTTACGTTTACTAAAATGTGTCTTGCATTTATCAAGTCCCTTAATTAATTAATCATGGTTTAAAGATATTTTGTTTGATTAGTCTATATAATGTGTTTGAATAGTTAGATTAAAATGATTCATCACGAACATCTAACTTTTCGTTATATTAATAGATGAATGGTACTAATATAATGTGACACATGCTCAGTGTAAATCTTCTTCAACTGAAATATATAATCGAAAAAGAAATCTAAGTTAGGTGATTGAACAAATACCAAAGATTGTCTATTGCTATTAATTGGCAACTAGTACTACCAATCAAAGAATTTAAATAATTGGAATAAGTTTTAGATAAAAGTCATTTTCCCTAAAAATAGTAGGCTCGAGTTCTTTTTTTAGGACAATCATAAATAATATTACAATTTAATAAACTATTCAATTAGTTTTAATCAGTGTTCTGAAAATTGGCTGATGCAACCGTTTAATCAGTCTTCTAGGTGGAGGGGGTCAAGTACGTTTAGGATTTTGGTGTAAAAGGTTTGGAAATTTGAAATTCGGCCAGTAATGAGGCGGTCAAACCTTGAAGACGAGTCAAATTTAATGTCAAAAGTCACTCAAAATCGGTTTTCAAATCTAGCTGTTTTTTCGACTAACAAAAACTGCTGACTTATATATCTTTTATATATGTTTTTTTTTTCATTATTTACAATAAAATCTAGATATATATAATATATTACATAAAATATGAAAAATCAATTTATCACCGATTAGTCACTGCTGCATCCATTAATCATGAAGCGCTACCTAACCGCTGACCCAACACCCATCTTTTACAATCTTGGTATTAATACATATAAATAAAGTAATGAATAAAAGAACCCGATAATTGAATACAAAATTGAGTTGACTCGAGTTCTACATTTGGTCCCTCAAGTTTGCATCGATTTCACATTTGGTCCCCCATGTTTAAAAAAAACGCATTTGGCCCCTTATGTTTTAAAAAAATCAACATTTTTAGTCATTTCCGTCAATTTTCCGTTAAAACTAATGGAATCAAGCGTGTTCCATGACTTGCCTAACTAACGGACTAACGGTGAATTGACGGAAATAACAAAAGTGTTAAATTATTGAAACATGAGGGACCAAATATATTTTTTGTGAACATGAATGACCAAATGTGAAATTGATGCAAACTTGATGGACGAAAACTGTAATTTCCTCGGCTTAAAAATATTGAATTTTTAAAACATAAGGGACCAAATGTGTTTTTCGTAAACATGCAGGACCAAATTCGAAATCGATTCAAACTCGTGAGGATGAAAACTGTTTTTTTCCCGATAAATAAAATAAAAATAGAATTGATTCTTCTCATGTTTGTAGTTTCACCAAGGGATGTGATAAATGTCGTTCGAACTTTAATAATACCGTTACGACTTCAAACGTGATTTTGATCATGTTTTGTTCCAAATTTTGCAAAACTCGAAAAATAGAATTTGTAGTATTCTGAGTTAGTTTTCTAATCCAATTTGAATCACCAAAATTGGATGTCGGACGAGAAAGATATATATAAGTCAATGGATATTGCCCACAACTTTGAAGTATTGAGGTATCTAAAATTCAAAATGTGACTCATTCATGCATAACTTTGTCACACGGCATCCAATCTAGTGGATTTAAGTTGGATTAGAAAACTAATCCAAAGGACTAAAGTTTTGGTGTTTCGAATTTTGCGAAAATCAAAATAGAAATATGTCAAAATAAGATTCGAAGTCAAAACGACATTAGTAAAATTAAAACGACATTTAACATTTCAGTTTCACTAATTAGCTTCTTCAATTTTTTTTTCTTTTTTTCTTTTTTTTTTTCAAGATCCCCGGACCAGCAA
>NW_012193078.1:359130-391582 GCF_000504015.1 Erythranthe guttata
GATGCAATATGCTAATGCTAACACTAATTTTAATAATATTCCTAATATGCTAATGTTAATGCTAATGTTAATACTAACTTTCAATGATAATTCTAATCATAATGTTAATACTAATATGCATCATAATCATAATGCTAATATTCATACTAATATGCATACTAATAATATTCATACTAATATTAATTCTAATATGCTAACGGTAATGCTAATGTTAATTCTAATCTTAATCCTAATGCTAATACAAATACTAATATTAATAATAATACTAAACTGATACTTCTATGCTAATGCTAATGCCAATGCTAATGCTAATCCTAATATACTAATGGTAATGTTAATCCTAATATTCTAATTCCAATCTTTATATACTTATGTTAATCGTAATTCTATTTTTACTGCTACTGCTAATGGTAATGCTACTACTGATATTGATGCAACTCAAAATTGCTAATACTAATTTTAATGTTGATATTTATGGCAATGGTAATATGATAATGCTAACGTTATTCCTAATACTAGTCCCAATTGTTATGTTAATTCTAATCCTAAGCATAATTATAATGTTACTTCAAATCCTAATCCTAATGCTAATGCTAATTATAATCTTAATCCTAATGCTAATACAAATACTAATATTAATAATAATACTAAACTGATACTTATATTCTAATGCTAATGCCAATGCTAATGCTAATCCTAATATACTAATGCTAATGCTAATCCTTATATACTAATTCCAATCTTTATATACTAATGCTAATCGTAATTCTATTTTTACTGCTACTGCTAATGGTAATGCTACTACTGATACAGCTGATGCAACTCAAAATTGTTAATACTAATTTTAATGTTGATATTTATGGCAATGGTAATATGATAATGCTAATGTTATTCCTAATACTAATTCTAGTCCCAATTGTTATGTTAATTCTAATCCTAAGCATAATTATAATGTTACTTCAAATCATAATCCTAATGCTAATGCTAATGCTAATTCTAATAGTAATTCTAATATTAATGCTAATTCTAATTTTAATCATAATCATAATCATAATCATAATCTAATTCCCAGTATAAATAATCCTAATACTAATAATAATAGAAACACAAATATTAACACTAATACTTTACTCTAAAAAATATTAATACTAATATTAATATTATACTGATATTGATGCCGATGCTGATGTTGATGCTGATACTGATACTGATACTATAATCATTACTATTACTATTATTATTACTATTACTATTAATAATCTGATTATGACAATATTACTCTTACTGATACTATGGTATTGTTAATCCTAAGAGCAACTCCAATGCTAAATATCAAAATAGGATTATCAAATGCTCATTTGATATTTAAGATAATATTTTAAAATACATTTAAAACTCATCTACTACAACCATGGTTATCAAATTTCATTGTGAATTGGAAGTTTTTTGATAATTTATATGTAATTGCCACGTGTCAATTTGTGAATGGTTGGTTGGGTGGTTATTTTTTTGATAACTCAATCTGCATGAAGTATTTTTAGATTCAAAGAGAAGAAATATCAAAATACAAACCCATTTTAATAACCCCTTTGGAGAACAAAATTTTTAAATTTTAGAAGTCAAATGGTAGTTAAGAGATTTGATAACTCATTTAATAACTCCATTGGAGTTATACTAATGTTAATACTAATGCAGTTTTAATGTTATAGCTAATCCTAATCATAATACTAATATTAATCCTAATCTTGTTGCAAATGCCAATACAAATCATAATCTTAATCGTAATGTCAATGCTAAATTAATCTTAATCCTAAGACTAATCGTAATCCTAATTATAATCATAATACTAACCATAATCCTTATCATATTCCTAATCCTAATACTAATTCTAAAATGCTAATGCTAATGCTAATACTAATGCTAATGTTGATGCTAATGCTAACTAATACTAATACTAATTCTAAATTGCTAATGCTAATGCTAATACTAATGCTAATGTTGATGCTAATGATAACTAATGCTAATACTAATGCTAATGCTAATGCTAATTTTTATACTAATGTGAATGTTAATACCTATTAATATTAATCCTAATATGTCAATGCTAATGGTATTCATAATATGCTAATGCTAATACGAATGCTAATACTAATATTAATAATCCTAATATGGTAATGCTAATGATAATCCCTATCCTAATGGTAATGTCAATTTACTAATACCAATGCTAATCCGAATACTATCACAATGCTAATGCTAATGCTAATGCTAATGCTAATGCTAATATTATCACAATGCTAATATTGTAATCCTAATCACAATATTAATCTTAATTTTAATGCTAATGTTAATGCTAATGCTAATTTTCGTCATCCATCATAATGTTAATGTTAATCCTAATTCTAATCCTAATACTAATTATAATCGCAAACCGTATCCTAATCATTATCCATATTCTAATACTAATAATACTCATAATCCTAATCTTAATTTTAACACTAATATATGCTAATGGTAATACTAATAATTTAGTGAATGCTAATACTAATCATAATATGCTAAAGATAATATGTTAATGCTAGTGCTAATTACTAGGCCAAAATGGTCGAGTGGCGACGAAATTTGGCGACGACAATGTATATTTGGCGACGATTTTTTACTGTTTGCGACGAATTATTTTTGTCGCCACGTCCTACAAAAAACGTCGCCAAACGTCCCATCGCAAGATCGGCGACGAAAAGTCATTTTCGACGCAAAGTTTGGCGACGAATTTCATAAAGCGTCGCAACATGTTTGCGACTAATAGCCGTTTTCGTCGCAAGGCTCACAATTTATTTGCGACGATTTGTTTTATTTATTCGTCGCTAGGTTTTTTTTTTTTTTAATATAATTTCTGGTTTATTTATTTTTTCAATTAACAAATTCAACCTGTATTCAGCAGTTGTACAAAAAAAATACACTTATATCGAAAATATTAAAACCAATTATACCGATTAAATATCAAGGTAGCACAAAACATAAATTAAAAAAGTACATAAAAGCTTAAAAGCATATAATGTAGTGTTGCAAAGTTTAATTCAAAAACCAAACAAAGTTCATCCCTTTTTAACAACTTGCTTTCCCTTATAATCGTTCGACACTCCAACTTGGGGTACATTTGCAGGTGCAAAAGGGCCAAACTGGTAACTCTTTGCACCCATTGTAGTTGTTCTATCATCCTCGTTTTCGGTCTCGTTTTTTACTCGCATTAGGTTAACTGGCTTCAAGATTTGAAGCCCATCTTCATCAACCTTAAACCTCTTTGCTGTATTAGTTAAATCAGTCCCAAAAAATTTATTATTGTAGCTTTCATTTAAGCAATAAAGCAAGATAAATAAATAAGGTAAAGGTATCTTACTTCTAGTAGTCATTGAAGTGTGCTTTCCGTCACCGAGCAAAAGCTTTGCTGCATCTTCGAGAGAAATCAAATCCATCTGAATTTGAAGACAATTTATATTCATAAGATGCAAACCAAACAGATATCAATATTAATGTTCGACATGAAATATACTTACATCGGTGCAGAGAAACAGCTTAACAAAATTCTGTGTAAGAAGCCCAAGAGACTTTTCCTTCCTATTCTCACCTATATACGAAAATGAAAATTCGTTTTTCAGTCAAATGGTGCAACCCTCTAAGGAAAGAGTTAAAGGAAAGAAATACAAAAACAAACATATTTGCAGAAATTCAATAAAAAGAAAGGCAATTGGATTATACGATGAACAAGACTAGTACCATATTTGGATGCCATAGCAGATTTAAGAACCGAACTAGTATCCGATTTATCACATTCAATAATCAATTCAATTCAAATTCAATAGTCGAAACCGAAATGAGCCCAAAAAAGACTTACTTTCTCAGAACAGCTTGTATCAGCAAAAGGGCCATTCTCCCTCAAACCCTCCCTCTGTACCAATTAGAAGCTGCTTTTCTAATTGCTGCTGTTGATTTAGCTAATCCTTGCTCCTTTTTATTATTTTTATTTGCTCTTCTCTGCATTTTTTTCATATTTATTTAATATTATTAATTAATAGAGACGGCTGCAAAATATCGCTTACGTGATCAAAATATAGTTGTGATAATTCTAGGGTATGAAGATTACCTTGGAATATCCAAAGTCGCATATCTTCAACCGGGGAGCTGGGCTTCCGTCCAATGGTGTGTTTTCCAGTTTCAAGTCCCTATGACATATTTGCTTCAAAACAAAAAAATCAAAAATAAAAATAAAAAAGCTGACCGATCATATTTCATATACAGCGTGAAACTTAATTGTGATTATGAAATAAGCTTAACATAATATGACATTGTAGCTGACTCCAGATAAAAGTTGTTGAAAAAAGAAACGAGCCTGCATGGCAAACATTTTCAGACAATACAATAAAATAATCCCAACAGCAACATAAATATCTTACAAAATCACCATGGAATAAATTAATTAAGAACCTCATCCTCGCTGAAGCGTCCTACGTTACATATACGCTCAAATAATTCTCCACCAGATGCATACTCCATTACGATGGCCAGATGAGTTGGTGTTAGAATCACCTGAAGCAACATATTCTGAGCATTACTTACAAGGGAACTTTTAAGACGAGTATTGCTGAATATTTCAATTTAGTGCCACAAATTACTCAGGAGAAGGAAAAGAAAGAAGTCCTTCATGGGGAAAAAGGGGGGAAAAATACAAGGAAAATTATCGAGTCCGAATTAGATGTCTTACGGTATTTACTATCTAGGAAGACTCAACAAAGTAGTAATTATATTCTTATCTTGCAAAATTGCATATCACAGTAAAAAAAAAATTGCAAAAAGAGAATCATATCATTTGAAGAAGATCTAGTGCCTGAACCACTACAATTATTGCATGCCAAACAGAGATCAAAATAAACATTCTTAATATGCAATTTTAGTTACAAAGCTGACCGGTCCACCTCGCTCAATGTACTTGATGGCAACCAACTCATTACTCTGTTTATCCTTCATAACCCGCGCTATCCAATATTCCTAACAAACTCATATCGATCACTATCATGTACAATTGCCACAGTACTTGGACAACTATTTTCCGCCATATGATCCATTTGTATAGCTAAATACTAGTAACACTAACACCATAATTGTGATCAGCTCACTAAACCATATGTTAGGTCTTGCTCAACATATAATATCAACTGCATTTGCAATAACCTAAAGTTATTTCAGCATATTTTTTTCTGTTAGTCCCTCGTCTAGAAAGCAGGGGTACCACAAACAATTTTTTTTGGGGAGAAGTATCGATAAATTCACTAGTCCTACAGAACTATCAACTTGTTCATGCATATGCAGTAGGCCTTTTGGGAGAAACTCTTGGTGTATTCGTAATTACTCTGGCTAATATTTTACATGCATGAATTGAGCATCATTTCTTATTAACAAACATGGAACACCATTGATTAATTAATTAATATGTTCAGGCTGTGTTTCTCTGTAACAGGAAATAATAAGAAATTTTAATCTCATCCAAATGCAAGCTTCGCATCAATTATCCCCAAAAATGGAAAATATATATCTATAAATCCGCCAAACACCAATCACATACCGGGGGGAATCAGCAAAATTCCTCAAAATAGCAATTCCTTATTTGTGCAGACAAAATTAATTGCATGCTTACCAATACCAGCTTCAATACCAACTCAAAAGCGGTTTCATGAAAAAAGGCAACAAAAACAAGCTGAAGCATAACACACACACACACACACAGAAAATTAGCAATTTGGCGAATATAATCACGGAACTAACCTTGTCGCCTCGCTCGATATACTTAACCGCAACAAGCTCTTTTGTCTGTTTATCTCTCATCAACCGGGCCACACCGAAGTTACCCGACCCGATATCCCGGACGAAGTCGTACCGATCACTGCCGTGCATGATCGGCATATCCATACCCGGCCCGACTGTTATCGCCGACCGATCCATTTTCACCCAATACCACCAGGCAGTAAAACCTAAACCCCCGGATTCGAGAATTCAAACTCAGTTAACTCACATTACCATGTTGAAATTTAACAATTTTATATTATTATTGTTGGGGTTTTTAATATGCGGAAGTGTGGTGTTCAGAAAGAACACCAAGAATTGGTGTAGAGATTTTTATGAAGTGAAGAACAATGGAATTACTTAAGAACAAGAGAGGTTTTTAATGCTGGAAATTTTTAGTTTTTAGTTGTTGTTATTGCTTTCTTGCTTGCTTACAAACCCCATCTTGGGTACAATTTATAGGCTAGGAATGGATACAAAGAGACACTCCATTCCAAGTCCCAAGTTCTTAGGAAATGTAAAAGACTTAACAAATTACAAGAACCTTCTTGACTTCTACAAGTCAAGTCTTCATCTTTGAATGATGTTCCAACTTCATTATTGAAAATATGAATTACGATTTTCAACACCCTCTCTTAATTCATAATTTTCAACTTCTTCTTGAACTTTTCAAACTTCTCGATTGTCACGGCTTTGGTAAGAAAATCAGCAGCTTGATCATTGGTGTTATCAAATTTCATTGAGATTTCTTCTTCTTCAACAAGATCACGTATGAAGTGATGTCGAAGCTCGATATGCTTGGACCTTGCATGAAAGACTGGATTTTTAGTCATTGCAATTGTAGACATGTTATCACAAAAGATAGTCGTAGCATGCACTTGCTTTTCTTGCAAATCCGAAAGAATTCTCCTAAGCCAAACAGCTTCACAAGCGGCATCCGCCGCGGCAATATACTCGGCTTCACTTAAAGATAAAGCTACCGTCTTTCGCTTCTTAGAACTCCATGCAATCACCTTCGAACCAAGAGAGAAAACATAGCCCGAAGTGCTTTTTCGATCATCCAAACAACCTGCCCAATCACTATCCGTGAAACCGATCAAGGCATTATTTTCTTCTTTTTCGTACTTCAACCCTTGCTTCTTTGTTCCTTGAAGGTATCGAAGGATCCTCTTTGCCGCTGCAAAATGAAGCTTGCTTGGCTCACTCATATACCGCGAAACATAGCTAACGGAGTGCACTATGTCGGGTCTTGTGTTTGTTAGATAGATAAGCGAACCAACAAGACTTCGATATATTTTTGAATCAATTTTTTCAGCTCCATCGTCTTGTCGCAACTTCTCATTCACCGCCAAAGGTGTTGCCACGGGTTTGCAATTTTCCATCTTGAATTTTTTTAACAAATCATCAACGTATTTTTCTTGAGAAATAAAAATCTCTCCGTCGGATTGTTTTACTTGAATTCCAAGAAAATATTTCATGAGTCCCAAATCAAACATCTCAAATTCTTGCATCATATTTTTCTTGAATTCCTTCACCATTTTCACGTTAGTATCAAGATAAATAAGATCATCAACGTAAAGACAAATGATCAAAAAATCTTGAGTACCTTCATTTTTTACATAGAGTGAGGGCTCACTTGGACTTTTTTGAAATCCATTCTTGCAAAAATAGCCATCAATTTTGCTATTCCAAGCTCGTGGTGCTTGTTTTAATCCGTAGAGAGCTTTCTTCAAACGATAGACTTTTTCCTCCTTTTCGGCAACTTCAAAGCCTTGAGGTTGATGAACATAGACTTCTTCTTTAAGCTCTCCATTAAGGAATGCGGATTTGACATCCAATTGATAAACATTCAGCACCAATTGAGCTCCGATTGCAAGAACACACCGAATTGTCTCCATTCGTGCTACTGGTGCAAAAGTCTCATTGAAGTCTATCCCGGGCTGCTGCGAATAGCCTTTTGCAACTAATCGTGCCTTGTGTTTTTGGATAGAACCGTCTTCATTGAGTTTGGTTTTGAACACCCACTTTAAGCCGATTACATCTTTGCCTTGTGGCAAATCCACAAGCTCCCAAGTTTTTTTTTTTTTTTTTAATTGTTTCAATTTCGGCTTCCATGGCTTTTCTCCAAACTTCTTCTTTTAATGCTTCTTCAAAATTCTGAGGTTCACAACCAAAGAAAGCAATATCGCAATGCTCATAAATATCTTTCAATGATCGTACCTTTCTTGGAGGAGATTCATTTCCATTTTGCTGCTGCCCTTCCGGTACAAAAAGTGACTCCAAGGAATCATTTGACACCAAGTTTGGTGAAGAATTGTCCTCTTTATTCCATTTGGCCATTTCGTCAAAAATCACATCTCTTGACACGATGAGTTTTTTAGTTTCGGGGTTATAAAGACGGTAACCCTTTGACTCATCGCTGTAGCCAACAAGAATTAATTTTTCACCTTTTTCATCGTATTTATCTCGGTTTGGAGTTGAGATATGAGAGTAGGCAATGCAGCCAAAAACTCTCAAGTGATCCACCGTTGGCTTCTTTTCATCCCAAGCTTCGTACGGTGTTTTATCTAGAACCGCCTTTGTCGGGGACCGGTTGAGTATGTAGATAGCCGTGTGAACAGCTTCAGCCCAAAATTGTTTTTGCAAGCTTTTTCCTTGAAGCATACTCCTCGCCATCTCGACAATGGTTCTATTCTTCCTTTCGGCTACACCGTTTTGTTGTGGACTTCTACGAACGGTGAGTTGTCTTTGAATTCCGTTTTTCTTGCAATACTCCATGAATGGTGTGTAGAGAAACTCACCACCACGATCCGTCCGTAAAGACTTGATTTTTAATCCACTTTGATTTTCAACAAGAGCTTTGAATTGAAGAAAAATGGAAAAAGCTTCCGATTTTTCACTCAAAAAATATATCCTCATCATTCTTGAAAAATCATCGACAAAAAGAATGAAGTACCTTTTGTTACCGAGAGATGGAGTCCTCGTAGGACCACAAATGTCCGAATGCACCAGCTCGAGTGGACATTTGGCTCTCCAAGAAGTTTTAGGAAAAGGTAGCCTATGCATTTTGCCGAAAATGCACCCTTCACAAACTTGCTCCTTTCTTTCAATTGATGGAAGGCCAACAACCATACTCTTTTGCTTCAATAGTTGCAGCCCCTTGTTGTGCAAATGACCATATCTCAAATGCCACAAATGAGATTTATCAACACTTTCAGCTTTGAAGGCCATTTCCCTTTCCAACGACATAACAAAGGGAAATACCTTGTTTGATGTCATTTGGATTGTCATCACATGAGTTTTGGTTTTCTTATCAAATATGCTGCACTCGTTATCGTCAAAAAGTAACCGATAACCTTTTTGCATGAGTTGGCCGACGCTCAGTAAATTTTGAGTGATGCTCGGAACGAAAAGAACATCTTTAATGAGCTTTTGATTGCCTCCATTTTTGTTAACATCAATTGCGCCTTTTCCTTTTGCTTCAAGAATGCTTCCGTCTCCAAGTTTTATTTTAGAGTAGTGATTAGTATCTATCTCCACAAAGATACTACGATCACCACACATGTGGTTGCTACATGCGCTATCGACATACCACACGTTCTCGAACTCTTTTTGCCCATTTATGCAAGAAAATAGTTGGTCTTCTTCATGCTTGGAGAAGTTTGCTTCGTCTTTGTCGTCTTTATTTTTTCTTGGACATTTAGAATACGAGTGGTCCGTATCCTTACAGCTCTTGCATCTGAAGAAACAATTTTTTGTTTCATGGTTCGATTTTTTACAAATATGACAACCCGAAAAAGAATTTTCAGATTGTTGTTCTTTTCCTCCTTTGAAGAATTTTCCTTGCCTTTTTCCTTTGTTGTTGAAGCCGCCTCTTCCACCTTGCCATCTTGAACTTTTCTTGTCCGAAATATGAAGTTTCGACTGAAAAGCTTGATCCACGGGCTGATTTGATGACCTATTCAACCTTTCCTCATGAACTTGAAGAGAACTCATCAATTCATTAAAGGTATAGGTGGAAAGATTTTTAGATTCTTCTATAGCCGCAACAACATGATCGAACTTCGCCGGAAGACTTCTTAGAATTTTTTGAACAATTTTACGTTCTTCAATAACGTCACCAAGGCTTCGAATTTGGTTGACGATTTCAGCAACTTTGGAAAGAAAGGATTGCATTCCATCGCCTTCTTTCATTGCCATGTTATCGAAATCTCTCCAAAGAGATTGGAGTTTTAAAGAAGTGACTTTCTCATCTCCTTTAAAACTTTGTTGTAGAATATCCCAAGCTTCTTTTGCCTTTTTTGCTCCAAAGATTCTTGGAAAAATGGTTTTACTCACACCTTGTTGAAGATATCTCAAGGCACTTGCATCTCTCCGAATATTCTCTTTGTAAAGTTTTTGTTGTGCTTCACTCCACGATTCACTCGTAGCTTCTTTTGGTGGCTCGGCGTATGTATTTTCCACGATATCCCAAAGATCCAAAGAGATATACAAAGTTTGCATTTGACTACTCCAATAGTCGTAGTGTTCTCCGTCGAAGATGGGTACTTGGTTGGGGGTAAGTGCAAACATGGTGAAAATATATTTTGGAAATTGAAAGAGGGTTGGATCGTCGGATAAAGGGTGGAGAGACCAGCCAAGAATGCTGGCTCTGATGCCAAATTTGTTGGAGTTTTTAATATGCGGAAGTGTGGTGTTAAGAAAGAACACCAAGAATTAGTGTAGAGATTTTTACTAAGTGAAGAACAATGGATTTACTTAAGAACAAGAGAGGTTTTTAGAGCTGGAAATTTTTAGTTTTTAGTTGTTATTACTGCTTTCTTGCTTGCTTACATATTCCATCTTGGGTACAATTTATAGGCTAGGAATGGATACAAAGAGACACTCCATTCCAAGTCCCAAGTTCTTAGGAAATGTTAAAGACTTAACAAATTACAAGAACCTTCTTGACTTCTACAAGTCAAGTCTTCATCTTTGAATGATGTTCCAACTTCATTATTGAAAATATGAATTACGATTTTCAACACTTTGTGCCCTTCCACCGCGGCGGCCGCCGCTCCTTCACATGCATATCCTCCACTTTCCGTTGCCGGATCTGGAATATTTATAACCATTAATTTTTTTTTTTTTTTTTTGGTTTTTTCTTCACACAATGAGTGAAATTTGTGTGAATGGGTTTTCCGTTACGAGTCAGTGTTGAGGAGTTGGATTTGGGTTGAATTCCTTTGGAGACTTGTTTTTCGCTGGTAATTAGTAATTAATTTATGGGGCTATATGCCAAACATCCTTCATTATTTAAGTTAGGGGTATAATAGTGATAATTTATTGTTTTTTATTATTTAATGATGAAATGGATTTATCTCAAAAAGTTCTAAAAAAGTTGGACCTACTGTAATTACACTTGTGTAACGGGGGGCTTTTGACAAATAATCCATATATATATATATATATATATATATATATATATATATATATATATATATATAAAGATTTATTGAGCATCAATCTTCGTTTGTCATGATATCATTATTGAAACTCTTTGAACTCACAATTATGCATTATATATGGGTATTTTATTTTTGGGGCAATTATCTATAAGCCTTACGGAATAGATCGAAAATGGTTTTTTCGGAAAATTTTCAACTTTTTTGAAAGAGAAAATGCAACATAAAGTTTTTTATACCAATTAATTTTTTCTAAGGTTTTAATTTACTTGACCTTTCCGTGTTTATATATTTCATAACATATAACATAAGTTATATTATGAGATTACATAAAATTATATTAAGTTATATTTAAAAAAACCAAAGGAATATTCGAAACTTAAATTAGATCGGAAATCGGAATTTCTAGTAATTTTATATACAATTCCAATTCCGTTGCAAATAAATTCGAAAGAATCGGAAATCGGAATGAAAAATACGGTTCCAAATTCGGATATTTTCTGATCGGAATTGACGGAATTCGAAAATTGTTAAAAGAAACCAGCACAAAATCTCTATGGATGTATTAATTTTTATTGCGTAAAACGCCCGCTGTATTTCATTTTTGTGTACCCTCCAAGTGTTTCACTATAACAAGAGCAATCTCAAAAGTAATGTGTGAAATTTCGTTTACTGTCGTAACGGAAATCAACGGTGGTGGGATTGCTTTTAGTTCCTTCTCACAAGAAATAGGTGCATCGTTCGCAACTTCTATACTCTTTCTTGCTAACGCGTAATTCTTTTTAATCCACGCAGTTTTCGCGTCACCTAGCTTCTTCACGGCCCCCGCGTAACCATCGCCACATTTCTGATATTTCTCCTTCTCTTTGGTTGGAAGATTTTTTATTTTAATTATTACAAGGTTAAACGCGTCTACGGATAAATTGGCTTGGAATATCGCAACATCCAAGATCGTTAATCCCAATCCATCGAGGGGAATAGCAGGACGAGTGCTATTACCGATACTCAAAATATCGGCACATTTTTTAGGGTTCTTTGTTTTCGGACATATATCGGAAATTAGTTTATTCGTTGGTATGTTATTGGCGAATGTTGCGATGCCGAGTAGAGAGAGAAGGGCAAGTTTTAGAATGAACATTGAAGCAAAGGAGAATTCCATTTTGGTGTGATGAACTTATTTTTTGTGCTTCAAATTAAATTATTTATTCATCATATATATACCCCTTTATATAGATTTTTGTTGATGGGTTCAAAGTGATGAATTTTGTGAGGAGTATACATTTCATTATTATTATTTGCTGAGGAAAATTAGGGTTATGATTATGTATAGTCTAATCTTTTCATTAATATTTTCTTGTCAATTTTAATTTATTTCTTTATGAATGCTTAGTATCCATTTTTAATTGAAGGGGATATTTTGCTTAAATGTAGATCCAACATCATATTAATTCTTTATTCTGTTTTAATAATAGAAAATTTTACGAAATTAATATACATACAATTCTAAGCAGTGGCGGAGCCAACATAGGGACAGAGGCCAAAAAAATTCTCAAATCCATATTTTTTATGTAAATATTTTAAAAAATTCTGCATAATTAGCACGGGCACCTTATAGGCCATTTTGCAATTTCTAAAAACTTAGAAACATGTTTGAATAGCAGATTTTTAAATATTTTTATTGCTTCCTAATTATTTACATGATTTAATGATCAATTGTAAATGGATAGTTTATAGTGAAATTTATTTTGAATATTATATAAAAAGAATTCATATATAAATAAAAACTTATATATGTTTATATACCATATTTAATTTATAAATATACCCCTAACTTTTAATATTTATACGTTTCCCCCAAACCCTCGTATCCCCATTTTTTGGACATGCCGTTTCCCCGTGTCCGTATCTCCATTTTCTTGTATCGCCGTTTATGCGTCGTGCTACATAGACTGCGAATCAATAATATATATTGGCTTATTGAGTAGTTTCACTTTTCACATCACCAATAAATGATTATTTATGATTAATATTTAAACTACTACCTGCACTTTGCACCCCTACAAGGTATAATCTAATAATCTATATAGCAATCCTCACCCCTAAACATATAATTGTTTCAATTTTAGTCCCTCAAAATAACATTATCATTTCTATAGATATTTTAACTAAATCTCTCAAGCATGTAGGATTACTTAATTATCATGGATTTGCATCCTTCTAACTATTTTAATGTTATGCTTATTAATTAAAAAAAAAAGTATAGTTAGTAACTAATATATCTACCCATAAAATAAATTTATTAATAAAAGCACAAAATGCACATTCATCCAAAATCACAATTTATTATTCATATAGTAACATTTGTATACATTCCTCATCAAATGTAACTATCATCTTCGGTCTAATTAATTTCTACCGTGTTCTAACTCTTTCGCAATAACGAGACAAATCTCAAAAGTAATGTCCGATATTTCATTCGCTTGCCTAACTTGAATCACTGAAATCGGTAGCGCCTTCGCACAAGAACTAGGTACTTTGTATGCAACTTCTATACTCTTTCTCGCTAACGCATACTTTCTTTCGATCCACGCAGTTTGCGCGTCGCCCAATTTTCCCATAGCCACCATATAATTATGGCGACAATCTTGATATGGTGTCTTCTCACTCCATGTAAGCTCTTTTCTCGTATGTAATATTGTATTAAATACGTTTGCCGATGATCTGGCTTGGATTTTTGCTAGGTCAAGAGTGCCTAATCCAAGACCAAGAAGGGAAGAAGCAAAACGAGTATGTTTGTTATCCATAATCTTGAAACATTGTTCGGGATTTTTTGTTTTCGGACAAATAATGGAAACCGGTTTAGTATTGTTTGTGGGTTTTGCGTTTGTTGCGATGCCGAATAGAGAGACAAGGAAAAGCTTTAGAATGAACGTTGAAGTAAAGGGCAGTTCCATTTTGATTTGACGAACTTGTTTTGTGCTGCGAATCATTCGTTCGTCGAAGCCCTCTTTATATAGAATTTTCTTTTATTGGGTCAAAAGTGATGCAATTAGTGAAGAGTATAATTATCCTTATTATTATTTGCTCAAAACAATTATAGAGGCTTTTGCATCCATCTATTTAAAATAAAAGATCTATTTAAAATAAATGGAAGTTGACAAGAAAATAATACCGATTAAACATGGTATATATCAGAGGCACACCAAATGAAATACATTTTAAATTGTTGAACTTGATTTAATTATTTTAACACTGAATTATTTCATTCTGTTGTGATATATATATATATATATATATATATATATATATATATATATATATATATATATATATATATATATATATATATATATATATATATATATATATATATATATATATATATATATATATATATATATATATATATATATATATATATATATATATATATATATATATATATATATATATATATATATATATATATATATATATATATATATATATATATATATATATATATATATATATATATATATATATTTACTATTTAAATAGTTAAATGCACTTTGAACCCCTATAAAGAAAATTTTAGATGTTAATATTGTTATAAATGCAGTCGTATATTCATGAAAGTATTGAAAATGTATTAAAATTAAAAACAAAGATAAAAATTAAAGCACAAAATTATAACTCACTCCATCACAATTTATTATGCTGACATATATATATTTCTTCCTCATATAATGTATCCATCCTCACTCTTATTTCCATTGACTTCCATCTCCTTTGCTACAACAAGAGCAATGTCGAAAGTAATATCCGCTATTTTATTTACTCGTCTAACTTCACCCATTAATGGCGGTGCTCCAATTGCCTTCTCACAAGAAATCGGTATGTTGTGTGCACGTTCTATACTCTTTACTGCTAATCGATATTTTTTTTCGTTCCATTCAGTTTTTGCGTTACCTAAACTTTTCGCGGCAGCCAAATAATTCTCACGGCATTCCTTGAGTATGTTCTTCTCTATCCAGGGAACATTTTTTCCTCGAAGCAAGTATGCATTAAATGTGTTCGCCGCCATTGTTGCTCTAGAAATTGCGAGGGTTAGAGAATCTAATCCGAGACCATGTAGAGAAGAAGCCAAACGAGTTTTTCGATTAGCACCCAAAATTGTCAAACATTTTTCGGGACTCTTTGTTTTCGGACATATTTCGGAAAGCAATTTATTGTTAACGACTTTTGCGTTTGTTGTGATATTAAGTAGAGAGAGAAGGAAAAGCTTTAGAATGAACATTGAAGCAAAGGGCAGTTTCATTTTGATTCGATAAAGTTGTTTTGTGTATCAAATATTCTATGATAACCCTTTAAATATATTTTTATTGATGGGTTCAAGAGTGATGAATTTTGTGAAAGGGACATATCTTTATTATTATCATTTGCTTAAAATATATTTTATTAATATCCATTTTTTAAGGCGATGAGATTGGAGTAAATTTCAATCCCATCCCTAGTCATTATTATTTATCAGACATCATTGAATGGCACAAACAAAGTCTTGAATGGGCATCAAATAGGTTCATAATATGCTCCATCGGTGAAACACATTGGACAAATTTTTACGGGATAATTAGTAAAAATCCCCCAATTCATTTACTTATATCAAGGTGAATATAGCCTCCTTTTTATTATTAGTGAGAACCCCCTCAATTACTTAATTAAATTAATATTAATACAATTATTAAGTGTTATACCTATATTATCCTTAATTTTCCAAATCTTATATTTACACACCCTAGCCATATTTACTGCAACAAATCGCCGTTCTCAATCCCCATAAACTGCCGTTCTCAAATCCCCATCACCTCTTCTCTTCTTTTCTGGAACCGAAACTCACTCGGCTCGATGGCGGCGGCGGTGAAGATGACGAAGGCGGCGCTACATCTCAACAACGACAAGGAAGACCCCTTTCTCTTCTTTCTCGAATTGGGAATCCGACGGATGTGGGGCAAGGAGAGGACGAAGCCGGCTCTAGATCTCAACAACGACAAGGCGACACTGCCGAATTTAGGACGGATGACGGCCTTCCGGTCTCCCCCCCCCCCCCCTTCCTTTCTGAGGGATGAGCAAATCTGCTGGTATTTTTTTTCTTTTTTTTGTTCTTTCGATTTTTGGAAGCATTCCTGGAATCCTCGTCGGAAGACCGCCTCCACCACCGCTGTAATGGAATAGATTGACCTCGAGGAGGAGGTATTGTTTGGGAGGCTGGTTTGTTGAAATTGTGTTCGTGTTACTCAAAAAGATATAGTTGTTTTCGTTACGGTTGTAGTCGGTTTCAATAATAGTCGTTTTTGTTTGAATTTTGGTGTGTTTTTTTTGCTTTTGCTTTTGTGGATTTCAATAATTTGTAGTTGATTTAGTATAGTTGTTTTCGTATAGCAATATAGTTGTTTTTGCACAACAATATTATTGTTTTCATTACTTTTTAGTTGGTTTGAATAAATAGTTGATTTAACAAATAGTTGTTTTGAAGATGTTTTGATTAAATAATTAGTTAATCTTACAATGGAAACAATATAATATATAATTAATTTAATAAATTATGAAACTGATGTATCATTGTTTTAATACCAATTGTTTTAATAATAATCGTTTTAATATTAGTCGTTTTATTGGCATATAGTTGTTTTAACTGAAAACTAATATAATATAGAAGAGGAATATTTAAAGAAAAATATTAAGAATTTTTTTTTTTAAAGAATTATTATTTTTTAAAGAAGAAATAAATAAAAAAATAAAAATTAAAATTAAAATAAAAAAAATAAAAAAAAAATATATCAAACTAGTGGATAAGGGGTAGTGAATAGTGTGAAGGTAAATTTGAGAATACAAAAAGAATGGACTTCTCACTAATAAAGGAAAAGAAGCTGGACCCATCCTTATTAAAATAATGTTAGAGGGAGTTCTCACTAGCCCCTATTTATATACACACGAACAGTTACACACATTTGTGTGTGTAGACCAACAGTAAAAATGACGCGATGTTTCAAGCAAAGCCATTTATTCCAATGTTGAATTTTAATTCAAACTTTTTTCCTTATTTTGACTAATTTCGATATTATTTACTCAATTTATTTCATTACATTTCAAATAAAATACTAAAATTTAGATTTTTTTATGTGTGTTGAACTTGACATAATTATTTTCCAATGAATTATATCATAATATTACTCTTAATTTGAAATGATTAATGCACAAAATAAGGATTATCCTTTTTTTTTGGGGGCCTTTAGCAATAAACCCCTCGGATGAATAATAAATGGTGATATGTCCAACCCTTAAATGTTTCTTTGTGATAACCCCCTATAAATATTAATTCCAATACTACCTTTCTAAAATTATACAATCTCCCATCCAATAATTACACGTTTCTTGCTTTCCTTAAATAATGCCAAAACAATAGGAATTTTTTCCAACTCAATATCCCAATTCCTTAAATTCAGCCAACTAATTAAAGAAGAAAATAAAATAAAAATCAACACAATATCACATCTCCATAAAATCAGCCAACAAATTAAAAAACATAAAAAATATAGGCTTGATCACGTACAAATCAAAACCCACCAATTAAAAGCTTTGCAGAGTAAAGTTTTGTTTTTAATTTTTTTATTATTTTTTTTTTAATTTTTTTTTTAATATTTTTTTAATATTTTCTTAAAAAAAATTAATCAAAAAATTGATTTTTTTCCCAGACAAGTTTACTACGTTGAATATGACTAAAGTTGAATATGATTATAAATATGGTTGTATGTGACTATATCAATTGTAGTCATATTCTTTCTTTATTTTGTCGGTTTTCGCATTTTCAACTTTAAATACCTGATTATACAGTTTTCAACTTTAAATACCTGATTATATAGTGTAGTACAGTCATGTTTACCAAATTATATTAAAAAAACGAAGATCGTCTATTATTTACGAAAAAAAATGCAATCAACATCCATAGAAAAAAATCACAATTTTGAATCTTGTTATTACAAGTCATCTTGTAGCCATACATATACATCGAAAAAACACATGTATCAATTCTTCAACTAAAAACAACCATCGGCATCATTGTAAATTAGAAAGAAAAAAATCTACAGATCTTATATATGACTATGTACGACTACATATGACTACATGGTTGATTCTCTCCAATTAGTCTGTTTTTCGACAATTAATTCGAGAAAAAAATATCAATTAACCATGATTGTAGACATATTAAGTATGTATTTATTCAATAACAGTGAGTCCAATGTGACTACAATGTGACTACAATGTGTCTACACTCCTAATTGTGCTATGGGTTCCTCAAATCTCATCGGCGTTGTTTTATTTGCATCAATCCGGTATGGGTTAGTGGTGAGGAGGCGGAGGCAAGAGTGTTTGGGGGTATTGATGAGGTTGGGAGGAGGAAAGGCGTAACCCTAGATGGCGGTTGTGGCCGGTGGCTTGCATCAAGAACAAATAAAATGCAATTAAGAAGAAGAATGAATTATGTTAGAATTTATTTCGTGCAGATATAAATTATTTGTGTCAGATTCAGTTTTTCGTTACTGTTGCGTGAAGTGTTGCAACAGTTCGTGAAGCTGTTCGTAAAAATAGAAATAAACGAGACACAAATTTTAATGTGGTTCGGATACAATTGTACCCTACATCCACGGGGACCTGCAAATAAAATTTACTAATTTTTAGTTTTACGAATACAATAATAGGACTTAATCAAAATACAAAGACTCCCTCTTTGTTGACGCCGTTCTTGTAAACTACGCTGAATTATAAATCTTCAATTTGCAGCACGTCCCTTGCTCCGCACGGTTGAACTCCCTTCAACGTTGAATCCCTCAGTCGGCGGATCGATCTCCTCCCGAGATCTGTTTAAGCCCCTCTCCCGAAGAACCGAGCTTCTTTTTGTTTAGAAGAAGCAAACTTGTGATACTCCTTGAATCTTGGTGTCTTAAACACAAAGCCTTGAAGCCGGTATATTTTCTATGAAAATCACGTATCACGATGGAGCAATAAAAACGAGAGGAAAAAAAATAATTCTCTTGAACTTCTCTCGATAAACAAGACGCTAGAAGAGCAGCAAAGAAAAAGCAATATTTTTCTCTCCAGCAGACACACACCAAAACGCCGTGATGTGCTGCTTATTTATATCCTATGAAAAATAAGAATCCTGTAGAAAAACAAAGCCCATTAGGGTTAGAATTCTTAAGACACGTAAAAGCATGTATTTGAGAACAAAGGAAACTCTCTCTAGGAATAAAGACAATTTCCTATAAAAATCAATTAATGACAAAATAAAAGAATTAAAAGCTACAAGTACCCTTCCCTTCTTTAGCTCACGGTATATGCAATCTTGTGGCACAAGTTTTATTTAATTCTCGTATAATTAGAATCCAAGGGATTCTAACAATCTCCCCCTTTGTCGTTTATTGATTATAATCATTTTCTCCCGCTGAGTGAAAACCTGAAAATAAAACAATCAGAGGATAGACAGAAACAATAAAACTAAAGATCATCCTCATCATTAAATGAACAACTCATCATCTTCATCTCTTTCAGCAACAAGAGTCGCATTAAATGCTGCAATAGTGAGTGCCACAGTTTCAGCAACTATTCCCACAGTAGTGACTTCGGCAGGTAGTTCACAACGGAGTCAGCTCCCTCTGCATGTGTTTCTCCCCCTGTAAATGATCCTTAGGCAGTTCCTCTTGTAAATGACTTCATTCTTCCCCTTTGCTTTCTTGGCTTGGTAGACTTGGAAGGTGACGTGGTAAATCATCCACGTGATAAACGACTCAGCAAATAGCGTCAGCATTAGCTCCTCCTTTTATATTCTGTTGAAGACCTAAACCAATTAATGACAATAAACACAATATTAGAAAAGGTGAAATTCCTTCTATTTTGGAGAGATCTTTCATCTGATTAATATGGAGAGATAATTTATTTAAACTCAATTATCTAATGAGATAACTAAGGAAAATATGTTCCTCATATTAATCCATATCTCCATAGAATTCCACTTGGTATTGTGGACTTAGAATCCCATCGAGATTCTAACACTCTCCCCCTTTGGCATTGATTGGTCAGATAATTTACTCCCCCTAAATATATGATACTTGCATGAACAAGGGTTAGCAAATTCAGAATAGCATCTGCACATATAAACTATTGTAACAGTTTATCAAACAGTTCAGCAGATAGTGTATATTGTAAATAAACCACAGTTCCAAAATTAAATCAGATAATTCATTCAGATAAGCACGAGATAAAAGGATATGCGGCTGTAGGAACAACTTCTCTTCACAATGCTCATTATTTATCCTATATTTCTGCACTATTCCAGCAACTGTCTGATGCACTGTCTCAACAGTTGTCTGAACTCCCCCTGTGTTCATGCCATCTTTACTATTCTTTTCTCCCCCTTTCTGGGCAATCACTATGCACAGATAAATCAACATGGACTAATGATCTTGATGTTTCGAGCAATCTGTTCAAAACTTAACAAAAAGATCAAACGAAGAGAGAATTTTGAAAGTAAGTAAGAAGAATCACCATACATGACGTCCACACAAAATCACAAACTCACAAACTCAATACCACACGATAATTGCAATGCGAAAATCAAAAGGATAGTGATATCAAATCCAGCATTACATAACAAAGGCTACAGACTTTGCCAAACTTCATACGAAACGTGGAAATGTGAGTAGTAGGCCCAAAAGATCCTGTTGCAACAAAAATCAAATTTAACCGGCACATAAACAAAAATCCCGTCTCTCTCTCTCTCTCCTTTTTTTTTTTTTTAAATAATGCCTAATGCAAGACAAGAAGTAAACATGAGAAATAAACATGAGTGAAGAGACATATGTGAATAGGATACTGCATGGACAAACAAAACATATGGGATTTATCTTCACATTTACGATAAGCGCAATCCCCAAAAATCCGACTGCCAATGCAAACAGTAAACTTAATAATCTCAAGTCAAACACAAAGATGCTCTTATTAGGTAGCGTACACACACGTCTAATGGTAGCTTTTTCCCATGAAAAACAGAGCAATTAAAAGGAACGAGATTATGGTGGTCGTGCAATGTGTAGTCCCCTGGGCTTTCTAATTGAGCTTTGTAGTAAGTGTTCGTTCAAATGGTTTACTGGCTCGACTCAACTACGCTTCGAACTATTCACTGACCATATATATAATTGATATTGGCCGTGCAATGTGTAGTCCCCTGGGCTTTCTAATTGAGCCTTGTAGCGAGCTTTCGGCCACGTGATTTACTGGCTCGACTCAAAAAGGCTTCGAACTATTCACTGACCGAATGGTTGTAGATATATATATATTAGTGACAGTAGTTCAAGAGTAGCTTTCACTCATTAAAAGAGGCAACTTTTCCCTATAAAAACATCCAACCATGACAAGACTATTCAGAGAAATAAATAAGTTGGAGCCTTTTAAGTAATCATTTTGGGAATTGGTGAAGTTCTACCCCCATAAAATTTAGAAATACACGAAGTATCAAATTCACATTTGTCTCAATCATATGCAGTATGCTTAATGCAGGTCCTATATGAGATGCAAAAACATATGAAGTGTCCTACCACTAAAAGTTGCAAGTCTGGACACACAGACTGTTGCAACAGTTCATGCAACTGCATCAGATTAAACAACATAAATTCCCAGCGATTTTCGCAAGGAATCAAATTTCTGTGCATCAAGGGTTTTTGCAAAAGCATCAGTTAATTCATTCCCCGTTGCAGCATAATCAATTGAGACAACCCCCTTTTCAACCAAGCCCCTTATGAAACAATGACAAATATCAGTAAGCTTAGTTCTCGAATGTTGAATTGGATTCATAAACTTATTTTTCGCATACAGATTATCACAATTCAGATTACCAAGTTTTTTATTCCCCAAACTAGCTTTGTCACCAGAACTGTTGGAACAGTTAGTACTATCATCACATGATTTTAAAGAAGTAATGGCAGATAAACAATTAAGATCAGATTTCTTTACCCAGATTTTTTGTTGAGATTTATTCACTAAATCAACCTTTATCTTGGGTTTTTGAGACGACACAAAAGTGTGATCAATTTTAGCGGAAAGTGGTGAGCGGGCCATTATTATTTTAACCATTTTCAAGTACTTAAAACACCTGGGTCGTATATGACCAGGAACATGACAAAAATGACAGGTAGGGACAAAACATTTTCTTTGAGATGACTGTGTTGATGCAACTGTCGCAACAGTTTGTGAAACAGTGGATTGTTTAACAAAATTGATTTTTCTTTTTGAATCTTCTTTCTGTTTCAATGCATCATTAGATAGCTGATTACCCCCTATACCTATACGACAGTAGTTCGGCTGATTTTTGTTCAAAATTTCATTCAAGGTTACTCTACCAGTATTAAACTTAGAAATAACATCTTGGGTTTGAGCAAATTTAGCCTTCAAGCTATCTATTTCTCTACTAGAAGAAATAACATTTTGTTCAAGAGTAGAAATTCTTACCTTCAACACTTTATTTTCCTCTATGAGAACATGCTTATCATTTTCAAGGCGCTTATTTACCTCAGATACTTCAAGCCACTTCCGGTACATTTTTTCATATACATCTTTCACCTCTTCAAGGGTTGGCTCTTCATCATCACTACTGCTCTCAGATTCACCTGTAAAATTAAATGGTGAAGTCAGACTATTGTCCTTATTTAAAGATAATTCATCAATATACCTGATATCTGTCGGACAGACTGTTGCAACAGTTCCCTCGGTTCTGCTCATCGAAGTAGTACCACTGAATGCCATAAAGTTAGTGGTTTGATCTTCTTTATTGTTCTCATCCTCATCACTGTCCTCTTTATCACTCCAAACAGTGGTGAGTGACATCTTGTTTTTCTTCAAAGTGTTCGCACACTCGGCCTGAATATGTCCAAAACCCCCACACTCTCGACATAGCATTCTCCTAGACTTTGCATCACCAGAATAACCATTATTAGAAAACTTTTTAAATTTGTTAGGGTTAACAGACTTACCTGATTGAGAGGAATTTCCTCTATTCTCAATTTTTTGACGCAGGCTTTCGAGGTTATTTGACATAATTGCTAAGGATTCTTCAACATCAATGTCACACTCATGAAATGTTTGGCCTTGTGAGATGCCATGGGAAGCTTCAGCCTGGAATGCCACATTCTTCACCTTTTTCTTTTCTCGAATATTTGCTCTAAAATTCATTTCTTGGGTTTGCAGTTTACCCATGAGTTCATCTAGCTTTAGCGTATTGATATCTCTCACTTCTTCGATTGCTGCAACTCTGTAAGCGAATCTTTCTGGTAATGAACGTAGTGCCTTTCTCACCAACTTTGTTTCCGAGTATTGTTCACCTAGTGCATACGATTCATTTGAAATATCACACAGCTTAGCATGGAAATCAGCAATCGTCTCGTCCTCCTCCATATGAGACTCTCAAATCTCGTGGCTAGCATCTGCAACTTAGATGTTTTAACAGTTGATGTGCCTTCATACGTCACTTGTAGGATCTCCCATGCCTTTTTTGCTGATTCACACGATGCTATCAGTTTGAAATGATTGTCACCAACGCCACTGAAAATTGAGTTTATCGCCCTTGAGTTGTAATTGGCAAGTAATATCTCTTCATTAGTCCATGCTTCTTCTGGTTTTACCGTTTGCATACCATCCGTTCCTTTAGCCATGGGCGGGGTCCAACCAGTCACGATAGCACGCGAAGCTCGTTCATCAACGGACTTGATGAACATCTTCATCTTCGATTTCCAGTAAGAGTAGTTTGATCCATCCAAGAGAGGTGGTCGTACTGTAGACGTTCCTTCACGATGAAGCATATCTGCACAAAACAAATTAAAAAATTAAATCCCAAAATCTCACTAAGTGTATCTAGTGACAGGCTCTTGATGCCAATTGTTAGAATTTATTTCGTGCATATATAAATTATTTGTGTCAGATTCAGTTTTTCGTTACTGTTGCGTGAAGTGTTGCAACAGTTCGTGAAGCTGTTCGTAAAAACAGAAATAAACGAGACACAAATTTTAATGTGGTTCAGATACAATTGTACCCTACATGCACAGGGACCTGCAAATAAAATTTACTAATTTTTAGTTTTACGAATACAATAATAGGACTTAATCAAAATACAAAGACTCCCTCTTTGTTGACGCCGTTCTTGTAAACTACGCTGAATTATAAATCTTCAATTTGCAGCACGTCCCTTGCTCCGCACGGTTGAACTCCCTTCAACGTTGAATCCCTCAGTCGGCGGATCGATCTCCTCCCGAGATCTGTTTAAGCCCCTCTCCCGAAGAACCGATCTTCTTTTTGTATAGAAGAAGCAAACTTGTGATACTCCTTGAATCTTGGTGTCTTCAACACAAAGCCTTGAAGCCGGTATATTTTCTATGAAAATCACGTATCACGATGGAGCAATAAAAACGAGAGGAAAAAAAATAATTCTCTTGAACTTCTCTCGATAAACAAGACGCTAGAAGAGCAGCAAAGAAAAAGCAATATTTTTCTCTCCAGCAGACACACACCAAAACGCCGTGATGTGCTGCTTATTTATATCCTATGAAAAATAAGAATCCTGTAGAAAAACAAAGCCCATTAGGGTTAGAATTCTTAAGACACGTAAAAGCATGTATTTGAGAACAAAGGAAACTCTCTCTAGGAATAAAGACAATTTCCTATAAAAATCAATTAATGACAAAATAAAAGAATTAAAAGGTACAAGGACTCTTCCCTTCTTTAGCTCACGGTATATGCAATCTTGTGGCACAAGTTTTATTTAATTCTCGTATAATTAGAATCAAAGGGATTCTAACAAATTACATTTGGTAATATTGTCGGGCTCTCTTGAGTACTTCACTTGAGAAACGACGAACAACTTGCAGTTAGCATTTGAAGAATTTTATCAAAGGTTCTCAAATTACATGTCACTGTTGTAACTGAATCAAAGACTAACAGTTCTTCCAACAATCTTCAAAGATTCAAGAGAACACATACAATTACAGAAGAATTTTAAATTACAGATGTGAATTGTGTTTTATATATATATATATATATATATATATATATATATATATATATATATATATATATATATATATATATATATGGAGGAAGGAGCGTCAACATAAATTTTGGAGAGAATGAGAGAAGAGAGAGATAACGAAAATTTTGTGAGAGAACGAGATGAGAGAGGGAGATAACAAAAGAGAGAAATATGGAGATTTAAAGAGAAATTTAATGTAATCCTACAATCACGTTAGAGGTTATGGAAAATAAAATATTATAATTATTTTAAAAAACCTACTTATAAGGGTAGTTTTGGCTTATCACATTTGTTGAGGGAGTTTCACTAATTAAGATTGAATTTTGGGTTTGTGCAAAAGTGTTAAAAGTCAAATGGGTTTTACTCGTAATATTTTCCATTTGAGGGGGTTATTGCATATTTCCCCCCCTTTTTTTTTTAAATTGAGTAGTTGAACATTTCACTTAAAGCTCGAAAATGGCCAAAATAAGTTTATATCCGATAAATTGAATATGGAAGGTAAGAGGTGAGATCCGAATGATAATAAATTAGTTTAATTTCAATATAATACATTAAAATTAATTGACATGTATCTAACATCTTTATAAATGACAAATCACTTAGTGTAATAATTTTGAGAATACGAGCAATATATAATGCTATGATTATATCGTTCGCCAGTAAATATTTATTTGTAACAACTATTTATTTAAATTGTCAAATACATGCACTTTGCACCCAATAAAAAATGTTGATATATAGTCCCATAAAGAAAAAAAAATGAGATATTAATGTTGTTATAAATGCAGTTGTTTTCTTATGAAAGCACTAAAATAAAAAATAAAAGATATAGATTAAAGCACAAAATGATCATTCATCCACCATACCAATTTATTATGCATATAGTGACATTTATATTTCTTCCTCATCTAATCTAAGTATTTTTATCGATCTTATTTCACTTTCCTTCCATATCCTTTGCTACAACACGAGCAATGTCGAAAATAAGACTCGACATTTCGTTCGCTCGTTTAGCTTGAACATTTGGTGCTCCAACTAGTGACTTCTCACAAGAAATCGGTACTTGGTTTGCAGCATCGATAGTCTTTATCACTAATGGATACTTTTTTTCGTTCCATGCAGTTTTTGCTTCACCTAAGCTTTTCATGGCTACCACATAATCCTGACGACATTCCTTATATATGTCCTTCTGTTTCTGTGGAAGATCTTGTCCTTTAAGAAGTATTCCATTGAATACGTTCGCGGATTTTTTCGCTCTGGAAATTGCGAGGGTTAGTGAATCAAACCCGAGGTCATGAAGAGAAGAAGCCAAACGAGTTTTCGGATACGAACCCAAAATATTCAAACATTGTTTGGGACTCTTTGTTTTTGGACATATTTCAGAAAGCAATTTATTGGTAACGGGTTTTGTGAGTTTTGCGTTTGTTGTGATGCTGAGTAAAGATAGAAGGAAAAGTTTTAGAAGGAACATTGAAGCAAAGGGCGGTCTCATTCTGATTTGACGAAGTTGTTTTATGCTTCAAATTTTCTTATCGGAGCCCTTTATATAGATTTTTGTATATGGGCTCAAAAGTAGTGAATATTGTGAAAAACACATATTTAATTATTATTAATTATCATTTGCTTAAAATATGTTTTAGTTCTATCTAATTATTAATCTAAGGAGATTGGAGTAAATTTCAATACTATCACTCCTCATTCTTTGATATCCAAAGAGTTAATGGTAATCTATCTCCATTTGCTAGTAGTTCTAGTTTTGATGGTGAATGAATTTATTTAAAGGGCAATCCCATTATATTTTGGTTTATTAAAAGGGTCCATTAGATATAACCCTGAGAATTTCAAAAAATAGGGATAAATCCAATTTTATATTTTTCATTTGAGAGAAACCCACATTTTTTATAATACCAAAAATGCCCTGAATAAAATTCCACAAATCACGTTACATTACCTTTTGAAAATTAGAAGAAATCACTCCCTATAATATCGTCAAAACAACTACCCATTAAACCACTACCCCCATTCTCCAGACGGCAACAGAGATCCAGAAATTCTCTCTAAACTAGATGCCGAAATCCAGCAATCACATCCCGTGGGACGACGGCGCAACCGACTTCACCGGACCATCACACCACCGTAGAAGGAATGCCTGGTTAATTAATCGACTAATGGAGTGTATTCGTTCATAACCCCCAAAAAAATTCACTGACATGGGTTTATTTCGCTTCGTCACTGTTGGAAATCCTTCGCCGGCAAACAACAACTCACCTATTGGATAATAAATGAATAATAGTCTATGAAAATATGAATGATAGTCCATTAATATATGAATGATAGTCGATTAATCGCTTGGTAGTACATTAATAAATGAATGATGGAGTCCTAATGTCTGTGCGTTATTATTAGTTTAGTAGTATGTTAATATATGCATGATAGTCTGTTAATTGAGTTAATAAATGCACGATTGTCGATTAAATGCATGGTATTACATTAAATATCTAATAGTCTGTTAATGTCTACTGCTTACTATTGAATAGTCTGTTAATAAATGTATGGTAGTCCAGTAATATATGCATGATAGTCTATTAATCGCATGGTAGTACAATAATATATGAATGATAGTCTACTAATTCGACTACGTGAACTTCAATCTACTATCATGTGATATTAAATCGACTCTGGTATATCACATTGGACAAAAAAACATCACCATTGCTGAACCTAAATTCGGGACTAACATCGCTTATGACCAACAACATAGGATCTTACGAACAAAAACTGTAACACAAACACACATCCAAATTCAATAATCCATGGGAACGAAATCATCAAACTACGAGAAAGAACACATAAAAAAATTACGAGATTAAAAAAACAACAAAAACAGAACCACGCAAGAATACTCACATCTAACAATATATGTACGAGAAATCAGACAAGTTTGATGGAAAACGATGAAAAAATTCTTCAAAGCCGATGGAAAACGATGAAACGATGGAGAAATTCTTCAAAGCCGATTGTACACGATTTGATAATAACGAAACCGCCAATATACTCACGTAATTTATTCCGTGATTTTAGGCAACGTATCAGCAATCTCATATCACGTAGTTAAGGAAATAAATGTCGTTCAAAATAAAATAAGGGTATTAAAAGGAAATTAAATAATATCTTGTGCCAAGTTGGCATATTTGGGTGTATCTCAAAAGGGAAAAATCAAATGGGTTATCCCTAATAAACCCTTATTAAAAACATATACCGAAAAAACAAATTCCAAATGAACCGTTGTTTTATAACTGCGAATGTTGATTTATAGAAGTGATAAAGAGATACGATAGAAGTACGAAGATACATATACTAAACCACGATTTATTATAATCCAACATTAATCATATTTAACATTATTATTACTTAGGGCGAATTGCATATATATAACTCAAAGGATGATTTAAATGCAGATATGTTCAGATAAAAAACAGTTTGACAAATAAATTAATTCCCTTGTCTTCTGGCCAAAGTACCCTTTGTATTATAATTTTCATCAATTTCATCTATTATACCTTAATTTATCCAATATTGACCATCGACCCCAAATTTAATAAATATTACATATTAACCCAATTTTACAGCCTGCCTCCAGTAGGTTTGTTCACGAGTCGGTTTTACCCGACAACCAACCCATTATCTGCCTGACTGTTCTGAGAAAATAGTTTTTTAGTGTAAAAAGAGAAGTTGAACAATAGTGCAATAATTATCTAGTTCCCGAATAAATAATTATTTATAGTTCCTTTTTAAATTGTTAAATACACTTTCAACTCCTATAAAGAAAACTTGAGATATTAATTAATATGTTTATACGTGTAGTCATATGTTTATAAAAGTAGTGAAGATGTATTGAAATTAAAAATAGAGATAGAGATTAAAGCACCCTATGATCATTCATACACCATTACAATTTATTATGCATTTATATTTATTCCTCATTCTAATCTAAGAATCCATGGTCTAATTATTCCCATTGGCTACCATCTCCTTTGCTACGACAAGAGCAATGTCGAAAGTAATATCTGCTGTTTTAATTGCTCGTCTAGCTTCACCCATTGATGGTGGTGCTCCAAATGCCTTCTCACAAGAAATCGGTTTCTTTTGCGCAAGTTCTATACTCTTCTTTGCTAACGGATACTTCTTGTCGCTCCACGCATCTTTTGCTTCTTCTAGTTTTGTCATGGCCGCCGTGTAATCTTGAATACAATCCATATATATGTTCTTCTGTTTCTGTGTAAGATATTTTCCTTTAAGCATTAATGCACTAAATACGCTCGCCGATATTTTCGCTCTGGAAATTGCGATGGTCAGAGAATCGAATCCGAGACCATGAAGAGTAGAAGCCGAACGAGTGTTTCGATCGGTACTCAAAATTGTCACACAATTTTCGGGACTCTTTGTTTTCGGACATATTTTGGAAATTAATTTGTTGTTAATGGGGTTTGCATTTGTTGTGATGCTAAGTAGAGAGAGAAGGAAAAATGTTTGAATGTACGTTGAAACAGAGGGCAATTTCTTTTTTTTGTTTGATGAAGTTGTTTTGTGCTTCAAAATTTCTATCAAAGCCATATATATATATATATATATATATATATATATATATATATATATATATATATATATATATATATATATATATTGATGGGCTCAAGAGTAATGAATTTTGTGAAAAATACATATCATTATTAATTATTATTTGCTTAAAATATGTTTTATTTATATCTTCTTTTTAAGGAGATTGGAGTAAATTTCAGTCCCATCACTCATCCTTATTATTTAACATACATCATTAAAAGCCAAAAACAAAGTCTTGGTTATATATCAAAGAGGTTTATAATATAATATACATCGGGTAAAATACATTGGCTAGTTCTTCGTTATTCATATATACACAAACAGTTACACACACTTTTGTGTGTCGATTTTTTTTTTTTTTTTTTGATAAGTATGTGTAGACTAACGGTAAAGTTGACGTGATATTTCAAGCAAAGCCTTTTATTACAATGTTCAATTTTAATTCAAACTTTTTTCCTTATTTAGTCTAATTTCGATATTATTTACTCTATTTATTTCATTATATGTCAAATAAAATATTTAAATTTAGATTTTGTATGTGTTGAACTTGGCCAATTTGAAATAATTATTCTACATTGAATTATTTCATAATATTGTAATTATTTAATCTAGCTCTTAATTTGAACTGATTAATACACACAATTAGGATTATCCTTTTTTTTTTTTTATGAACCAGTGCCGTACGATTCGATATTAGTCAATAATATATTTCTGTAAGTTGAGTGGTCGAACATTTCACTTAAAAGCCAAAGAAAAAGGGTAAATAAACTAATTACATAAAATAATTATTGAAGGAATCCATATTCTGGTAAAATGTGATTGAGAGTATCATTTTGAGGAGCGTCTAAGGTGTTTTTTTTTTCTTTTTTTCTTTTTTCTTTTGATTATTGAAGGAACCTGCATCCAACCATATAGGTGCACTGGGTAGATATATGCTCTCGTATAATAGCTTGCAAATCATACGAGAGACGCAAATCACACTATGCTGATTATGTGTGACAAACTCGACCTAATGACCATTGACAAGGAAATTCGAATTTGGGTCGATTGACACAAGCTGCTCCAACAAATGACCGAAAGAAGTTTATATCCGATAAATTGAATATGGGGGGAAGGTAAGAGGTGTGATCTCAAGGATAATATGTTAGTTTAATTTTCATTTGTCAAGTTTTCCCCAATTTCACATTTGATCCCTTATGTTCACAAAAAACACATTTGGTCCCTCATGTTTCAATAATTTGAATTTTTTTGTTATTTCCATCAATTTATCGTTAGTCCATCAGTTACGATAGTTTTAATGGAAAATAGACGGAAAAAACTAAAAATGTTGTATTTTTAAAACATGATGGATAAAATATGTTTTTGTGAACATGAGAGACCAAATGTGAAATTGGAGAAAGTTTGAGGGCTGAAAACTGTAATTCTTTTCCAATTTTAATATCAACTATTTAAATTAATTGACATGTATCTAACATTTTAATAAGAAAAAATATGTTTTAGTGTAACCATTTTGATAATACGGACAATAATGCTATAGTTATATCGTTCGCCAATAAATAATTATTTGTAACAGCTATTTATTTAAGTGTAAATGGTAAAGAGGGACATATGACAATGGACTTCAATTCACATTGGTCCACACAGAAAATAGTTATTTAAATAAACTCATTCCCATGTCTTTTGTCTAAAATATTCTCCATAATGTAACTTTTAAAAATTACATCCATTACACTCTAACTTCCACAATATTACATATTTACCCCTGATTTAAACAAATATATCACATTAACCCCCATTTTAAAAAAAATTGTAAATTTTTTTTCAGAAAATAATTTTTTTTTCCAGCTTGATTCCGATGTTGACTTTCATTTTTACGAAAACATTTTTTTTCTGAAATCATAATATAATTTTTGACAATTCCATCCATTATACTCTAACTTCCTCAACATTACACATTGACCCGTAATTTAAACAAATATATCACATTAACCCCATTTTAATAAATTTTCGAAATGTTTTTTTTTTTCAGAATATAATTTTTTTTCAAAATTTTTTTTTCGGCAAGATTCTGGCGTTGACCAGGCAGTTCTCCGCCGTTGACTTTTTTTTTTATGAAATTTTTTTTTTCTGAATTTTTTTTTCTGCCGGTCAACATATGTTGACCGCCGGTCTCCCACGTTAGACTTTTTTTTTTTTTGAAATTTTGAACTTTATTTTTTTAGAGTATTTTAATTAATATTACTGTCTTGGCTGCTAAATTGCAGTCTCCAACAATAATTTAATCGTCGGAGACACTATTTTAACTGTCTAAGAAAGTAATATTGAATACCAAAACAGTAATATTACTAATATTACTGTTCCAAACAATAAAATTATTGTCTCAGACAGTAATTTACTGTTTGAGACACTAATATTATGAATATTACTTTCCCGAACAAGAATA
>NW_012193078.1:391682-541982 GCF_000504015.1 Erythranthe guttata
ACGCCGGAGAACCGGCGGTCAACAACGGTTGACATGCCGGAAAAATATTCAGAAAAAAATTAAAAATGAAAAAAATAAGTTAATGCCGGAGAACGGCGGTTGACCTGTCGGAAAAAAAATCAGAAAAAAATGTTTTCCGAAAAATAAAAAAAAAAAAAAAACAAAAAAAAAGTCAGACAGGTCAAAATTGGGGTTTAAATTGGTTTAATTGGTGAAATAGCTTAAAAGGGGTGTAAATCATCAAATTGGAGTTGAATTGGGTTTCAAGGAATTGAGGGTAATTTTTGGTATATATAAAATGGTTTTCCTTATTTTTGCCAATAAGTTTGATTGAGCTGAAATTATTTGGAAAATAAAAAAGTTGGATGTCCTTTTTTTTAATTAAGTGCCCTTGTCATGGCAAAGATTAATTAAATTGTTAAATACATGCACTTTGCACCCTATAAAATGCTGATATATAGTCCCATAAAGAAAAAAAAGAGAGAGATTAATGTTGTTATAAATGTAGTCATTTTTTATGAAAGTAGTGAAGATGCATATATTAAAATAAAAATAAAAATAGAGATTAAAGCACAATATAATCGTTCATCAACGAGCACAATTTATTATGCATATAATGACATCTTGACATTTATATTTCTTTCTCATTCATCCTCGGTCTTATTATGTCCATTATTATTAATTTACCATCTCCTTCGCTATAAGAAGAGGAATGTCGAAAATAATATCCGACATTTCATTTGCTAGTTTAGCTTGAAAATTTGGTGCTCCAACTAGTGCCTTCTCACAAGAAATCGGTATTTGGTGTGCAACTTCGATACTCTTTATCGCTAAAGAATACTTTTTGTCGTTCCATGCAATTTTTGCGTCACCTAGGCTTTTAATGGCCAGCGCATAATCCTGACGACATTTCTTATATATGTCCTTCTGCTTCTGTTGAAGATCTTTATTTCCAAGCATTATTGTGTGAAATACATTCGCCGATGTTTTCGCTCTGAGAATTGCGAGGCTCAGAGAATGAATTCCGAGACCATGAAGAGAAGAAGTCAAGTGATTTTTTGGATAAGCACCTACAATTTTCAAACATTTTTCGGGACTCTTTGTTTTCAGGCATATTTCGGAAAGAAATTTATTGTTAACGGGTTTTGTGAGTTTTGCGTTTATTGTGATGCCGAGTAGAGAGAGAAGGAAAAGTTTTAGAAGGAACATTGACGCAAATGGCGTTTTCATTTTTGATTTAAATGAAGTTGTTTTGTGCTTCAAATTTTGTATTGGAGCCCTTTATGTAGATTATTGTATATGGACTCAAAAGTAGTGAATTTTGTGATAAACACATATTTAATTATTATTAAATATCATTTGCTTAAAATATGTTTTAGTTCTATCCAATTATTAATTCAAGGAGATTTGAGTAAATTTCAATACTATCACTCCACATTCTTTTAAGCTCAAACGAGTTAATGATCATCCATCTCCATTTGCTAGTAGTTCAAGTTTTGATGGTGAATGAATTTACTTAAAGGGCAATCCCATTATATTTTAATAGGGGAATTTATAGTTTTCATCCCTCAAGTTTTCTCCAATTTCACATTTGGTCCCTCATGTTTCAATATTTGACATTTTTTTGTCATTTCTATCAATTTATCATTAGTCTGTCAGTTACGGTGGTGATTGAAACACGTTTGAATCCGTTAGTTTTAACGGAAAATTGATAGAAATAGCTAAAAATGTTGATCTTTTTAAACATGAGGGACAAAATATGTTTTTTTTTGTAAACATAGGGGACCAAATGTGTTGGAGAAAATTTGAGGTGTGAAAACTATATTTTTTCCAATTTTAATATCAACAATTTAAATTAATTGACATGTATCTAACATTTTAATAAAAGAATATCTTTTACTGCAACAATTTTGTTAATACGGACAATAGTGCTATAGTTATATCGTTCGCCAACAAATAATTATTTGTAACAACTGATGAAGAATGGAAGCACAGTAAAGAATTAATTTCTACGAATTAATATTCTATAGAATAAAATAACATTTGGAATTCACCGAAAACTCTAGAAATCCACCAGAAAATAGGGAAAACTCTTAAGATTTTATTAAAATTCGAAATTCTTCTCCAAAATACAGTCCTATTTATACTAATCAAAATGAAATCCCTAACTAAACTAGGAAAATAATAAAAAAAATATCAAAAATGGCAAAAACAAGTTAGAGTTTGATTCTAGTAGATCTCGTAATTTTGGGAACAACCTAATTTACGGAATCCTAATCCAATTTTTCTATGATTTAATATTAATTTTCTAAAACTTGCATAGAATAGCAAAAACGAACTTTTAGGAGTCTAGACGACGTTGGATTGCTGAAATTTGACGTGATACATGAGCTTTTCTAATGAGCTTTGTTCCTTGCGCCGTTTCACTTGAGATAGAGTTCGTTTCGTACTCAAATACAATTTGAGTTCGTAGAAAATCCTTATTTTTCCATAATTTCTTTTGATATTTCCACCAATGCCCATTAATAATTCTTCTCCGAATTAAATAATTATTTTGTAATTAGAATCCAATTTACCGTTCCTTATCAGCTATTTATTTAAATTGTTAAATACATGCACTTCGCACCCTATAAAATGTTGATATTTAGTCCCATAAAGAAAAAAAATGAGATATTAATGTTGTTATAAATGTAGAATTTTTTTTATGAAAGTAGTGAAGATATCGCATATATTAAAATAGAAATAAAAATTGAGATTATAGCACAAAATGATCATTCATCCACCATCACAATTTATTATGCATATAATGACATTTATATTTCTTTCTCATTCATCCTCGGTCTTATGTCCATTATTTTCCATCTCCTTTGCTACAACAAGAGGAATGTCGAAAATAATATCCGACATTTCATTTGCTCGTTTAGCTTGAAAATTTGGCGCTTCAACTAGTGCCTTCTCACAAGAAATCGGTATATGTTGTGCAACTTCGATACTCTTTGTCGCTAAGGAATACTTTTTTTCGTTCCATGCAGTTTTTGCGTCACCTAGGCTTTTAATGGCCACCACATAATTATGACGACATGCCTTATATATGTCCTTTTGTTTCTGTTGAAGATCTTTATTTCTAAGCATTATTGAATTAAATACATTCGCTGACGTTTTCGCTCTGAAAACTGCGAGGCTCAGAGAATCAAATCCGAGGCCATGAAGAGAAGAAGCCATACGAGTTTTTGGGTGAGCACTTAAAATTTTCAAACATTTTTCGGGACTCTTTGTTTTCGGGCATATTTCGGAAATAAATTTATTGTCAACGGGTTTTGTGAGTTTTGCGTTTAATGTGACGCCGAGTAGAGAGAGAAGGAAAAGTTTTAGAAGGAACATTGAAGCAAAGGGTGGTTTCATTTTTGATTTAATGAAGTCGTTTTGTGCTTCAAATTTTCTATTCGAGCCCTTTTATATAGATTTTTGTATATGGACTCAAAAGTAGTAAATTTTGTGATAAACACGTACTTAATTATTATTAATTATCGTTTGCTTAAAATATGTTTTAGTTCTATCCAATTATTAATTCAAGGAGATTTGAGTAAATTTCAATATTATCACTCATCATTCTTTGAGATCAAACGAGTTAATGAACATCCATCTCCATTTGCTAGTAGTTCAAGTTTTGATGGTAATGAATTTATTTTAACGGCAATCCCATTATATTTTGGTTTTTATTTTGTAATGCTTTTAATTTTAATAAAGGATAATTGATTTAGGTGATGTACTAAAATTTCGGTTTGTATTGCACACAAAATCTCACACAGGGGCAGACGGTGAGCCATTTAGGTGTAAGCTTCCGATAAAATTATAAGTAAAAAGAATGTTAAAATAAGTAAGCAAATGTATATTTACATATATCCACAAAACATACAATCATTTAAGAGTTATGAGTGGTAGAAAGATATGGAAAAATAGCTTCGATAATGTTTGGTGTAAAACTGTAAATCTTGATCTTGTGGAGAAGAAGAGAAGAAAAAATAACAAACATGTTGTGAAATGTATCATCTTTTTTAAGACCATTTTACTTGTTTGAAAATTATACTACAAATTATATATATATGAGATTTTTCCATCATATATATACACCCGTAATATAATTTCGTTTTATTTATGAACGTTTGATTTCGTGCATGTCATTCGCGTTTGAACATAATATTCATTCATGCGTACGTATTGATTTCAAACTATACTAGAGTTTCGCCAAAAAAATATCGATTTAATAGATCCTAATTATTCAAACGGTAGAATTTAAAAAAAAAAGTAATTTCTATTATATATCCTTCTTTCCGATGACTTGATAGTTAACAAAAAAAATAAAATATACACATAAAATACGAGTGAATTGCATTTAATATCCCTGTAAAATTTGCAACTGCGATTCCCTCGATCATAAAAATTTAGCAATAGAAAAAGGCGAAAACCCCCCTTGGAGCAGACGAGTTGTACGAGTTTTCTTTCCTTTATGCCTTGGAAATGACATAATTGCCCCTAAAAGCCTACACCATCATCTCTCCTCTTCCCTTTTTTCCATCATGTTGTTTTACTGCTTGTTTTTTTTTTTTTTTTATTTTTTTTTTACCAAATCTTCCCACCATGTTCATTAATGGAGATTTCAAAACACAAATGGGTAAAGCTTCACATCATCAAAAAATCATTTGTTTCTATTTTCTCCACCTTCAAAGTCACCAAATTAAGAAACTAGGGTTTCTGCAAGCTGTGCAATTTCTGTAAAAAGAATCATCGGGTTTAATCTATGAGGGGATGGCGGCGGAGATGGGTTTGGCGGTGGGTGGTAGGATGTGGAGCAAAGATGGCGGCGGAGGAGAAGAGTTGGGAGGTGGAGACTGGTTCTCGATGAAGACGATGAAGAAATTTTGTTCTTTAATTAAGTTTTGAAAATTACAATTTAACCTCATTTAGTTTATGCAGCTTTTCGGAAAATCAATTTGGTCCCTTAATTTTAAAATTTATCAGTTTAAAAGGGTGGGGCTTTTACTTTTGCAAACACGTCCACAGGGTATTTTGGTCTTTTCATGATTGGTCACCGGAAAAAAAAAATGAATAAGCACGGGGGCATTTGCTATTTTGTTTATGACAGAAATCGCACAGTTGCAATTTTCATAGATAGTAAATGCAATTCACTCTATAAAATATTCATCGAAAAATGCGCGCGCACTTCTGTGACATGGATTTATAGTAGTGAATTGAAAAAGATATGATACAAATAATGAGATAGATATTAAAGCACAAAGTGAGTTTTTTTCGCTTATTTTTCTTTTTTTTTTTTGTGAGGAAAAAGCACAAAGTGAGTTATATATATAATCCACCATTCTGTTGAACATTATATATTCATTATTATCATTAATTAATTATTTATAAAGTAGTATAATTAATTAGCATTCACGCTCGATTTTTTGCAGCTTCCATCTCTTTCTCTACGACAAGAGCAATCTCAAAAGTAATGCTCGACATTTCATTTACTTTGGTAAGAGAGAGCAGTTGTGGTGCAGTTATCCCAACCAGTCTCTTCTGGCAAGAAATCGGCACTTTATACGCAGTTTGTATGCTCCTTTCGGCCAATACGTATTTAATTTTAGTCCACGCATTTTTCGCTTCCCCGAGCTTCTTCACGGCCGCCTCGTAATCGTCGCGACAAATCTTGAATTTCTCCACCTGATCTTTCGGAAGATCTTTTCTGTTGTTTAATAAATTAAACACGTGCTGCGACGCTTTTGCTTGGACTACTGCAAGGTCCAACGTGCCCGATCCGAGGTTATGAAGGGACGAAGCGAGACGAGTCCTGTTGCTCTCCGTCAGAATTTTGAAGCATAGTTTAGCATCTTTCGTTTTCCGACAGACGTCGGAAAACAGTTTGTTGTTGTTTACGGGTTTCGCGAATGTTGCGACGCTGAGTGCAAGAGATAGCAAGAAAACTTTTAGAATGAAGGAACAAGGAAAGGATAATTCCATTATTGCTTATTGTAGTGATGAAATTATTATTATTATTATTAATTTTTTTTTTTGTGTTGTATTTATAGATATTTGTTGATGAATTTAGGGAATAGTATATATGTCATTATGATTATTTGGTCATGAAAATTAATTTGGGTTTTATCTGTGATAAAAACTTTTGTAAATTCTTTAGTATTCACTAATCACTTTTGAGTTTAAGGAGATTGCAATAAATTAATGTGGTGGATAGATTTATTGAGGATCTTCAATATTCATTTGCTAAGAGGAGAAATGTATGGCCATTTATTTCAAATTGACAGTTTAACGATATATGTATGTATGGTCAGTTCTATGTTGCACTCGGTGAAAGTTACACTGGGTTAGGAGTATAAATTGGACGGATCGGAATAAGCTCTTTTGGAAAAAAATCTGATTTTTTCGGAAGTGACAAACTATTTCCAATATTTTGGAATTGGAATTTCAAAAATTAGAATGAAAGAACTTGTTCCAAAATCAGAAAATTTCGGATTGAAATATTCGGAATTCGGAAATTTCTATTTTTTTGTCACCTAAAGTATAATATACATAATAATATTGGTATTTTCAGTGTAATATTCGGGAAAAATCGAAAATTTCGTTCTATTTTCGGAAATTAAAATCAGATCAAAAATCGAAATCTCATATATATTCCAATTGCGAAAAATAAAAAAAGAAAGAAAAAAAAAAACTGAGCGGGAACACAAGCATTCAATGATTTTATAAGGGTAAAATGGTCAAATAGTTTTATTTTTTTGATAAATTACAACCACCCCTGATGTATGGTCAAATTACGAAAAACTCCCTCTTGTTTGGGTAATTACAACCACCCATCAACTATAAATTTTCTTACACGTCCACCTTTGCGGTTTCAAATTTAAAGAAATCTTCTAGATTATATGGAATATTCTCAATTTTGTACCCATTTTACCCCCATTCGAGCTCCACATTTCGAAGCAAGATGATCGTAAGATGTGTTTTTTGGCTTGTATATATCCGATTGTGGTGCATCAGAAACTGTATTTTTGCACAAAACGAGGACAGACTAGAGAACAGTCCACGGAATCTAGATGATTATGTTGAACTTGACATCATAAGGGAAGAGCTGTAAGAAAATTCACAGTTGAGGAATAGATGTAATTATCCAAACAAGAGGGGTTTTTTCCATAATTAGATCATACCTCAGGGAGATCGTAATTTACCCTTATCTTTTTCTTTTTTTTTCTCCCGAACACCCCTTTTTTCTTTTTCTATTTATTTCTTGTTCTCTGTTCTGTTGGCGTGAAGAAGTCACAGAAGGGGGGAAACAAGATGGAGAGAAAATTAAAAGCAGGAAAATATAATGATTTGACCATTTTACCCCTAAAAAATCACACGTGAGTGGCACACTTGGGTTTCGGGTGAGATTTTGGCCAGAAATGGCATTTCAATAATCGGAGCTCCACATAATGGAGTTTGGGGGGCAAAGCGTAAAATAATCTAAAGTTTGGGGGTGAAATGCTATTAACCCTTAATTTTATTATCTCTAATTAAATTTGTGGGAAAAGTACAGTTTGCATCCCTGGACTATAGGGTTGGTCTCAAACACCCCCATGAAACACCAAACGTAACAAAACGGGCCCCTCCATTTCCAAACTGCTTGTGGTGTGCCGACGTGGCGAGTTGACTTTCTCAAATCAAAACATCATTACAAAACATGTGATGCATCTCGATTTCAATTTGCAACGAGAATCAAACGACGTATGATCTCCGTCGATATAAGTACTCTTACAAGTTTTCTTCTTCCCAACTTCCATTCTTCATTTACGAATATTCCTCAAATCTACTCTTAAGTAGTAATTTAAGGTGTTTGCAATTATTAATAGGTCCATCCTCATTACAATAGTATGATTAAGGTTTCGTTAATTACTGACGTGATAAACAAATTAAACTCGTCCGATTTTGGTTACAACGACATTCGAAATCACAAGTTTTGACATAATATATATAGAAATTATACTTTATGATATATAGATATTAAAAATAAACACATAGCATTCAACTTTACAATGCATGCTCACTTATTACATCCTTACTTATTTAATTTGTACACACTCACATTTCTAATTGTTGTTCATGTAAGCAACTACCATAGTTCAATTTTTACCGGCCTCCAACTCTTTCACAATAACGAAAGCAATGTCGAAAAACCAATCGGATATTGCATTCGCTAGTCTAACAACAGTTGGAGGTCCAGCTTTCGCGAGTTCCTTCTGACAAGTACTAGGCACGTGTACTACTTGCTCCAAAACTTTCCTTGCCGGCGCAAAATTATTGGCCGTCACCATTTGTTTCGCCTCACTTAGCATGTCGATGGACGACTTAAATTTATCAATACAAGCCTCGTATATCTGTTTCGTAGGAGGCTTGTCCACAAATCGGAGCGAATTGTTGATTGAGCGTATTGAAGTGTTGGCTTTATTTATTGATATGCCCAAAGTGACTACTCCTAGATCACGAAGGGTAGGTGCGCCACGAGTCGAACTATTCACATTTAGTAGGAAGAGGCATTTCTTGGGATTACTTGTTTTTGGGCATATTGCCGAAATCAGGTTAATTTTAGGTTTCGTATTCGCAGCGCTGCCGTAGTTTACATTGTTGGCTGCGATATTGAGTAAATAGAACACGAGCATGAGTTTTAGAATGAACGAAAGAGCATTTGGAGACTCCATTTTTTTGGTGTTTGTTTGTGCTGCAAATTGTTCACATATTACACACTTTAAATAAATTTAACTAGGATTATCATTAATTGTGAAGCATGCATGTGATATCCATATTGATTGAGTTAGATCTTTAAAGAGAATTAATTCTTATCTAGTTACATTTCTTTATTTATGAATGATCTAATCCACTTTTATAGAGGAGATTTGCAGTTAATTAAGGTCATTCACATCATATGAAACTTTGGTTGAGGGTTCGATACATTTTCAATATGGAGCATCAACATTTATGTTCATTTTCCACATTATATTTAGAAAAAGTTACGGCAAATCGCTTGAGATAAGGTCAAATTACGAAAAAGAAAATACCGGTCTCCTGTTTGGATAATTATAACCACCTCTCAACTATGTATTGTACTTCTTACACGTCACCACCCTTGCAGTGTTAAATTTTCCAACTGGAGAGGGTTTTCTTTTGTAAAAAAAATACATAGTTGAAGGGGTAGTTGTAATTACTCAGATAAGAGGGGGGGATTTTAGTAATTCAATCTTACCTCATGGAATTGGCCGTAATTTGTAGCTTGGCAATTCAAACATGGGGTGCCATGATCTCCTTCTCGCTTCGAGCCTTCGCCTCTAGTCTCACTTCCTCCATATCTTGCAACCACAAGTACTGTGCCAGCTCTATCATCTTTGTCTCCACTCTCTCCTCATTAGAATATTCCACATACACTCGGTTACGTCCATGTCACGGGAGCCAATGATTCTCGGACGACAAATACAAAACGCAACATTTAAAATATTTGAAAGAGAAGATTAATGACATCACAAATAAATCAAGCTCTCCACCACAATAGGTTAATCACAACAATTAATGCCTTGTACCGGATTAATGTTTTCTGGCGTAATATGCGGAGAAATTTTCGGTTGCCTTTACGACTTGAGCAGTTCATTTAGCTCGAGTTAGAGAAATTTTAGATTTGCTTACGTTATATTGAAGAATAGGAGCAGAATATCGTGAGAACAAAAGAGTGTATCGGGGTTGTTATGCTGGAAAAAAAAAATTTCTGGGTAAATTTCTGAAAATTTCAGTTGTGATTTTTGTTATGGAATTTGTGGGGGTTCCAGGAAAAAGCTTAAAGCTCAGATCTTGCAAATTTCCAACCCTTCCCTTGGTTTGGATTCATGTAGAAAATAGCTTCAAGCTCAGAATGTCGGTTGGTTTTTTGCTGGAAAAAACATGAAGGAAGAGAGTGATCTGTCTACGAAGAAATTCCGCCGAAAAAATATTTGTCCCAAAAGATTCCAGAAAAACGTATCTTTTGGTTAATTTCCGGCAAAGGGGCGCCGTCGAAGCAGGATTTTGTGTGTGTTGTGCGTGAAAATGGTGGAGAGTTTAAACGGGAAGGAGTTGATTTGGGGAGAGCGCGTTTTGAAATTGCCAAGTTCTGAATTCAAAATTTTGAAATTTTCATTTTAGTGTAATGAAAATTTTGCGGTCAATTTGATATTTAATTTTTTTTTTTATTGAGAGGGTATTTAGGTGTTTTCAGGGCAGAACACTCAACCCCAGCCGCACAATTCGCCTGTGCAGAACAAAATAAGCCGTTAGGAATTTTATTGGCTTTGAATAAGTTTCATATGGCGGTTCGTGCTAATTTTTTTAGTACGAGCGTTTTTTTCAAATTAATACAATTGAGACCAATATAATCTATGACTTTAGTGAAATATTAAATTATCGATAAATTGATGATTATTAATTGAGAAAAGTACAGTTTTTGCACACCTGGACTATAAGGTTTATCGCAAACAATCCATTGAACTACAAAATGTACCAAAATGGTCCCTGACATGTATGGTCAACATTTAAAAACCTCACATGTTTTCTTGTGTATTTACCTTTTTTGCCCTTAAAAAACCTAAACACCGTCAACCAATCACCACCTTTTCTCTGTCCTTTTTTTAACCGTTTCTCTTCAGCTCAATCTTCTTCATCGTGAGAGGGAGGAACAATACCATATAAGCTTTTCAAATTTCTTTGGCGCAAGATAAATCAACACAAAATTAAAAAACCCCAGCATATTTCACATAGAGTAAAACCTCGATAAATTAATACTCGATAAACTAATACCTCGCCTGAATAATAATTTCTTCCAATCCCAATTCGGTGCAAACATACTAAACTATTAGTTCGATAATTTAATATTTCGCTTAATTAATGGGATTTTGCTAGTCCCGACTGGACTAATTTATAGAGGTTTAACTGTAATTTATAAATTTACTTTATATTAATGTCCTTTAATTTCGTACCAGAGATTTTGGTGTGGATGCGATCGCTTTAATAATATTTGTCTATATACTTATATGCAATTCGGTCCTTTAAGAATCGATTTTTTTTGCAAAACAACCCTTGTGTAATTTCTAATTGTTAAAAATGTTCTCTTATTAAAAAAAATTTAACACGGACCTCCCAATGAAAGTTAGTCAAAGCTAAGAAGGCCCTGTGAGCTGAACATGTGCTACACGCGCAAATTTGCGACTGAGGGGTGTGGTTTTGATGTGAAAAGACACAATTACCCTTTAACTCAAAAAATTTCAAAATTATACATTCACCTCAAAAACTTTATAAGGCCCAAAACAAAATCCTCAGAATTTTCAGTTCAGTCCCTAGTATTTTCTAAAAGGCCATCTCTCCAAATTCACCCAAAATATTCCCCCACGGTCTCTCTACCATGTATCTCTCTAGACACGGCCACGGGCCGGTTTTGGGCCCGGAACCGGCCCGTTGACGGCCCAAACCGGCCCGTTGACCAAGTAAACCGGCCCGGACCCGTGAACCGGCTCGTCCTACCCGGGACGGGCCCGGTTCTGAGAAATGGTGAACCGTGAACCGCCGGCCCGGCCCGGCGGTTCACCCGAATTTAAAAAAAAAACAAAAAAAATTCAAAAAAAAAAAGCAAATAACGGCTAGTGAACCGGCCCGGGTGAACCGGCCGTTATTTACTTTTTTTTGAATTTTTTTTCCCCCCCAATTTTTCCTATAAATACCCTCACACCCAACCCAATTTTTTTTCACCCCCAATTTTATTTCCTTTTCCTTTTTCTATTTAAAAGTACTTCTTTTAATTTACTTATTCATAAAATATTTCAAAAAATCATTTTAAATTCGAAATCTTTAAAATTTTGAATTTAAAATTAAGTTCAAGTCTTTTCATTTATTTCCTTTTCCTTTTTCTATTTAAAAGTACTTATTTTAATTTACTTATTCATAAAATATTTCAAAAAAAAAAAAATTCAAAATTTCCGGGCCGACCCGGAACCGGCCCGGATAGGCCCGGAACCGGCCCGAACCGGCGGGCTGACCCGGCCCGCTGAACCGCCCATACTACGGGCCGGTTCCGGTTCCGGAAAATGTGAACCGTGAACCGGTTTGAACCGGCCCGAACCGGCCCGTGGCCGTGTCTATATCTCTCTATCTAACACAAACAAATCCCCTATTTAAACATCTTAATCCTTCATTTGAATGTGCATTGAATGTTTCATTTTCTTGATTTATGTGGAAAGAAAGAAAAATCAAATTGGGTGAGCCTCTGTCACTGTGTGATTTTTGTGGAGTGGTGAGAGCAATACTGTACTGCCATTTTGTCGAGCTCGTCAAAATTGACTTGAGCTCGAGCTCGAGCCAAACAAAAAATACTTGATGAGTTCGAGCTCGACAAAATAGGCTCGAGCTCGAGTCAACCAGAGCTCGAGCCAACCAAAACAGCCGAGCTCGACTCGTTCACACCCCTACCACCAGCACTTGGACTTGGACGGCACCGACGACCCCATCAATGCCACCATGTCAGCAACAGAGCTCGTAACGTAAATTGGTCCGGCCAAGGGCGGTGTCGGATCTACTTGAGTTTTTGGATTTCTGTTGCCAACTTTATCGTCGAAGGAGAAATCAAAAAAGGAAATCAAGGCCACCGCCGATATGGACTGGTGAATGGAGAAGTTGTTTGGGGTGGGGTGCTGATGTGGTGGTGGTGGTGGTGCAGACTGCGGTGGCGGAGGCTGGTTTTGAGTGAGGCGGAGGTGGGAAGAAAATAGCATATTTTTCATTTTCAATTTATTTTAATTTTATTATATTGAATTTATATTTTTTTCTTCTAAAATTAAAATGTTATTGAAAATTCATTGGATAGTTAGTCATTTCATTTAAATCAACATTAATTTTTTTTCCCTTTGATAATGAAGGAACTCACAGTCAACATCAAATTTTGGGCAGTGTGAAATACAACACAAGGGATTCTTGGTAATTTTTATATCACGAGGATTTTTTTGGCAATTCAAAATAACACAGAGGAATATGTGCAATTACCTCCATTAAGAATAGGTAGCAAAATGATATAAAACTAAATATCACATGGATAATAAACACCGGACACTTATATTTATAAACGCGGATACGGACAAGGTGATACAACTTTTCAAAAAACTAGGATACAGACACGCGAGGATACGCGTAGATATAAAAAGTATAGGGGTATATTTATAAATTATAAAAATATAGGGGTACATTTATAAATTGTAAAAATATATTTACATGTCACCAAAACGCATTAGAGAACCGCTCGCCCTTACTGCTCGTGTTCTTTGTCGACGTTGTCCCTAGAGTTTGGACTTTTGGGTGGACTCTCAAAGAAGACATAGCAAATATGTGTTACAGAGGAAAAAAAATGCGTATTTTTTAGATCTTTCTCTTTCTCTTAAAGCATAAGAGCCGTATCCGAACTTTTTTTTTAAATTGTGGTCGTTGCCTGACACGGGTGTCCTACTTTTAGCGAAATTATAACACGGCCTGACACGAGTGTCCGAGCCGTCTCCGGGCGTTTCCGAGTGTCCAGGTATCGGATACGGGGACTCTCACCTTCTAGAAGTGTCCATGCAGCATAGCTTAAATCTATTTCTTTCTCAAAGACTTTCAAGTTGCATTTAGATTGAAAATAAAACGAATTTTATTTTTTCAAACAACCTTTTTTGTATTTTTTTATTTATTTTGAGGAAATTCGAATATTTTTTACATGAATATATGGAAATTATATATGCTTGATAAGCAAGTTAAAACAAAACGCTAAACTCTTGCATTCATTTTTGGTGATTTCAAGCACAAATTAATTAGCACATAATTCAAGCATACATTTTATTTAATTACACGAACTAACATTTCGTGCACGGTGAAATTTTTTTCTCTATCAACATTCGTCTCGCCTGGATTAGCATGTTCATCCCCGACTTATATCTATCGCGACACCCCACGTATCTAATTTTAAGATAAGGCATTTCCTCGGAATACTTAATTTTTAGAATGATCACATTCAACGACTGCCTGGCTTTAATTATGGCTATGTCGAGAAAGCCGACTCCTAGATCATCTAGGGTTGACGCTCCACTAGTGAAGTGGTCGTTCGTCACGATACGGTAACATACCGTAGGGCTCGTTGTTTTCTTACATATGTCCGAAAATAGTTTAGTGTATGCGGCACAACTTAAATTTATGTTTGTTGTGATGCATGGTTAGTAAAGAGAGCATCAAGAAAATATTTAGAATCGACGGTGACTCCATTTTGTCGGGATTTAGTTTCGTGCAAGGAGTGGTTGTTCGGAAAATTGTTCGAATCCCTTTATATAGTTTTTTTGTGATGAAGTTGATTAAAGTTACATTTAAATTTTGGTGGAAAATATCATTAAACTATGAGATCCATTTTGATTTACTTAAATTTTCTAAAAGAGTACTTATTGTAATAAAACTACATTTCATTATTGGTCACTCCTTAAGTTTGACCACCTTGCAGTAAAATAACTAGCTAGTTCAGGATCGAATGTGCAAATCGGACTATAGTTTGAGGACTGAACTGTGTTTTACTCATTTTATTTGAACCACAAGACTCAAGAGCATAATGAGTTAATTGCATAGAGTCCCCTGTAAGAAGTCTAATTGCCGAAAAAGTTCTTATATTAGAAAAATTAGCATTGACCCAATGTAAATAACCAAGTGTAACATCCAACTCATCGAGTATATGAACGAGATTTTCTAGAAACACAAGTGTACGTATTTCTAATAACTAAAAAAAAAAGTAACTTGCGGTATAGTATGGGATGTCGGACCGACATGAAGTGCTTAATTCTTTTACGTTGACCTAGTTAAATTCTCACAGTAAGTAGGCACTTTCGACATATCTTCTAAATTGTCTCTCGTCTCTGCAAAAATTTCAGCTTTCAACATTGCTCTTGCTTCACTCGGCTTGTCCACCGCCAACTTATATTTTTCGCCACATATCTCGTATTTCGCCTTCAAATAAAACTTTTTAGCTATTTCCTCTTTTTATAACGAATAGATTGAATAAATTCATCGATCTTTTGGCCCCCGGTGGTGGGGATCGACAATTAATTAATGAGTTAATTGCAAATACCACCCCTGTGAAATCTCTAATTGTCAAATACCCCCCTGTCAAAAAATAATTCGCTCATACCCCCCTGTGTAAACAAAGTCAAGGCATTGTGACCCCTGAGAGCAAATCGTGTCTCTCACGCGCTGCTACTGTGATTTTTTCTTAATTTTCAATTGTGAAATGTCAAAAATGTCCCCAAACCCCTTCTCCCTCCCTGTTCTTCATTTTCCATCGTCCCCAATATGTACCATTCTGCATTCTCCATCATCCCAACATGTCGAACAGTCTCATCATTCGAAGCTATCTCCATCTGTCAATGAGAAGGCATGGTACCTCGACCCAGCTGGGCAAGGGACTGCTATTGCAAAAGAATAACTCGTTGGCTTGCATTAGACCGAACTCCATTCGTAAATTTCAACGGGATTCGTTAGCAGGTGCCCCAGACTTCTGCCTTTTTCTTCTGATGTGGGCGGTTGTTTTTATCGGTGAACTACTAGGAGCATATTAATGAAGAGATGGTATAACAAAACTCCAAATCTCCCTTCTACTTCCACAACAACATCGCCGGATCCGCCGCCATTCTTAGACCTGCAAAAACGCGTTCCATAGTCATCTACAGACCCTTCATCAGAAATCGACAAAATCGATCAAGCCGCCACCAAAAAAAATTCCGAGCTTGAAGAAGCCTAAACAATTGATGGATGTGGTGGTGCGTGGTGGGCGGCGGCGGAAATTGAGAGGAAGGTGAGGAATTAGGCTGCCGCTGGGAAAATTGCAATTTAGTCCCCCAATTTAAGTTTTAGAAGTTTGACAAAATTCCAATTTGGCCTCTTACATTATTATAATTTGATGTTATTCCACTTAGGGGTATACTTGTCTTTTTACCTTCAGTCAACCATTAAAATGATAATGGGTGCTGTGAGCTTCGAAAAATATTACATAGGGGGGTATGAACGATTTTTTTTTTGATAGGGGGTTATTTGATAATTAGAGATTTCACAGGGGTGGTATTTGCAATTTACTCATTAATTAATACTAGCTCTGTTTACATGCATTATGTTCTTCTGTTTTAATAAAAAATTACATCTTAACCGTAAAAATGAAAATTATTTTGTCAATAATACTTTTTATTTTGTCACTAATTCTTTTGTTCTTTGTCAAAAATACGATTTTTTTGTTGTACGCCGTTGTACTGAAATTTTACTTGAAGAATAAGATAGAAAAACACCGATCAACTTTAGCATTAATTATTCCCCGCGGCAAATTCAATCGCAAATTTAATGCTACATAGAATTCATGTCATTACATATTTGAGACACTAACATTTCTAATACTTATTTATGTATGCTAGACCATAGTTGATTTTCTAGTACTTCGTTCCAACGCTCTCCCGATAACCAAAGCAACGTCAAAGTAATGATCTGCCCACTCATATGCAGACACAAGCTCAGTGTTTGATCTAACTAAATTCTCACAATAAGTCGGCACTTTCGACACATCTTCTAAATTGTCTCTCGCCTCTGCAAACTTTCCGGCTTTCATCAATGCTCTCGCTTCAATCAGCTTGTCCATCGCCAACTTATATTTTTCGGCACATATCTCGTACTTCGCCTTCAGATAAAACTTCTTCGCTATAAAATCTTTTTTAACGTACTCATTAAACAAATTCATATTTGCTTCGGCTCTTCGTATTGGTCTGCCGAGAAAGGCTACGCCCAATTCCTGAAGGGAAGAATATTTTGTATTGTTAGTCAACATTCTCAAATCGAAGGCGCATCTATTAGGGAGAATTGCCTTGGAGCAGATATCTGCAAATAGCTTCTGATCAATTTTTGTGGGATTTGCATAGGCCGCGATGCTGAGTGCTAGGAGCATCACACATTTTAGAATCGACAACTCCATTTCGGTTTCTGGTGAAGAAGCGAAACGTTCGCACCCCTTTAAATATATTCGTCGATGAGGCTAAGTTAATTTAGGATGAGAAGCATCATTATGAACTTGTGATCCATGTTTATTCAGTAGATTTTATTACTTATGAATTCTTGATCCACTCTAATATAAGAGGGAATTTGCAGTAAATGTAAATCACATCCTATCGGATGCAAAAAAACTAAATGCGGTATAATTAATTTTGTTATTAATGACATCCTCATCACCGATCACCGTGGTCGTCAAACTACAACGATTTCGAGTTTTCAGTTTTATAATTTTCATCATAAGAAAATTTCGGTGTTTGATTTTATTTATTTTTTTGTTGTAATTTTATACATTGTTTACAACTCCATCGATTATTTACAAATCAAAACCATGGTGAAATAGAACGGTCACATGTTACACGCGTGCTTTTTCCATCCAACAAAACTCTGAACTCAAACGACGGACTGAAAGTGTAAAAAAAATAGTTTATTTAAGGAGTAGTTTCGTGGTAGAAAAAATTATAGGACCAAAATAAAAAATGGAGTATAATATAAGGGCTACAACAGTAATTATCCCCACTAAATGGTAATTTAAGTTTGTTTTTCTTTACAAAAATTTTAGAATCATCAATTGGTTATAAAGACTAAAAAGTATCGACAATGTGAACCATTTAGTTCGGATGGTTCCTTCGACCCTATACCCGGTGAAAAACATTGGGTGGGTCTTCTGTTACCACGTGTTCTTTTTTTTTTTTTTTTTTCTAAAACCCCTAGAGGTAAACCCTAGCGGGGAATCTATTATAAAATACAAAAAAGAGACACGTGGCAGCAGAAGACCCACCCGGTGTTTTTAACCGGGTGTAGGGTCGAACAAATCAGTTCGGATTATCCGGATAATTTAATTTATTTACATTTTACATATTTGTGTTCTTTTACAAGCATACTCTACAAAATTATTTCCGGTGCGCTGGCCCCCAACACACATAAACTTTTAATCATCCGTCGATTGCATTAAGTACGATTTACATTTTGTTACATTAAATTCCGAACACCTTTTAATAATTCCTAGATTCGCCACTCGTTACAGCATTTTGCACAAGTTTTACGTACAACCATGCATACCTCACAAATTCGTATTAATATTAACACGAGAAAAACTCAAATAATTCTCATGATAATGTACGAATACACTGAAATTTTACTTGAACAATAAGATAGAAAACACTGATCAACTTTGCATTAACTTTTTTCCACGGTAAGTTCAATCGCAAATTTAATGCTACATAGTATTCATTTCATTACTTATTCGAGAAAAACAAACATTACTATTACTTATTTATGTAAGCGAAACCATGCTTGATTTTCTAGTGCTTCGTTCCAACTCTCTCCCAATAGCCAAAGCAACGTCAAAGTAATAGTCGGACCACTCATATGCATTTACAAGAGCATCTGCTTTTGATCTAGTTAAATTCTCACAATAAGTAGGCACTTTCGACACATCTTCTAAATTGTCTCTCGCATCTGCAAACTTTCCGGCTTTCAACAATGCTTTTGCTTCAATCAGCTTGTCCATCGCCAGCTTATACTTTTCGCCACATATCTCGTACTTGGCCTTCAGATAAAACTTTTTTGCAATATAATCTTTTTTAACAAATTCATTAAATAATTTCATTGATTCTTCGGCATCGTATACTGCTTCGCCGACACAGGCAACTCCCACTTCCTGAAGGGAAGAATATGTTTTATTGGTAGTCAACATTTTTAAATCGAAGGCGCATCTATTAGGGAGAATTGTCTTGGAGCAGATATATGAAAATAGCTTCTCATCAATTTTTGTGGGTTTTGCATAGGCCGCGATGCTGAGTAATAGGAGCATCAAACATTTTAGAATCGGCAACTCCATTTTGGTTTTCGGAGAAGAAGCGAAATGTTCGCATCTCTTTAAATATATTTGTAGATGGGGTTACGTTAATTTAAGATGAGAAGCATCATTATGAACTTGTGATCCATGTTGATTTACTTTGAAAAAGAAAATAATATAATTATCTATTAGATTTTTATTACTTATAATGAATTCATGATCTACTATGATATAAGAGGGAGTTTGCAGTAAATGTAATTCCCATGAAAATAAACTAAATGCGGTGTAATTAATATTGCTGTTAACGTTATCCTCATCACCATGGTCGTCAGACTCTAACGATTTCGAGTTTTCAGTTTTCCAATTTTCGTTTTTCGTGTTAGATTTTTTTAATTTTTATTGCAATTTTATACATTGTTTTACAACACCACTGATTATTTACAATTCAAAACCATGCTGAAATAGCATGGTCACATGTTCTACGCGTGCTTTTTCCGTCCAAATTAAACTAACTCTGAATTCAAACGACGACGGACGAAAGTGTAAAATAATGTTTTATTACGGACTAGTTTCGTGGCAGAAGAAATTAAAGGAGCAAAATCAAAACTGGAGTATAATATAGGGACTAAAACTGTAATTATCTCCAGTAAATATTAAATCAAGTTTGTTTTTCTTTTCAAACATTTAAGATCAATTTGTTATAATCACTCAAAATTATCTAGGAGGTGAACCATCTAATTCGGATTATTCGGGTAATTTTATTTATTGATTTTGTACATATTTGTGTTATTTTACATGCATACTACAAAAGATTATTTCTGGTGCGCTGGGCCCCCAAACCACGAAAACTTTTAATCATCCATTGATTGCAATAAGGACGATTTTTTTTTTTTTTGTTACATTAAATTCCGAACACCTTTTAATGGCTCGATTCGCCACTCGTTACAGCATTTTGCACAAGTTTAATTTTACGCGCAACCATGCATACCTTACAAATTCGTATTAATATTAACACGAGAGAAATGCAAATAATTCTCTTGAAAGGAGAATCCAATACACACATTTTTGACACTATACGAATATACCGAAATTTTACTTGAACAATAAGATAGAAAAACACTAATCAACTTTGCATTAATATTTTTTCCCGATAAATTCAATCGCTAAAGTTATGCTACATAGTAATCCCGAGAAACTGACATTACTATTACTTATTTATGTAAGCAAGACCGTGGTTGATTTTCTAGTGCGTCGTTCCAACTCTCTCCCAATAGCCAAAGCAACGTCGAATTTATAATTCGACCAATCATATGCAGTTACAAGATCATCTGATTTTGATCTAGTTAAATTCTCACAATAAGCAGGCACTTTCGACACATCTTCTAAGTTGTCTCTCGCCTCTGCAAACTTTCCGGCTTTCAACAACGCTTTTGCTTCAATCAGCTTGTCCATCGCAAACTTATATTTTTCGCCACATATCTCGTACTTCGCCTTCAGATAAAACTTTTTCGCTATATAATCTTTTTTAACGTACTCATTAAATAATTCCATTGACGATTTGGCATTGTATATTGCGTTGCCGAGATAGGCCACTCCCACTTCCTCAAGGGAAGAATATTTTGTATTGTTAGTCAACATTTTTAAATCGAATGCGCACCTACTCGGGAGAATTGACTTGGCGCAGATATCTGAAAATAGCTTCTGATCAATTTTTTCGGGTTTTGCATAGGCCGCGATGCTGAGTAATAGGAGCATCGAACATTTTAGAATCGGCAACTCCATTTCGGTTTTTTTGTGACGATGAAGCAAAATGCTCACATCCCTTTAAATAGATTTGTCGATGAGGCTAAGTTAATACAGGGTGAGAACTTTCATTATTAGCTTCTGATCCATGTTGATGTTACTTCAATAAAATTGAATTTCTTATTATCAAGTAGATTTTTTTACTAATGAAATATTTGATCGAGTCTATATATGAGGTAATTTTTAGTTAATGTAATTCCAATCATATCGAATGCAAGTAAACAGATAATGGCATAGAGTTAATTTTTCTAGGGTAAATTACAAACACCCCCCGAGGTATGGTCAAATTACAAAAACACCCCTCTTGTTTGGATAATTACAATCACCCCCTCAGCTCTTCAAATTTAGTGGAATCTTCGAGATTATATGAAATATTATTATTTTTGTACCCGTTTTATACCATTCAAACTCTACATTATGAAGTAAGATGATCATAATATGTGATTTTTAGCTTGTGTATATCAGTTTGTAGTGCACCGGAAACTGTATTTTTACACAAAACGAATACAAACTAGAGCACATTCCACGGAATCTAGATGATTATATTGAATTTGGCACAATAAGGGTGAAGATGTAAGAAAAAAATCATAGTTGAGGGGGTAAATGTAATTATCCAAACAAGAGGGGGTTTTTGTAATTTCACCATACCTAGGGGGGTTTTTGTAATTTACCCATTTTTCTATTGATGTCATCCTCATCCCGATTTCGAGTTTCGTTTTTTCAATTTTCATCATAAGAAAATTTTCGGTGCTCGATTTTTTAATGTTATTGCAATTTTAATTTATACATTTTCTTACAAATCCATGGATTATTTACGGTTCAAAACCATGTCTGGTTTTTATGTTATAATAACATCTAGGCGGTAGAAAAACCAAGGTTGTAAAAAGCGGTAATCGGGTCGGAGTCGGTCAGGCACCGACTCATTATTAATCGGTGTGGCGGTGATTAATCGGTGATAAATCCGAAATAAATTGGTTTTTAAAATTTAATATAATATATTTCTACATATTATTTATAAATACTCCAAACATATATAAAAAAAATATTTAAACATAGTAATATCTCCATTATGTATCTATCGTAATAATATAATAAAAGTTTAATAATTATAAGATCATAATACATAAATATCCTTATAAAATATAAATAAAAAAAGCAATTTTTTTTTAATTTACATTTATTCTTGAACATTTCTGGCATACATCATTAGTTCTTTAATAATAACAATTAACATATACAGAATAAAGCATAAACTCATATTTTTTTACATTAAAATCCCAATTTTTATTTTGAAAAAAATAAATAAATAAAGAAAACCAATTTTTGACCGGTTTTTGGCCGATTTTTGCCACCGAGTTTGACCCGCCTTAAAGGTTTGACCCCTCAGACCGCCTAAAACCGCCTCACAGGAAAAAAACCGATTTTTCAAACCTTTACGCTAAAATCGTAAAGGTTTTGGACTGCCTCCGCCTCGCATACCGATTAATCGGCCGCCCCGGCCGATTTTTAGAACACTGAGAAAAACAATAGTTTAGTCAATATTACTTTTTAGGACAAATTGAACTTCACCCCCTAAAAATTTCAAAATATGCGCTTTTACACCTAGAAATTCTAAAAAAGAGACAACCCCTTGCAAAATATATTTATGTTAAACTTTGCCCCAAAGTCAAACTTCCGACGTATTTTTACCGGAATTGACAAAACTACATCCACTCAAAGGGGATTTTTAGGGAGAAAGTGCGAAGTTTTGAAATTTTTAGGGGGCCAATTGTAATTTGCCTTATTTTTTATTGTGCCACTAATACTTTTTAGTTCTACGCCGTTGTATTGAATTAATGAAATAGATAATAACAATAATGATAAAATATGTATAGATATGACAATTTACCAAGTAAAGTAAAGATACTTTGCATAATATTTCAAGTTTAATGAGGAGGTGTTATTTGGCTAAGCTTATGAGCTGATAAAAACAATTTATAAGATATTTAAAAACTTATAAGCTCTTTCAAAATATTTGGTAAAAACATATAAAAAAGTCTTAATAATTCAAAAAATAAGATGGAGAGTGATGATGCTAATTACTTAGATCACTTGGGGTACTGTAGAAAATGATGGGAGCGCGCGGTCCAAGGGTGCCTTGGAAAGCGCGCGCGCGTGCATGTGCGCGCTATAATTTTTTTTTTCCTGCCTTGGTGACGCGCGCGCGCGTCAGCGCGTGTGCCCACGCGCGCGCGTGTTGTGCACGCGCGCCTCCTCCTCTTTTTTTTTTTTTTTTTTTTTTTTTTTAAATGAGCCCCACGCGCGCGGCTCGGCTGCATCTCCTTTTGTGTTTTTTTTTTTTACTCTTTTTTTTCTTCTTTCTTTCTTATTCTAATTCTTCTTCTTTTACTCTCTTTTTTCTTCTTCTTATTCTTCTTCTTTTACTCTTTTTTTTTCTTCTTCTTGTTCTTGTATTTTTTCATCTTCTTTTTTCTTCTTCTTTCTTCTTCTTTTTTCTTCTATTTTTTCATCTTCTTATTTTTTCATTTTCTTCTTTTCATCTTCTTCTTTTTTCTTCTTGTTTCTTGGGTTTCGCGTGCGCGATTTTACCCTTTTTTTTTATTTTGGTGGTTGATGTTCACCCCTTGGGATGTTCTATTTTTTGAGTAGGAAGATTATACTCGTCTCTTGCGATGTGATGTGAACCCACTTGGGGTTGAAAGGTAATGGTGATGTCCAACCTTGGGATGGGTTAACCACCCACTGTAGGACGAGGCGCTCGAGACCTATGGTCTGAGGTGAATGCACACGGTTGTGTCGTTGCTTCAGTGACAACACGAGTTGAAGCTTTCGCTGTCGTATGCTGAAGGTCCTTGTCGGTTATCTGAACCGTTAGAGGAGCCAGTAGCAGTTGATATTGTTGAAGTTTCGGCGATCATACGCTGAAGGTCCTCTTCGGTTATCTGAACCGTTCGAGGGGGGCGGAAGTAGGCCCCAGAGAGTCGATAACCCATGGCGAGCAAAATATTTTGGGGGAACTATAAACCCCTAGGGAGTCGATAACCCTTGGCGAACGAAATATTTTGGGGGCAGATGTAAGCTCCCAGGGAGTCGATAACCCATGGCGAACGAAATATTTTGGGCGCAGATGTAAGCCCCCAGGGAGTCGATAACCCTTGGCGAGCGAAATATTTTGGGGGCAGATGTAAGCCCCCAGGGAGTCGATAACCCATGGCGAGCGAAATATTTTGGCGGTGGTGCTATAGGTGGCTCCACATGTGGAGCAGGTGCTGGTATCGCGTTGGGAGCATTTGCTCCCATCGTGGCAATATATTGGGACACGGCCTCTGTGGCAGCGCGAGTTGAAGCTTCTGCTATCATGCGTTGAAGCGCATCATCGGTTATTTGAACCATTCGAGGAGCAGGGAGTGGTGGATCGGCGAGTGGTGGGTCCCGAGGGGGGATCACCTGAACCTCGCGAGGTGGATCTGCAGCACGTGGAGGAGCTGGCTCCGCGACACGTGGAGGAAGTGGCTCCGCGGCACGTGGACGAGGTGGCTCCGCGGCACGTGGACGAGGTGGCATGCCAGATCCTCCACGGACTGGGAGGTTATTAGCTGTGTCATTTTCTCTCCGAGCTGACGCCTCAGGAGGATTTTGATTAGCTGTGTCATTTTCTCTCCGAGCTGACGCCTCAGGAGGATCTTGATTAGCTGTGTTATTTTTTCTCCGAGCTGACGCCTCAGGAGGATCTTGATTAGCTGTGTCATTTTCTCTCCGAGCTGATGCCTCAGGAGGATCTTGATTAGCTGTGTTATTTTTTCTCCGAGCTGACGCCTCAGGAGGATCTTGTTGGCTACGTGATCTGGTTTGCATCGTTCCCACAGACGGCGCCAAAATGATGATGCTAATTACTTAGATCACCTGGGTAGTGTAGAAAACAAACTGGGAGAGCAAAGCGGATCAGTAGCTTGACAACTTGATGATCCTGAGGTACCTGCATCATAGAACACATGAACTAAGCCAAAGGGTTGATCCGGCGGAAACCCCTCCGACGCTCAAGTCAGACGTGCTGATAGTAGAAATAGTCCAGAGAATACGTATTGTAGTATTGCTCAGTTAATAGGACGTACCTTATGGAATGAGTTCAAATGTGTATTTATAGCTTAGTTGAGATTGTCGGGGCCAAACCTTGCTTGAAGGTGATTGGGCCTCGGTGATAATGGTCTTCGATATTGGGCTAGTGGCCCAGTAGGTAAATAATTTGTAGGCCCATTGGGTTGGGTCAATTAAGCATATCAAAGAACTAAAAAGACTTTTTTTTTTTAGTACTTGTACCACACCTTTTCTATTTAAGATCTTACAAACAGTAAAATTGACATAGAAACTTATTAACCAAACAATTCAAAAAATAATTCTAAATCACATAAGATCTTATCAGATGTAAGAGTTGATCAGTTATTTAAAATAAAATTCGCGAACCAGGCTCATATAAACACATAATCATTAAAGCATTATTCATGTAATTCCCTTACAAGCTGGGCAATTAACTACCAGTGGATCTTATAATTTCTCATTTATCATGAAATTATTTTAAATTTAATGTGGCTGAAGATAAACCTCATTCACGACGACAAAAGCAATGTTAAATATAATATCCGACATATCAATTGCTCTCTGAAGTGCACGTGCAGGCGAAGCGAGTGTTCTGCAAGCAGCAGATACAGTTGCTACCGCAGCTACGCTTAGTCTTGATGAATAAAGATCGTTACTTTCGAATTGCGTTTTTCCGTCACTTATGTAGTCCTTTGCAGAATAATAAAACGAGCGACAAGCCATGTAATAAGATTTCTCTTCGCCGGAAAGAGATTGCGTTTTAAGCGAATTGTTTATAAGGTCAAGTGCTAGTTTGGCTTGGTCAATTGCCATGGTCAACGCGCCTCGTCCGAGTACCTGAATCGAGTTAGCTTCGCTTGTCCTTATATCGAGTTGGAGAAGAGAGAGACATGTTTTAGGGTTCTTCGTTTTCCAGCATATTTTGGAAAACAACTCGTCGTTTTGTGCATTTATTTTGGTGCCGAGTAAAGAGAGTAGGAAAATAGTTAGTAGTTGTTTTCGAATATTGGATGAAGCAAAGGGCAACTCCATTTTGGTTTGTTTTAATTTGGTGCAATGGTGGAGAATTGAGACCCTCTTTTTTATAATAGATTTTGATTATTATTATTATTATTATTATTATTTGTGAATTATGTTGATTTGATTAGTAATTTGAGACTAATCTCAATTATTTTAGGTTAATTTTATCTTTGCATCTTTTGTTATTTGTCAACTTTCATTTAATTATTTGTTTATGACTGCTAAATTTCGAAATTCGTCAAAAAAAAAAATGCTAATAGTAAGACCCATTAATCATCGTCTTGATTGTGTTGATTACCTTTATTATTGACCGATTGCTACATATATAGTTTGACAATTTCTTTTTTTTTTTCTTAAGGGGAGTTTGACAAATTTCACTTATGAGGTTATTTTCGATCGATTTAATATAGGGTTAATTTTATGTAAACCCCATCTTAGATGGTCAAATGACATGTTACTGTCCTTGTAAGGATAGCCTAGCGGTTAGAGCAAGTGAGCTTGTGTCGGTTGACTAAGTTTGAGTATATTTCTTGTCAAAAGGTAGTGAGGTCAAGCTTGTCACACATGGTTAGTCTAGAGTGATTTACATCACTCGTATGGATTCCTATTACCAAATAAAATACATGTTACCCAATTGATGAAAAAATTACCTTTCAGCTGCAGTGTAGAAATTTCAACTCCAATGAGTGTTGGTACCTTGTGGACATCAGGTTCGGGCCCGCTACCCTAACGGGCCATTGAATCAAGATGAATTTACATCCCTCCATCAAATACTTGACGGGCCAAGGTATGGAAACCCACGGGGCGAGGGATTTCGCTTTTTGATGCAAGTATGGAAACTTCAACTTCTTAACATTTTCGCATTTCAAACATTTTTTGTGTCCGACACTGGAGGACACCTGTCGGACACCTTGTAGCCAATTTTACAATTTCTAAAAAGTTCGAAACCTGTTTGAATGAAAATTTTCAAATATTTTTGTTGTTTCTCTAATTATTTACATGATTTGATTATTAATTGCATACCGATAGTCGATAGTAAAATTTATTTTGTATATATTTGTATGAAAACATATAGAAAAGAATTTACATATAAATAAAAACTTATATATTTTTATATCCCATAATTGTAAATATACCCCTATACTTTTAATATTTATACGTTTGCCCCAAACTCCCGTATTCCCATTTCTGGGACATGCCGTTTTCCTATTTCTGTGTCCGTGCGATAATTGCTGACATCATCATTCATTTTTCTTTTTCAGTGAACTTTATATTTCTCCGTTGATCCAATTTGAGGATTTATTTAGACTAAAATGCCCCTATAAGATAAGCAATTAATTTATACTGGATTTTGTTTTCATTTCATTTATGCAATAAAAATATATATCTAGTTCTTCATGTTAGCTCATATTTTCTGGCCCTCGGCCTCCTTAATGACAACATAAGCAATGTTAAACATAATATCCGACATATCAACTGCACTTTTAAGTCTAGGTGGCGGTGATACGAGTCTTCGGCAAGAAATAGACACATTTACAATTTCCGCAACTTTTCTTCTTGCGGACGAAAACTTATTACCTCCAAATACCGTTTTCGCTTAACTTAGATGAACCAGGGCAGAATTGTAATAATTGCGACAATTTACATACGAATACTTCTCTTTATCATGAAATTTTTTTGTTCTAAGTGAATTATCTAGAAGATTCACTGATAATGTAGATTGGTCAATTGCCATGTTTAGAGAGCCTATTCCGAGAGCGCGAACGTAAGTCGCGCTGCTAGTCCGATTATCATGAATCAGAAGAGAGAGACATACGTTAGGCATTCCTATTGGATGGAGAAATGAGGGGAAATTCCATTCTTGGTTATTGGTTTGGTGAATTGGTTGAGTAATTGTTTTGTTGGTTTGATTGATACTAAGGGAAATTCCTATTTTTATTTGTTGGAATATTGAAATTAATGTTGATACCCCGTCAACATTTTCATGATTAATGTTAATATATCGTCGAAACTATGCGAAGATAATAAAACGAAACGTTGCTATTAATGTCATCTTCATCCTCGTCCTTGAACTATACTTTATACTTTTAATTACTTTTATGTGATGACAAACATGTATTTTTGCTCGATCTGTTTGGATTACAGATGAAACTATCTATAAAAAAAAAAATGGGTTTAATCACCTTTTGCACCCTTGAAATGTAGTATTTTGGTACTTTTTGCACCCTCAAAACACAATAAATCATTCACAACTGGTATTTTCCAATGAAAAAAATAAATCGCAGTAAATGACTTGAAAATTAGTTTTTATATAACAAAAACAAAATCTTTCCAAATATTTTCTCACCAAATAGGTAGGTATTTTACTGGAATCAGTAAATATAAACTGATATAGTCGTTCATGGTAATTTTATTTTTCAATATGTTTATGTTACTCGTGCAGTGCCGAGTTAAAAGAAAAAATCGTCTTCAACCATTTTTCGTTTATAAAAATAATTACAGCAAATATTTTCACAAATTATAATGAATGATATATCGATCGAATGTAGAGAAAAAATATGAGGTTCTTTTTTTGTTTTCTTGTGAAAAAAAATAGCTTTAAATTAATTTATTGACCATTTTTATTATTATTGCATTTTGTACGCTAAAAAAAATTAAATTTCACCAAACAAATGCCATTAAACGATGAATTTGCCTCATTAACTATTAAAAATTCAAATTGGGGTATAGGTCACTACTTGTACATAATTGTGTATAATTCGTTGATCGGAAGATGATCGCTTAGTTTATATTGCATTTTATTTTCATTTATTTATGCAATAGAATTAATATATCTAGTTCTTCATGTAAACACAGCCGCCTCGGTTCAGATTTTCTTGCCATCGGCCTCCTGCATGATAACATAAGCAATGTTAAACATAATATCCGACATATCAATCGCACTTTTAATTCCAGGTGGCGGTGACCCGATTCTTCGGCAAGAAGCGGCCGCATTTACTACTACCGCAACTTTTCTTCTTGCAGACGAAAATTTATTATCTCCAAATTCCTTTTTCGCTTCACTTAGCCTCACCAGGGCAAACTTGTAATAATTGCGACAATTTACATACAAATAAGTCTCTTTATCGGGAAGAAATTTTTTTCTAAGTGAATTATCTAGAAGATTCACCGATAATATGGATTGGTCTATTGCTATACTCAGAGAGCCGATTCCGAGAGCTTGAACCGAAGTGGCTTTGTTGGTCCTATTATCGTGTTTCAGAAGAGAGAGACACGCACTAGGGTTTTTCGATTTCGGACATATGTCGGAGAATAGATTATTGTTTTGTGCGTTTGTTGTGACGATGAGTAAAGTGACTAGGAAAATGAATTTCGAAACATTCGATGGAGCAAAGTGAAATTCCATTTTGGGTAGTTTGGTGAATTTAGACAAATATAATCTCTATATATTGTTATATATCTTTACCTCTTTGCATATCTTCTTATTTGTCAATATCCCAAATTTATTTTTTGGAATATTGAAATTAATGCCAATTATACCCCGAGTATTTAATGTTAATTATCAAAACTAATGCTAAGATAACCAAAAGAGACTTTGGTATTAAGGTCACCTTAATCCTCGTCCTTGTACACCTCGCGGATGAGCACAAAAAAATGGCAAGTTATTCGGCCGATGTAACGTGAACACCTTGACACTACTAGCAACCCTATTTGCGATATCCTATGGTAAAACGCTTCAAACATAAGAACCATAGTTAGAGACAGCTGACTATACCCTATCTTGAATTCGTCGCATATTTTCAACAAAGTCGAATGCGGAGTAATCTGATGAGTACACATCAAATAAGCCAAATAAACTGTATGAAATCCAGCAGGTGGCGAATACAAACGCTCGCCCTTCTGAAGCAAAAGCGTCTCGATATTCCGCGGCAGCCCAACAAACCGACGAATAGTCCGCAAATGCTCTTTGGTCAACGTACTATCAACATCAACTAAATCAAGATTGGTCGGCTTCGTCTTCTTTTGCCTCATCGTATCCATCTCAACATCACCAATCGAAATTTCATCTTCTTCTTCCATTTCAACTATCGCTTCCATTTCGCTACTTGGTCCAACACGTTCTCGATGAACTCGATTGATTGACCCATCACTATCACTCCCAAAATCCATAACTTGACGTACATAACACCGTCTACTAGAACCGACTTCATCAGTAGGTGGACAAATAGAAACATTTGGCCCCATATCATCACTCCAAGCACCTACTGTTTCTCGCCACCCATGATCAACCCTCCAAGAAATACCATCAACCTCGAGAACCGCGCATCACGCTCGTCACACGCGCTCAAACGGGCGGCGGAGTAGTGTTCAGGCGCCATCCAACAATGCTGACGCGTGCGCACATCCTCGTCACACACGTGCTGATTCGGTGGTGCACCGAACGCGCGCGCACGACCTTCCTTACCAACAGCAGACGCGCGCGCGTCCCTCATTGACCGCGCCCGACCCCCGCGTCTCTCCCCCCGCCCCAAACACTGACGCACGCGCGTCCACCAATCACAGCTCGCGACACGCGCGCACGTCCCTCGGCCAATGTGCCAGACGCGCGCTCGTCCCCTGCCACCCTCACCCCACTCGCGTGCCACAGCTGACTTCGCACCTCGAACAGCACACGAGCCGACGGCTCCCTCTCTCCTTGGCTCGCATTGGAAGCCGCACCCAGACACAAGCCACCAATGGTAATGGCTCACTCTAAGCCATCAGCTGCTGAGCCCAATTTTTCACCCTCCATCCCAATCATCTCCTCGTTTTGCGAGCAAACATCTGCCGACTCGGTTTCCACAGCTGACACAGCAACCCTCTCGCGCTCCATTCCCACGAAACCGAACGGCATCTCGCCCCTTTTAACCGGATCTCGAAATTTGATCCGCAAAGATTTCGATTTACCCGAGTTGACCATGATAAATATATTTTTCCGACAAAATACTCCAAGGAATAAATTCTATTATACCACCAAATATAAAAAGAAAAACACAGAAAAATACCCAAAAATAAAAAAAGCTTACACATACTTACTCGCACAAGAGTTAGAATTTAATTATCTCCACTGCAAAAGGACCTTATTTATTTGACACTGATATAATATTTAAAATCTTTAAATATATATCTTCCTGCCAAATAAATATATTTGTCCCTTTTACGAAATAATTTGGCGACAACAAAAACGAGAAATCTACAACTCATTTAACTCTCGACACGACCCGACACCCTATCGACTTGGCTCCCACCTCGACTCGAGAGTTGAGGAGCTTAATGATATACATAATTGAGCCAACCCAATTGGCCCACAATTCATCTATTAATTGATTAATTATGCCACAGACATGGTTTAAATGACCACTACACGAAAGCCCAAACACCTACAGATAAGGCTTGGGCCCAACAAAACAAACCCAACCCGATCAACAACATATAAATAGAGGTTTTTACTTATTTGTTAAGGTACGTTTCATTATTCACAATTATTCTAGAGTTCACATTCTCTCTATTATCTCCACGATATGTACATCTAACTTGAGCGTCAGAGGGGTTTCTGCCGGATCAACATCCGGCTTAGTTCATGTGTGTTACTTTCGCAGGAATCTCAGGACTATCCAATTGACAAGCTAATGATCCACTTTGCTCTCCCAACTCGTTTACCACACAACCGTAGATGATCTAAGTATTTAGCATCATTAGGTTATAAGTTGCAAGTTCCTTGATTACAAAAAAAAATGACATGTTACCCAATTGATGAAAAAACAACACATACCTTCCAATCGCTGACGCTCGAGGACATATGCCGAACACGTTATATGCTATTTTGCAATTTCTAAAAAGTTAGAAACATGTTTGAATGCTAATTTTCAAATATTTTTATTGCTTTTCTAGTTATTTACATGATTTAATGATCAATTGCATATTGTGCAATTAATAGTCTATATAAAACTTATTTTCAATATGTTTGTATGAAAATATAAAATAAAAAAAGAATTTATATATCAATAAAAACTTATAGATACTTTACATAACATATTTATAAATATGCTCTATACTTTTAATATTTACACATTTCTCTCAAGCTCTCGTTTTCCATTTTTGGGACCTGTCATTTTCCCATTTTCTCGTATCGCCGTTTCCATGCCCGTGCTACAATGGACTGTCATGTGACCTCATCGTTAAATATTTGGGTGATAATTGTTGACATCATCATTATTTTTTTCTGTTTTCGGTGAACTTTATATTTTCTCCATTAATCCAATTTGAGGATTTATTTGGACTAAAATGCCCCTCTAAGATAAGCAATTAATTTAGGATAAATTTCACTTTCCCTCTTGTACTTTGTCTCCATTTCACTTTACCCCCTCATACTCTCAATTGCATCGATTTGCCCCCTTGTACTTTTTCTCGATATCACTTTACCCCCTTCTACTCTCAATTGCATCGATTTGCCCCATGTACTTGAAAATTGTCTCAGTGTGGCCATCGCCGTTAGTTTTCACACATTTGGCTTTAACACCGTTTGATCTAAGTTTGAAAATTACAAAAAAACCACCCCTTCTAGTTTAAATAGTTACTGGAAAAAATAAAAAATAAATTGTGGTTGGCGTCGTGGACTATGTTTTCTCGTATTCTTGATTTTTTTATTATTTTAATTTTTGTTTTTTTTATTTGTTTTAATTTTTTTAATAATTATTTAAACTGGGAGGAGTGATTTTTGAGTAATTTTCAGACTAAGATCAAATGGTGTTAAGGTCAAATGTCTAAAAACTAACGGCGAAAGCCACATTGGGACAATTTTTCAAGTGCAAGGGGGCAAATTAATGCAATTGAGAGTTGAAGGGGTAAAGTGATATCGAGTCAATGTACAAGGGGGCAAATCAATGCAATTGAGAGAAGAATGAGGTAAAGTGATATCGAGTCAAAGTATAAAGGGAAAAAGTGGAATTTACCCAATTTATACTGAATTTTATTTTCATTTCATTTATGCAATAAAAATATATATCTAGTTCTTCATGTTAGCTCATATTTTCTTGCCCTCGTCGTCCTTAACAACAACATAAGCAATGTTAAACATAATATCCGACATATCAACTGCACTTTTAAGTCAAGGTGCCGGTGATACGAGTCTTCGGCAAGAAATAGACACATTTACAATTTCCGCAACTTCTCTTCTAGCGGACGAAAATTTATTACCTCCAAATACCGTTTCCGGTCCACTTAGATGCACAAGGGCGGCAGACTTGTAATAATTGCGACAATTTACATACCAATACTTCTCTTTATCACAAAGAAATTTTGTTCTTATGAATTATATATCTAGAAGATTCATTGATAGTATAGATTGGTCAATTGCCATGTTTAGAGAGCCTATTCCGAGAGCGCGAACCGAAGTCGCGCTGCTAATCCGATTATCATGTATCAGCAATTGCATTGTTGGTTGGATTGAAACTAAGGGAAATTCCTATTTTTATTTTCTGGAATATTGAAATTAATGCCGATACCCCCTCAACATTATCGCGACTGATGTTAATATATCGTCGAAACTAATGCGGCTAAGATAATAAAAACGAAACTTTGCTATTATAATTAAGGTCATCTTCATCCTCGTCTCCAACTATACTTTTTACTTTTAATTACTTTTATGCGATAACAAAAATGATTTTTTGCTTGATCTGTTTGGATTACAGACGAAACTATCTATAACAGATAAGGGTTTAATTACATTTAGCATTTTGGTACTTTTTGCATCCACAAAAAATTTAATAGCAGCTTGCACCCTCAAAATACATGTAAATCATTCACAATGCACCCCATATTGATTTTTCTCGGCACTAAATGACTTGAAATACTGGTAGTATTCAATGAAATAAAATAACTCGGCACTAAATGACTTGAAAATTAATTTTTATATATCAAAAATGATTTCCAAATATTTTCTCACCAAATTATCCGAGAGGTAGGTCTTTTACTGGAATAGTAAATATAAATTGATATAGTCATTCATGGTAATTTTATCTTTCAATATGTTTATATTACTTATGCAGTGCCGAGTTAAAAGAAAAAATCGTTTTCAACCATTTTCATTTATAAAAATAATTACATCAAATATTTTCACAAATTATAATAAACGATATATTGGACGAATGTTGAGAAAACATATGATTTTTTTGTGAGAAAAAAAATAGCTTTACATTAATTTATTGAGCATTTTTATTAGTATTGCATTTTGTACGTTAAAAAATTTCACCAAACAAATGCCATTAAAACGATGAATTTGCCTCATTAACTATTAAAAATTCAAATTGGGGTATAGTACACTACTTGAACATAATTGTGTATAATTCGTTGATCGGAAGATGATCGCTTAATTTATATTGCATTTTATTTCATTTATTTCTGCAATAGATGGAATATCTAGTTCTTCATGTAAACACAGCCTCGATTCAGATTTTCTTGCCATCGGCCTCCTGCATGATAACATAAGCAATGTTAAACATAGTTTCCGACATATCAATCGCACTTTTAATTCCAGGTGGCGGCGATCCGATTCTTCGGCAAGTAGCGGCTGCTTTTACTACTACCGCAACGTTTCTTCTTGCTGACGAAAATTTATTTCCTCCAAATTCCTTTTTCGCATCACTTAGCTTCGCCAGGGCAAACTTGTAATAATTGCGACAATTTAAATACGAATACATCTCTTTATCGGGAAGAAATGTTTTTCTAACTAAATTATCTAGAAGATTCATCGATAATATGGATTGGTCCATTGCCATACTTAGAGAGCCGATTCCAAGAGTTTGAACCGAAGTGGCTTTGTTGGTCCTACTATCGTGTTTCAAAAGAGAGAGACACGAATTAGGGTTTTTCGTTTTCGGACATATGTTGGAGAATAGATTATCGTTTTGCGCGTTTGTTGTGACGATGAGTAAAGCGAGTAGGAAAATGAATTTCGGAACGTTCGATGGAGCAAAGTGAAATTCCATTTTGGGTAGTTTGGTGACTTTGGACAAGTATAATCTCTATATATATTGTTATATATCTTTACCTCTTTGCATATTTTTTTATTTGTCAATTTATATTTATTTCTTCTTTTTCAATGTTTAACTCCAAATTTAATTTTTGGGATATTGAAATTAATGCCAATTATACCCCGAGCATTTAATGTTAATTATCAAAACTAATGCTAAGATAACCAAAAGAGACTTTGGTATTAAGGTCACCTTAATCCTCGTCCTTGTACTATCATGATCTATATGTATCACTTACTCCCTCGTACCTCGAAAATAATTACCATTAGTAGTCTAATGAGTTAGTCATTAATTATCTTAAGGAGGGTATGTGATAGTTTTGAAGTAGAAATAAATTTCTGATTTCCGCCGATTCCGATCCGAAATTTTTCGATTTTGGAACAAGTTTTTTCATTCCAATTTCCAAAATTCGATATCATTTTTTTTTCTTGGAACCGATCGGAATTGGCACAAGTTTTCACTTCCAAAAAATGTCTGATTTTTTCCGAAATGGCTTCCGATCCGATCCATCCGATTTACACCCCTAGCAATGATGAGCTAGTCCAGGAATTAGTTACAAGGTTAACTTCAATTTTCAGGAGTTCAGAGGCAGCACACCTAAGAAGAAAATTAAGATTTTGTTTTGCATAAGTTAGGGCATACTTAGAAGATAGGAAAGGAAATAAAGAGAAGAAAAAAATTTATGAAATTTTTGGCATTAATTTAAGATTTGGGCGCTAATTAAATAAATAAATAAATATAAATATATATATATATATATATATATATATATATATATATATATATATATATATATATATATATATATATATATATATATATATATATATATATATATATATATATATATATATATATATATATATATATATATATATATATATATATATATGTATATATATATATATAATATGGAAAGATATATGTTGCATATTAAATTCATATAAACATATGATAAAAATGTATTACATTTATTCATATAATTATTTCAGAAGCTGAGCAATAATTAAATTACAGCCAGTTTTATTTTTATTTTTTCATTTATTTATGCATCTAGAATATCTAGTTCTTCATGGAAAGAGCCTCAGTTCAAATCGACAGGGGGCCGTTGATCCTCCTTCACTATAACATAAGTAACGTCGAATATAACTCCCGACAAATCAATTGCTTTCTTAAGTTCAGGTACCGGTGAACCGAGTGTCCTGCAAGAAATAGATACAGATACAATCTCCGCAATCTTTCTTCTAGCCGACATAATTTTGTGAGTTCCAAACGCCGTTTTCGCATCACTTAGAAGCACGTTGGTCAAGTTGTAATAATTTAGACAACTTACGTACAAACTCTTCTCCTTATCAGGAAGAGATTTCGTCTTAATCGAATCGTTTAGCAGGTCCGTTGCGATTTTGACTTGGTCAAGCGAAATGGTCAAAGAGCCTAACCCGAGATCTTGAAGCGACGTAGCACCCTTAGTCCGTTGATCGTTTTGCAGAAGAGAGAGACATGCGCTAGGGTTTTTGGTTCTAGGGCATATGTAAGAAAATAACTTATTGTTTTGTGCATTCGTTGTGATGCTTAATAAAGAGAGTACGAAAACGAGTTTCAGAACACTAGACGAAACATAGGAATATTCCATTTTTTCTATCTTTCTTTTATTTAACTTTTTTTTTTTTTTTTGGTTGCAATGTGTTATGTTTGATGATTAATTGAGACTAATGAGACCCCTTTTTATAATAGATTTAGATTATTATAATTTGTGAAGGTGTGATTTATTTTTATTTGCTTAATAAATTAAAACTAATATATCTCCATTATTGTTATTAGACTAATATCTATATTATTGTTATAGGTTAATATTTTTGTAGATTTTCTTACTTGTCAACTGTCATTCTTCATATAATTCGATTAATTACTCTTCGAATTTTTTAGGAGATTGAACTTAATTCGAATAACCGTTAACATTGTCATGACTAATGTTGATTAATACTAATGCTTAAAATAATCAAAAGAAACTTTGCTATTAATGCGATATATCCTCAACATTCTCGATCGTTATCTCCATAAATATAATTTTGATTAATATATCTCGTGTAGAAAGTAAAATGTCGTGTTAGTATTATTTTTATTTACTTATTTAATTACAAGTAAGAAAATAGCTAGGGGGTCGAGGGACATTGTTCGAACCCTTAAGCGTGGCGGTTTGCCCCTACTGATAAAAATTACATATTAACTCTCATAAGGAGAGTTGGCCGGTTAATTGATACGTCGTCTTAGTTTGATAATAAGAGAATTCGATCGACTAGTTTGATAATATGTCAATTTTATTTAAAATTATATAAAATATGCCTCTTTATATATGAAATGGCTTCATATATTGCAATTTCTAGCTCTGCGGAGAGCCTTTTTCGGAAGCGTGAAAGGAAATAGCGCTACTCCTAGTCCTACAATATAATCGTGTTTCGGAAGAGAGAAAACCACATACATATTTATAGATAAATAGGGTGAAGTTTCACTCGTGTGGTACAATATTTTCGATATATATATACCACACAAGAAATGTAAAACGTACGCAGTAGTAGGTCTTTATATATCTTGTAGGGATTTAAAGTACTTGGTGACATCTCATCAAAACATGAATACATAATCAGAAAGCGTTGACAATATTGAGATTCGAACTCGAGTCATTCGCTATCGCACTCTCGTACTCGACAAACTAGGTTATCCTTTGCAGGAATTTTTCACCAATAAGTTATGCATGTTTGTAACGATATGATGTTATGATCAGTATACATGTGATTTTGTATTGTGTATTGATGAAACCAGTATGTAATGAAAAAAGAAAATTAAAAAAAATTAAAAAAACAAAATTAGTAAACGGTAAATGATGATGGGGTCAAAATGGTCATCATCAATGGCCAAAATTTATTTAGGATCGATTACAAGTAAGTTAATCATGCCACACGTATTCATAAAGAGGTTCATACAAAAAAATCTTTTATAAAAAAATTCACACATTGTTATTGTTCGGAGATGTATAAAGACTAAAATATCCCCCTCACAGTTTAATATGCTTCAATTTTATCATTTAATTTAATTTAACCTTAATTTAACCTTAAATTTCATAAATTGTTTGATTTTGACCGAAAATTCAATTTTGAGTACAATTTCGCCAGTCGTCGCCGTTGACCGAGATGAAACGGCGTTGACTTTTTTCTTTTACTTTTCTCCTGATTTTTCTGCCGGTTTTCGGCATTGACCTTTTCAAAAAAAAATTATTTATTGTTTTTTTTTTTCTTTTCTTTTTTCTACCGCCGCTGATCGGCGATCAACAACGGTTTCCGACGGCGTTGACTTTTTTTTATTTGTTTTTTCTTTAACATCTTTTTGCCACGTTTAAACATCAATATTGTTGTGGTTGACACCTGTCATAATAACTATATTACTGTTTAACACCGTAATATTAAATGTTCTAAAGTTTAACACAATGAAATTGTTATAATTACTCTCTAGCACAGTTATATTAACACAACAAAAATCACTATTATTGTGTAATATTAATATGTTGACCATTCAACAAAGGCAAACATAATAAAAAAAATCAAAAGAAGTAATATTGATGTGGTTGACAGTAATATTATTGTCGTCCACAGTAATATTACCGTGTTTACTGTAATATTACAATAGTAGACAATGATATTATTACGTTAATCGATCAACAAATCAAACAAAACAAAAAAGACAAAAAAAAAATAATATTGATGTGGTTGACAATAATATTATTGTGTTTATAATAATTTTACCGTCAACGTCATCAATATAAGTACGTTGACTTATCAATAAATCAAACAAAATAAAAAAAAAAAAAAAAAAAACCAAAAAAATAATAATAATATTGTGGTTGACAGTAAACGACAGTACAATTACATAAATGTACTGTTAGCGATAGTATAATTACTGTGAATGACAGTATAATTACGGTCAACGTTCAGCGACGTGCATAAAAAAACGGATAAAATTTTAGGAGGGGGAATCAACGCCGAAAACTGGCGGCGAAAAAATATTTAAAAAAAAAAAAGTTTAAAAAAATTCAAAGTTGGATTTTTGTAGTCAAAGTTGAAGTTAAATTGGGGTCACAGTTAGGAATTGAGTTCAAAGGACTAGGGGTAATTTTGTCATATGCATTAATTTTTCCGTTATATATTTATAGTACATATTAAAGGAATAGACTTATTTACGAAAGAAATATAACGTCTGAACCTAGAATAGTAAAAATGGTTGATATGTAAAAAACCCTTTTATTAATTGGTGAAATCAGGCACAATACAAATTTTAACATATCTCTATTATTTAATAATTTATTTATTAAATTAATTGATGCAAGCAGAGTTGGTTGAGTTTTTGACGCCTTCCAACTCTTTTCAGACTACGATAGCAATGTCAAAAACAATGTCCGACATTACATATTCTCTTTTAACGTCAATATATTGAGTTGCTACTTCAACTCTTCAAGTTCCTTGGAGTAATTTGCACAAATCTTCTGTGTTTTATTTTATTCACTACCCCTAACGGAAATAAACATATTGACTTTAAGTGACTATTCTACCCTCGTTAAATACAGCATAAAACAAAATAAAAAACAAATCATTAGTAAAAAAAAAGGGTCAATTTGTAATTAAAAAAATTCGTCATCTACAACCAAACACGATTCTTCCCCGTTCATCAGCCATGGTCATCTCCGTATCATACACCACACTCACAATGAAGGCACCAAAGGCGAAGAAGAGCAGTCTCGGAAGCCTATAAGGCTATAACGGCGTGCTACAATTGAGAGACCCGGAGAAGAATCCAAAATAATGCATACAATAGTTTTTTTGTGGATTTTTTTTTCTTCTAAAAAGCTCTGTTTATTCTGACTTTTTTTCTGAAAATTTTCGATGAGGGCAAATATTTTCTAGAATTTTCACTGGATTTTGCAGAAGAATAATGAGCTTGAATTTTAGATATTATTCACAATTTTTGGTTTTTTCTTCATCTAGATTAAAAGAGAGTTGAGGGTCAAATTTTGGTTTTTCTTTTTCTTTTTTTTTGGGAGAGAACTTGGTGCTATGAAATTAGAAAGTAAAATGAGTTTACATGTGCTCTACAATCCAATAATCTGAATCCTCTTTAGTTATCTGCCGAAGTTTTGTCTTTCCTATTTATTCGGCCTTGTGCCTGAATGGGAATACTGTAATTCAGTCCCTGACTTGGGAGAAGAGAGCTTTTCTGAAACTTAAATGGACTGAATTGAAAATATTGAAAAATTGATTGGGGTTTTTTTTTAATTTATAATTTAAAGGGCATTTGAGTCTTTTCACGTCAAAAAACCGAACCACAATCGCATATTTGGCGAGTGTATCATACGACCAACTCGCCAAGTTCTTACTGACTTTGAATATATATGGAGGGTTTGTTCTAATTATTTTAACATATGGACTTTTTTAGCCATTAAACATTACACGGTCTACCAAATGCTAAAACCTCAAGTTCCTTCCCACAAGAATCCCGCACTATAGATATGTTGCAAATTAAATTCATATAAACATATGATAAAAATGTATTATATTTATTCATATAATTATTCAGAAGCTGACCAATAATTAAATTACAGCCAGTTTTATTACTTTTTTCTCATTTATTTATGCATCTAGAATATCTAGTTCAAATCGGCAGGCGGCCGGCGTTGATCCTCCTTCACTATAACATAAGTAACGTCGAATACAACTCCCGACAAATCAATTGCTTTTTTAAGTTCACGTACCGGTGAACCAAGTGTTCTGCAAGAAATAGATACGGATACAATCTCCGCAATCTTTCTTCTAGCCGACATAATTTTGTGAGTTCCAAACGCCGTTTTCGCATCACTTAGAAGCACATTGGTCAAGTTGTAATAATTTAGACAACTTACGTACAAACTCTTCTCCTTATCGGGAAGAGATTTCGTCTTAATCGAATCGTTTAGCAGGTCCGTTGCGATTTTGACTTGGTCAAGCGAAATGGTCAAAGAGCCTAACCCGAGATCTTGAAGCGACGTAGCACCCTTAGTCCGTTGATCGTTTTGCAGAAGAGAGAGACATGCGCTAGGGTTTTTGGTTCTAGGGCATATGTAAGAAAATAACTTATTGTTTTGTGCATTGGTTGTGATGCTTAATAAAGAGACTACGAAAACGAGTTTCAGAACACTAGACGAAACATAGGAATATTCCATTTTTTCCGAAAAAAAAATATATTTAAATTTTTTTTATTTTTTTGGTTGCAATATAGGTTGAGTTATGTTTGATGATTAATTGAGACTAATGAGACCCCTTTTTATAATAGGTTTAGATTATTATCATTTGTGAATGTGTGATTTATTTTTATTGTTATTAGACAAATATCTATATTATTGTTATAGGTTAATATCTCTGCAGATTTTCTTACTTGCCAACTTTCATTCTGCATATAATTCGATTAATTACTCTTCGAATTTCTTAGGAGATTGAACTTAATTCGAATAATCGTTAACATTGTCATGAATAATGTTGACTAACACTAATGCTTAAAACAATCAAAAGGAACTTTGCTATTAATGCGATATATCCTCAACATTCTCGATCGTTGTCTCCAATTATAATTTTGATTAATATATCTTGTGTAGAAATTAAATGTCGTGTTTAGTATTGAATTTAATTTTTTTAATTACATGTAAGAATATAGCTAGGGGGTCGAGGGACAGTATTCGAACCCTAAAGCGTGACGGTTTGCCCCTAGTGATAAAAACTACATATTAACTCTCATAACGAGAGTTGGCGGGTTAATACGTCATTTTATTTTGATAATAAGAGAATCCGATCGACTAGTTTGATAATACGTCATTTTATTTAAAATTATATAAAATATGTCTCTTTATACACGAAATGGCTTCATATGTTAACAATTTCTAGCTCTGCAGAGATCCTATTCCTAAAGCGTTATTGAAGATATTAATATATGTTGAATGACCATCTGAACCAAAAGTTTAAGCTAGTGAAATATATCATTTAATATTTAATATAATCATAGTACTAGGTCTTTATCTTGTAGGGATTTATAGTACTTGACGACGTCTTTTCATCGAAACACGAAAACATAATCAGAAAGCGTTAACAATATTGAGATTCGAACTCGATTCATTTGATATCGCAACTAGATTATCCCTTGCAGGATTTTTCACCAATAAGTTATGCATGTTTGTAACCATGTTATTAGTATACATGTGATTTTGTATTGTGTACGTATTGATGAAACGAATACGTGATGAAAAAAGAAAACAAAAATTAAAAAAAAAAAAATGAACGGTTAATGGTGATGGTTACGGTCAAAATTGTCAGCAATGGTCAAAATTTATTAATTGGTGAAATCGCGCAACAATACAAATTTTAACATATCTCTCATTATTTATTTATTTAATTAATTAATTAATTCATGCAAGCAGCGTTGGTCGAGTTTTTGTCACCCTCCAACTCTTTTGCAACGACCAAAGCAATGTCGAAAACAATGCCCGACATTACATATTCTCTTTTAACATCAATGTATCGAGTCGCTGCTCCAAGTTCCTTCTGACAAGAATCTGGCACTTTCGAAACTTGTTCGAGAATCTTCCTTACCGAACCAAACTTATTCTCTCTCAAAAAAGTTTCTGCTTCACTTAACTGCTTCATGGCCGAATCGTAATTATTGCGACAATCCAAATATTTCTCTTTCTGACTAAGATTTTTTGTTTTCATCCGCAAATTATCGAACACGACGAGTGAAGATTTAGCTTGGAAAAACGCCATGTCAAGAGTTCCTAATCCGAGATTACGAAGAGAATCAACGAAACGAGTTTTACGATCGACTCTCAGAAGAACATGACATGTTTTAGGCCACTTCGTTTTCGAACATATACACGAAAACAGCTTATTTGTGCTGATTTTTGCATTAGTGCTGATTAGTAGAGAGAGAAGGAAAATAATTTTGAGAAGTAGTTTCATTTTGGTGTATTGAGAAAATTGGTGTGAATAATTATGTATATATATTCATTGACATCTCTTTAAATTAATACATTTTAGATATGTGATTAATAATTTAGTGAAAATTATCATCATGTTTATTTGCTTCGAATAAAATGGAGTTAATTATTTTCGATGATTATATTAACCTAATCTCTACAATCTTTCGTATATATGTCAACTTCCTTTATAATTTATTCATCGTTAGTTCTCGTGATTATTGCTAACAAATTATATTGCGTCGTTTTAATTCGAACACATAATACGAATTGTCGAGTTCTAACACAATGAATTGGTATATCGTATACATAGACATAGCGAAAAATTAATTTTTATACGTGGATATGCTTCTAATAATTAAATATAAATTCTCAAAATAGCTCTAAATGTAAATATTTCAAAAGGATTTATAAAATAAAATTTCGGTATATTTGCGTATTAGTATCATAGAATAAATAATGTCTCATTTACTACGTGGCACGACACGGGAAAATAGGGGATTATTTTACATAATCTACAAGCTTCTACTAAATACAAAGCTGCAAGGATAGACTTGTAAGAACATTCATAGTTGAGGGAGCGATTATAATTACTCAAACATGATGGGTTTTTTCATAATTTAGCCTTACTTCAAAGATGGGCGTAACATACCCCTAAAAATAATAGGAGCACAAATACTCGATGCAACCTTCCAATAATTATTAAAGTGTTTTTAAAGTTTGTTGCATTAATATTTCAAAAAGTATTAACTTAAAACATTAGTTATTAATGTTATTCAACGATACATTAAAAATATATTAATGTATTCAACTACAATACACCTGCTTCATCATAACAATACAATAATTTTTTTCAGAATAAATAATTTAAAACATAAAAATAAAAAAAATAAAAATGTTCAAGCCGAAACCTTCACTCACAAGCAGGCTTAGTATCAAAGCTGCTCAAGCAAATAGCGAAAGCTTGAAAAGCAGAGATCGGGTACCGATAATCCATCGTAAATATATCTTTCCCAATCTTCCCAAACTGCAAAACCACCTTCTCTTGCTCAGCGGCCGCCAGGTCAACCGAAGGGTCAACCGATGCCGCCACAAGCTGGAAGTTCTTGACCGACGCCACAGTCACCCGCCCTTTGAAGTTCAGGCACCAGCACTGCAACTGCTCGTGCCACCTCGGCGACTTATTCTTCAGCACAAGTGCCGCTGCAGCTCCTCCAATATTAGTATTATTGTTATTATTATTCGAGATTGCCGACAATGCAGAAAAAGAAGAAGAAGAAGAAGAAGATTTATTCTCTTCGAAGCACTGTGGAAAAGAAGTGGGGGTGGGGGCGGTGCCCCCCTCCTGGATTGAAGAGAAGGGGATCGAGTGCATTGTGCATTGCATTCTTCTGGGCCCTCTTGTGCGTAAAACGTTGAGTTCGTAGGAAATTGTGGATACAGTGTAGTTGTATGCGGGTAGTTTCGGAGATATTTGCTTAGCGTTGAATCTTCGGCTCTGCCGACTGATGTGTTGGGCGGCACCGTTGGTTGGGGGCTGGCTGTCGTATATGGTGAATTTCGTTCCGAGAAAATTGGACCTACATTGAGGTTTTAATTGAGTTTAGAGAGAGAAAGAGGGGAGAGAGAGAGAGAGAGAGAGGAGAGAGAAATGTGAGAGTTGGACTTGCCTGAGTTTACCAACAAAAGTGTTGCTGGCTCGAGAAAAGTCGTCGGCGACTAAAGAAATGACGAAATCTGTGCTTGTTGCCCTTCTGATCTTTTTGGCGGCCAATAATAATTTGTCGGGCTCGTTCTCAGCTGGAATTAGATACAAAAAGTTTAGTGGATGCATTATATTGACTAATATTACTATGCAATAAATTATTGATTTTCGATAAAGACGATTTATGCTCGACGAAGAACCAAATAAGGAACAAAATAATATTTAGATTTGTTAGAACTCAATCTATTCGGTCCAAATTGAGGCATATATTGCCAATAGAGACCCAAAGACGACATTTTTCTTACGTTTTTTTTTTCCTTTTTGACAAGTCTTATTTAAGTTTGTATAATTTCGAAATTTCATCTAGCAAACCACGAATTAACATTTCCCGAAACGCCATTTGTTCCAAGTAGAGCTTAAGAAAAATGCAAGCTTTTACATGTTAAACAAGTATATGTATCACCGTAAGACGCATATGTTGCCAAACATTAACCAAACAACTAATAGCCGACACAAGAAAAACAAGAATCACCACTTTAAAACATTATTAACAGAAAATTGAAAACTTTTCCACATGGACACATAAATAGATTACTTTTTGCAAGAAAGGTTAAAAAAATTAATAATTAAAAATTAAAAAAAAAAACGGCTTACATGGCGTCAGTCCAAAATATAGTCGGAATGTGGAAGTTGTCCTATCCCTCTTAATAAAGCATTGAATTGGAGCATCTCTAGGCCCCGGCTAGTACATCAACAACACAAATCAAGAGAGATAAACATACGAACAAAAAAAAAAATCAAGAAAAACGGAACGGACAAACGAAAAAAGAAAAAAAATACCTGCTTAAGCGAAATGGGGAAGGTGAGCTTCCCACATTCCTCGGGAGTTTTGACAATCTCCTTCGTAATATCTCTCCAGGATCTACAAACCGACGCGCAAAAGACAACAACCGTTCTCGCAGGCCAAGCCGTCTCGCTCTCTTCGACTCGTTTAATGATGTCCAAAAGCAATTCGGGCGGTAGATTCGCCCACTGCCCTTGCTCGATTGCCTCGGAAGAAGCAGCAGCAACGATATCTGGAGCTATAAATGATCTGCCTTTGCTTCTCCAGTGCTTACCCTCGAAACCCCTTCTCGATTTGCTGCCTATCCCGTCTCTCATCTCCTTTAGCTCGCGTACAATGCTCTTGAACGACATCTGTATGTGGACATGATTTTCGAGTTTTTTAAGTTATAAAATATTACGAAAAGATCGAACAAAGAAAACAGAGCAGACATGTACAAACAAGGGCAATATAGAATTATAGCTGTTATTATTTTTTCCAACAATTCATATCAAATTAAACCCCTGTATCAGAATTGTATAATCGGAGTTATGAATTAGTCAAACTGCAGGTTATATTCAACAAAAAATAATTAAATATATCTACACTAATTGAGCAACAAAGGGCTTAAAATTTTAACCTAGTTTTTTACGAATTTTATATATTTCATTACATTCAACCCCAAACCCTGAATCATCGGAATATACCAAATTTCTTCAAAATTAACAAATTCCACAGCTCGAATACTGAAAAAAACAAAATAAATAAAAAAAAATCCAATCTTGAAAAAACACAGAAAGGTAATTCGTCGCATTTATACCAACCCCATGAGAATTATAAATTAAAAAATTAAAAAAAATTAAAAAAAAAAAAAAAAAAACCTTGAAAAAGCAGGGATCCGATTAGGGCAAAATCAGATCAGAAGAAGATGTGCAATGTGGGACCCAAATCAGCTCCCAAAATCCTCAGCATTTCTCCTACCGCAGCTGAGATTTGCACCGCCGCCGGCCGTCGGCGCCACCTTCTTCCTGGCGGAGAGCACGGTAAACAGGGATCGTGACTCAGGCGAGCGGGGGGGCGGAGATAATTAACAGCTCTTTTTGGACAGTAGTTTTCAGGAAGAAAAAGAAAAAAGAAAAAGGAAAAGCTTCCTCTCCCCTGCGAAATTTTGCACGCCTTTAAATTATACTCTCTCTCTCTCTTCTTTCTCTCTCTAAATCGTCTTTCTGTGTATGGCTGTACTAATTAACTCCCTTGTGTTTGGATTTATGTGATTTAAATTTTTGAAAGAATAAAAAAAAAAAAGTTACCTAAATAAACTGCGGTTTTTTTGGATAAATGTCTTTATATTTCTTTACCCTGGGTTTAATCCCATCTCTCCCTTCTCTTAAATATTTCACCCTGTTAAATACCATCGGATAATTTCCTGTATTTCAATTTTTATTTGAATTACACACAGCCCCACACACACACACACATATATATATACACACACACGCATGTAAAATATTTAAAAATATATACACGTGTATAGTAAAATAATCAGGTGAAATTTGGTCGAGTTTAAAATAAAACAAACCATTTAAATCGGTAGGTCAAAGTAATTTGAAAGATACAGGGGGTTTATTTGGTATGGATGAAGTTTTACTGACATCATAGTAGAGGGTGTTCACTTGGCTAGTAAATCGAGCGAATCAAATCAAACTGAAAGTTTAGGACGTGATAAATACCAAACCGAAATGTGTTTGGAATTTTGGTATTCGGTACGGTATAAAGTATTGATATCTGGTATATTATACTGTATCGACTACGGAAATATTTAATAAATATGGATTTTTTTCTTTTATTTTAAATTCTGTAAGGCTACAACAAATTACAAAATATTTTTAGATTGATAAGTTTTTCCATTATTTACAAATGGGATGTGATAAATGTCGTTCAAGCTTTAATAATACCGTTTCAACTTCAAACGTGATTTTGATCATTTTTTATTCCAAATTTTGCAAAACCCGAAAAATAGAATTTCTAGTATTCTGAGATAGTTTTCTAATCCAACTTGAATCACCAAAATTGGATGTCGGACGAGAAAGATATACATGAATCAATGGATAATGTCCACAACTTTGATGTATTGAGGTATCTAAAATTCAAAATGTTACTCATTCATGCATAACTTTGTCACATAACATCCAATCTAACGGATTTAAGTTGGATTAGAAGGCTAACTAAATGGACTACGGTTTTCGTGTTTTGAATTTTGCCAAAATCAAAATAGAAATATGTCAAAATCATATTCGAAGTCACAACGACATTAATAAAATTGAAACGACATTTAACATTTCAGTTTACAAATTCGCATCTATTGATAATCATTTTTTTTTACGGCTAGTTATAAAAATTTGAATGTCAAATTCAAGAATACTATATTTTGATTAATATTTTTTTACATAAGAAAAATATATTTTTGGTTTTACCGATTTGTACCAAAAAAAAAATTAATTCAGTAAAAATCGCGCTGAATCGAAGTACACATTGAAGTATCGAAACTTCAATTTGCCGAAATTCCGATACGATATTACCGAATGAACGCCCCTACATTAAATACACTCATTTATGTTCTTTTAATGTGTGTATAAATTTAACAAGAGTCATATGGATGGATTAATTGTTTTTTGAATTTATTTAATTTGATGAGAGTCAAGAAGAAATAGGTGATGATAGTGATCCATTAGTCATGATGAATTTACCTGCATTCACCTACGTCAATAAGGTATTCAAGAAAAGTAGTGAGAAACTTTCTTGAATTCTTTTTTTTTTTTTAAGATTATGTTTTTATTTATTTTTTCATTCAAACCTCTCATAATATATGAGGTTAGGCTAAGAGGGTGTTTGGCTAAGTTTTATTTAAACAGCTGATAAGCTCTTACGTCTGATAAGATGTTTTAAGAGTTCATAAGCTGTTACATCTTATTTTTAGGATTAATTTTAGAGTGCTTGGATAATGAGCTTATTTTCTATTTTTAGTTATTATAAGATGTTAAATAAAAAGGTGAGGTGGAGGTACTGTTTTAAAAAGATCTTATTTGCTCCTCAACAGCTTATTTTGAAAAAAATTAACATCTTTTTTTAAAAATTTGCCAAACACTTTGGAAGAGCTTACAAGGTCTAAAACATCTTATAAGCTCATTTTAACATCTTATAAGCTTAGTCAAACACCCTCTAAAAACTCCAACATGTCAATAAGTAAAATAATAAAAGTTATCAATAATGGTAATTGCTATAAAAAATAATTAAAAAAAAAGGGGCCCTAATCTACAAAACGAAAATACATAACTATAGATCGATACGATAAACAAAACGGTCGTCTGAAAAAGTATATCTGAGCCTAAGCCATGCTAACAAGGTTAACAAATCGATCGAAAAAAAGGGCTAAACAATGAACCCGAATTCTTCGGTTTTTGTTTATGTAAACATAACTGATATGCTAAATCCCACACCAATTTTACCAAATCATACACACAATTGAAAAATATTCTCTCTCTAAAATTTCATCTTTCTCATTCCCCACCCTTCTTCTTTTTCCCTAATTTTTTTCACAAAATCACACACTAAAAACGTCCATATCATTTCAAGTTCGAATTTGAGAAAAGTCTTCATGCGTTCAAACTAAAATAAAGTTGGAATATGAGAAAAAAAATTCGAATTGATATGAATTTAAATAATTAAAAAGGCATAATGAAATTGAAAATTATTAAATAAGCCTAAACTCACTTTTTTTGATTATTCACGTGAAATATTAACGAATTTTGAGTGACTTGAAAAAACTCATCGTAGAAAAAAGTTAGAGAGAGTATAAGTAGAGAGATATTTTTTTTTAATTTATGTGTGGGATTTAGTAAATTTTAGTGTGGGATTTAGCATGCCCCTAAACATAAGCATATAAGTCCAAATAATAATAAAAAAACTTATGTTTGGGTAATTACTATAACCAACCCCTCAACTATGAATCTTTTTACACGTTCATGTTTATGGTGTTAAATTCAACTTATCTTCTAGATTACGTGGAATATTCTCTAGTTTGTATTTAATTTGTGCAAAAGTGCAGTTTCTAATACACCACAATTTGATATCTAAAAGCCAAGAGACACATCTTATGATCATCTTATTTCAAAATGTGGAGCTCGAATGGGGTAAAACGGGTACAACTAGAGAATATTTCATATAATCGAGAATATTCCACTAAATTTGACAATGCAAGGTGAACGTGTAAGAAGATTCATAATTGAGAGAGGGATTTATAATTACCCAAACATAAAAAAAATTTTCGTAATGTAACCTCACCTCAGGGGTGACCATAATTTATCTATGATGTTGTATGCATTGTGAAATGTATCAAGTTCAACCAAAAGAACACCGAATTCGTTCGAAATATTTGAAATAAGAGGCAGTGGAATTCGAACTCAGAACCTTTCGTTTGACATAACTTTAATACCGTATTGAATAATCATGATCAACAAAAAACTTAAATTATTAGTGAAATACATCATTTAATATAAATATATCTCAAATATTACCACGTACAATAACACAACATATTTGAAACTAGAATACATGTATTCATTTAAATATTGCAAATTTATTCATTTAAATTATATAATTAATGACGGATGATATGATTATATATCTCCCCTTTGAATGTACCTTTCAAGAACACAAATGATTGTTGTTGGTGACAAATAATAAGTAAAATTTCGACGCTCATTCGCATGCGGAATTATACTCAATCCTCTCAAATTCTCCGCTAATTATGATTTCTTGTCTTTTAAAGATCATATGCTAACATTATTCTAATACCCAATAATCAATACCAATAAAAAAATACACCAAATTTCTTTAGAATTAATTGTTTTGAAACAATTTATTTTAATTAATAAATATAAATTCATTTAACGGAAAAAAAAAAGAAAAAAAAAGAAATTCGTTCCAACAATTGGCTTAGAAATTCGAGGCCATATATATGGTACCAATTAGGGTTTAATTACCTTAGTGGTATCAGGAGTTTCTCCCGTAATAGTATTTGGTGAGAGATCGGGGGTTCGAATTAATACCGTAGAATGTGTGTGTGTTGTACGGCCATACTGTGAGGCCAATTTAAAAAAATATATTAAATAAATAAATAAAAAATCGAGGCCATAATATGGTAGGAAAATTATTTAAAACTGTCGAACCGGTTCAGTCGATCCATAAGAGTAACGTCCAATTGAAAGCTCGATGCCACCTGCCATTATTTGAAATGTATGATGGGGTCTCGGGATAATTACACTTTTGGTCCCTCATGTTTGGCCCGATTTCACTTTTGGTCCCCTTGTTTCAAAGTAAACAAAGTTCACCTCCAAGTTTCAATTTTAAACACTTTTGGTCCCTGCCGTTAAATTTCCGCTAGCAAGTAACGGAAAACACTATTTTTGGGTGAAAATTGAAATTTTAATTTTTTTGGGGCTGAAAAATAATTACAAACTAAAAAATAGACTACTTATAAATTTTAATAATAATGAAAAAAAAAAGAAATCAACCAAACAAATTGTTTTTTATTATACTTAATATTATTATAATTATACTATTTATAATTAAATTTTTAATAATAAAAAAAATTAACTAAACAAATTATTTTTAATCATACTTAATAATATATTTTTAATTATACTACTTATGATAAAGAAAAATTAATAACAAAAAATTAACTAACTAAACAAATTATTTTTTATTATACTTAATATTATTATATTATACTATTTATATTTTTTGCCAAAAAGATTTTATTTTTCCACTATGGTAAAAACGTTTTGGGGCCTCGTTGGTAATAAAAAATCCGAAGCGACCCTATCGATTATTTTGTTTTTAATAATAAAAAAGAAATTAATTAAATAAATGATTGTGAATTATACTTAATATAGTTTTAATTATACTACTTATGATTATTTTTTTAATAATAAAAAAAAAGTAATTAATAAAATTTCATTATACTTAATATTAAAAATTTATAAGTAGTATGTTTTCAATTTATAATTATTTTTCAGCCCCAAAAAAATTTAAAATTTCAATTTTCACCTCAAAATAGTGTTTTCCGTTACTTGCTAACGGACATGTAACGGCAGAGACCAAAAGTGTTTAAAATTGAAACTTGGAGGTGAACTTTGTTCGCTTTGTAACAAGGGGGACCAAAAGTGAAATCGGGCCAAACACGAGGGACCAATGTAATTATCCCATGGGGTCTCTATTACAAAATGGAAGACAATTTCTTTTTTTTTTTTTTTTTTCTTTTTTTTGGGGCGATTAATTTTCTTACAAGAATTATTGACAAAGTACACTTATTTTAGTGGCTGTAGAACTTGCTGTACAACGTTGTGGGTTGAAGTCAAATCACTGATTTTTGGCGAGATAAGATTAGTGGTTTACTAGTCATAGTGTATTATTTTTCAGTTGCAGTACGCTTTAATTTATTGATTGAAAAAAAAATAATTAATATTTTTCAATTTCTTTCAACCTACTAATTTTAAAAACATTGGAGTTTGTGATTTTTTTTTTTTTCTGGTAATATCAGTTTAAACACAACAATTATCAATATCGTCGAAACCTATTCTGATTTAAGATTAAAAAAAAATGTGTTTTTTAATCAAATTTCGACGATGTTTTATGCATTTGATGTTGTTGGGTTACACGAAATGCAACACTTCATTTCGTTTAACACAACACGAAATGCATAATATTTCTTTTGTTGGTCCATTTCGTGTCGAATAACACGGATACAAACATGCATTTTCATGTAGATAACACGAAATGCGCATGACTGCATTTCGTGTTATTCTCTAAAAATATCAAAAATTGATGCACTTCGTGTAGATTTTTCCAAAGCAGAACATTATTTTTTGGAAAATTGCACGGAGCGCATCAAAAAAATATAAAGTGTCCTACTTGGTGCTTCGTAGCACGAAACAGAAGTTGTAATTTATTTTTTTCGAAATTAATTGATCAACCTTAAATCATCTGGCCTTAATCGATGTAATTAGGAAAGTAAATGATAATATGATGTTACATAAATAAGTAATTATTTATCTCAAATCGTTATCGTAATTGCTCGTTTAATTTCATAGAGTTCAAAAAGGGTTTTGAGTTTTTTTTCGAAAGAATTTGAAAGAATTTTGAGGTCTTTTTGTTGAAAAGTTGAAAATGAATTAACCGTCATACTGCGAACTAGTAAAATCCACACTATAAATAGTATGTCAGATTAGATGAGTAGAATTACAATAATCTGAAAATATAAAATACATCATAAAATACTTATTATTAGATGTTTGTAAATTGTAATAGTATTTTGATGCCTATAATAATGTATACACCTGAATCACAAAAAAATAACATCAAATTAATCAACAATCAAGCATAACGGGATGTAACTAGATACTATTTTATGTTATTACAATTTATATAATTTTATTAGATTATGGATAGTATTTTGCTACAATTATTTTGATTATATCTAAGTTATATAATTATAACATCAACATTACATATTCGACTAAGAATGTATGTGTGTACAACAATTTATAATATAAAAAATTCCAATATTTATGAAAATTCTCGACTAAAACTCGATAATCTAAAATCTAAATGTCAACGAGCAATTCTCATGCAACATAGATGCAAAATTTGGAAAACAAAAAATAAATAAATAATTAGATAACACAAAAATATGAAAAAAATAATACTAGTTCATTTTGTTTTTATTGAAATAAACAATTCTGCGTCGTTGTTGCTGCCTAGTTGCCTCGACCTATGTAAATAACTCATAATTCCATTTTTCAACCGTTTCCCCAAAAAAATAATCACCTTATTTAATTGATTATTAGCTCGAAATTTTAATTTATTCGAACATAAATTATAATACATGGGTTTATTAGTACATATATCCGATGAACTTCACCAAGCATAATTTTACTACATACATTGTCGGTTATTCAATTTTACACGCATCTGCATGTATATCAGTATATGTGATTGTTTATGAATCTATAATTAATATAGCGGTAAATTACGGCCACCCTCAGTTATGGCCAAATTAGAAAAAAATATTCTCCTGTTTGGGTAATTACAGCCACCACTATCTTTTTAAATATGTTTACATAAAATTTATGTAATTCGGTTATTTACCGAATCAAATAGTATATTCAGTTCGGTAAAGGGTATGGAATGTTGGTGTACCGAAATTTCGGTTTGATTTTACCAATTTAACATCCCTAAATTTACCTCTAAAGAGGTATTGTTAACCTCAAATTTAAATGTCTGCAAAATAAATTACAAGACAAGAAAAAATAGGAACAAATAATTATATTTTAATCAAAACGAAAATGGGTTACAATCTTTGTTGATTCCTCTGATTCTTCTCCTAGATATAATCCAAGGGCCGAAGCTTGTTCTTGAATTGAGAGCTTGATTCCACCGTTGATTTGCGGAAGTAGATATGAATATCTAGAAATCGATTTGGGGATTTCTAGGTCTTGTGGATTTGGTGCCTTGATGAAGATGCAGTAGAACCTCCGCGGTCGTTGTTCTTCGTCGTGGCAAGAGCTCGAGACTTGAGAGCTTTTGAGTGTTTGATGTACGCCTTGCTTGATGCTTGTGTACCTTTTTTCCCCCTCCCTTGTATATGTTTGAGACCTACTTTTATAGACTCGGTTTTAGGGTTTTCTTGACTTGAAACTTGGACCGGTGGGCTTGACCACTTGCCACTTCACGTGGGCTAGATTTTATAAGCCCAAATAGCTAACCCAAATGAATAAGAATTTTGTACTTATTTTGAGTTAACTCACATCGCACATTTGCGGAGCCCAAATTTAGTGTGGACTTCGATATAAAGCCCAAACTCTTCACGGGCTTTGATTTGAGATTCAAATTAATAACCGATTTATTTGGATTATTAATTTGTAATTTAATCTCAAAAATTGATATAAGCCCAAATTTATTATGGACTTTTAATCGAGATCCGAATTAATAACCAATTTGTTTAGGCTATTAATTCGTAATTTAATCTCAATTTTGATGTCAACAAATGCCCCCACTTCATGTCTCGGCGGAGAGCATGTCGAATGTTTGTTGAAGACGAGACTTGAAGTATTCAGATATATCTCTCTTTCTTCGGTTGACGAAATCTCGGTGTTATTTAGCGACAAAACTCGTAGTGGGCCGTTTGGACATTTCAAGCCCTTATATATATATATATAGAAATCCCTATGGCCCAGCTAGGCAAACTAAACTCACGGCATAATCGGCAGCCAAAATACTGCATTCTCCATTTTTTTTTTTTTTTTTTTTTTTTTTTTTTTTTTTCTTAATGGAAAAGATGGGCCCCATATTAATGGTGTATATAGACCATACACATGAGATCATCTTCAAAGCATATTCCAACTTGAAGTGCGGACAGCAGAAACCAAAGAGATCTTCTGTTTCCTTTTTTTTTTTTTTTTTTTTTTTTTTTATTTATTTATTTATTTAATCAATAACTTGGGAATTTCCTTTGGCACGTAAATCTCCTCCTCCGAATATTGCAATTATCTGAAGAAAAGAAATCTTTGTCTTGTGAAATTTCCTTGTCAACATTTATTGCTTTCTTGACCAACAATTCGAAAGAAAACTATAAAAGAGCTTTAGGTGTAGTCTTTATTCTCCATCCACGCATTGCATAAGCAGTAGTAATCTTCTTTTTTTTTTTTTCTTCGTAGTATTTTGCTTGATCAAACGGTAAGCTTTGTCCCATCTTAACACAAACAACAATCTTGAAGAGCAACGCATACAACGTGTTTGTGAATTTGACTCAATGAAGAAAAAAAATTCAAATTGCCGTTTATATCTGAATTTGCATTCGACTTTCTTCCAATAGAGTTGTATTATCATTCTTTTTCCTGCTTCTTGATTCTGACTATTTCCTCCTTTTTTTTTTTTTTTTTTTTTGTTTTTGTGTTTTTGAAAATCTGTAGGGAACTCGCAGAGATGTATATCGAAGATCGAGATGAACCTTTCCCATGCATCGTCATTCGCAATGACAAGGACAACTTCAAAGTCAAAGGTACAACCTTGCGCGTTCATGAAGCGGCTCCGATCGATCAATCTTCCAAGTCACGAATCGACAAGTCCATGCATATCCCCAATTGGTCCGAGGAAGCTACTAGGGAAATCATCGATCCTCGCTCCGGCTCTTCTTCCCGCTCACGAGTCTTGCTGCTGAGGTCCTCGCTTCACGAAAAAGCTAAACCTGTGGATTTTATACTCCCACATCGTCGTTTCTCATTTAAGGGAAGCTCGTGGAAGATCCCACTGTCCAACTTCGGAGAAGTGTCCTTTCACGTCGGCTTTTGGGAGTGGACGGAAGACGTGCTAGGCCATTATGAGGATACCCTTCGCCAAGCCAAGATATATGCAGCTGTTCATGCCTCAGTGAATGGTTTTGTATTAGCATCGACTTTCACTAACTCTCCATTTCTCAAGTATTTGAAGCATTGATGAAGGGTAGATGGAACAACTCCATTTTCGTGAAGCCATGGCCTTCCCAATAACAAGTGATAAGAGGTCCTTGCATCGATCACATGGAATAGTGTACTGGCGGTTAGTTCTCCAATTGTGAGATCTAATCGAACCATTCCAATTGCTCGTTGACCCTCTTGATTAAAGCCTTGAATAGTCAAACGACTACGAGTCAAGTCTTCAATTGCGATCCCCACTTGTTTCAAAGTAGATTTTGGCATGATATTGACCGCTGACCCTCCATCTATAAGCATGCGGTCGACCTTCTTCTCATGCAATAACCCCGAGACAAAAAGTGGACGATTATGAGGCTTTGACCCTAGCAACAAATCTTCATCCGCGAACGTCATAGTTGTGCAACATGTAGCAAGTTTCTGACTCTTTTCTTCACGTGAAATGGCCGATAACCTTTCGGCTTTTGCTTGAAGAAAGTATTGCGGAAAGAATTCTTCCAAAGTTACTTGATTATGACGGGAACCTTTGAATGAACTTCTAGGTAAGGTGCCATATGCTTTCGCATCCTCAATCCCACTTTCATAGTGAGTGCATTTAGGTAGTTTTATTGGCTTCAATGAGTGAAGCTTCTCAGCACGCCGCCTTTGTTTTTGTCGATGCGTCACGAGGGTCCATTCACCATCATCATCAACTACATGTGTGGAATCTTCTTTGCATATGATTTCTCTCTCAAGAAGCAAAGATTTCACAAAGGTTGGCTCAAGGCTCCCGAATTGAAATTTCGACGATTCTTCTATAATAGAGGATAGAACTTGACGAGGACTCCAGGCATGAGCTATGCTAGCAACATTTGTGTTGACTACATCTTCGGTATCTATGATTATTTTTCCTTCTTGGGCCAATCTAAGGATCTTTTCCTTCACCACAAAGCATTTTTCTATAGGATGGCCGATAACTCTATGATACTTGCAGTATTTAGGGTCATTTACCTTTTCGGCCTCCTCGGGGCGTTTTGATTCAGGCAACTCTATCAATTCCTTTTCCAACAACGCATCAAAGATTTGCGAGACGTCAGAGTCCGGGAACGGGTATTCTTTTTCTTGCATTTCTTTCAATGTAGGTTGACGTCTATCATTGAACATACGTTGATTTTCCTCTATTTCGTATCTCTTCTTCGATTGAATCTTCACACTACCTGCCTTGATGGCCATAGACTCTTCAGTAATCCTAGCGAATTTATCGCCTCTCCTTGAGTCTTTGTTTTCTATCCTTTGACTGTCCACGGTAAAATCGCTTTTATGGTTAGCGATGCTCAATTCCATATCGTGGGCACGAGTAGCTAATTCTTCAAAATTTCGGGGCTTAATCCCTTGAAGAATATAGAGAAGTCCCCAATGCATCCCTTGGATACACATCTCAATCGCTGACACTTCGGATAGCTTATCCTTGCAATTTAGACTTAGTGCACGCCAACGGTTGATGTAATCCACAACCGGTTCATCTTTCCACTGCTTCGCGTTGGTAAGCTCGATCATACTCACAGTACGACGCGTGCTGTAGAAGCGATTCAAGAATTCATGTTCCATCTCTTCCCAACTGTTGATGGACTCGGGTTCCAAATCGACATACCAATCGAAAGCATTTCCCTTGAGTGATCTTACGAATTGTTTCACCAAGAGATCGCCGTTAGTCCCCGCATTGTTGCAAGTTTCGATAAAATGAGCAATATGTTGCTTGGGGTTCCCCTTTCCGTCGAATTGTTGAAGTTTTGGGGGTTGGTATCCCGCTGGCATCCACAATGCATCGATCCGCTTAGTGTACGGCTTTGAGTACATGGGTGAGACTTGAGATGGCCCGCCATATTGCGCTTTGATAGTATTGGCAATCATCTCTTGCAATTGTTGAACAGATAGCGTGGCAACAGACATCGAAGAATGAGTGGCACCTTGCACGAAGTCCGGCTTGGGATGTGCTTCTTCAACTTGCTTTGCCTTCTCGTCACGAAGCGGGTAGGATTCGTGCTTCGGGGTAAACTCCCCAACCTCTGACTGTTCCAACTTATCCATTAATTGAGCGATTTTCATGTCTTTGTCTTCGACTATTTTTTGAAGATTGGCCACTGTTTGGGCCAAGTGCGCCAATTGCTCATCCACGGAAGTCGCATCAACCACCATAACCGGCAATGTGGTGAAGGCTTGAGATTTGGAGTCGATCTCTTCCGAGCCTGAGCAGCTTGAGCCGTTTCTCGTAGTTGTATTCTCGATCTTGCCCCCGGTGGATGATAAACCAACGACGGTGGCAATCTCGGTAGCCTTTTGGATCAAAGAGTTTTGGTTCTTCTTTGGAGCCATTGGATCGTTGAACACGTGGATATGCGCTTCGATGTAGGAGAGGAGATGAGAGGCAAAGTTGTCCCACCGGGCGCGCCAATTTGTTAACCTCAAATTTAAATGTCTGCAAAATAAATTACAAGACAAGAAAAAATAGGAACAAATAATTATATTTTAATCAAAACGAAAATGGGTTACAATCTTTGTTGATTCCTCTGATTCTTCTCCTAGATATAATCCAAGGGCCGAAGCTTGTTCTTGAATTGAGAGCTTGATTCCACCGTTGATTTGCGGAAGTAGATATGAATATCTAGAAATCGATTTGGGGATTTCTAGGTCTTGTGGATTTGGTGCCTTGATGAAGATGTAGAACCTCCGCGGTCGTTGTTCTTCGTCGTGGCAAGAGCTCGAGACTTGAGAGCTTTTGAGTGTTTGATGTACGCCTTGCTTGATGTTTGTGTACCTTTTTTCCCCCTCCCTTGTATATGTTTGAGACCTACTTTTATAGACTCGGTTTTAGGGTTTTCTTGACTTGAAACTTGGACCGGTGGGCTTGACCACTTGCCACTTCACGTGGGCTAGATTTTATAAGCCCAAATAGCTAACCCAAATGAATAAGAATTTTGTACTTATTTTGAGTTAACTCACATCGCACATTTGCGGAGCCCAAATTTAGTGTGGACTTCGATATAAAGCCCAAACTCTTCACGGGCTTTGATTTGAGATTCAAATTAATAACCGATTTATTTGGATTATTAATTTGTAATTTAATCTCAAAAATTGATATAAGCCCAAATTTATTATGGACTTTTAATCGAGATCCGAATTAATAACCAATTTGTTTAGGCTATTAATTCGTAATTTAATCTCAATTTTGATGTCAACAGGTATTTTCATAAAATAATACGAAGTTAGCTGTAATTACACAAACATGAGGGATTTTCGTAATTTGACCATAACTCAGAGGGGTGTCCATAATTTGCACTTAATATAAAAATATATGATATATCTAATAAATTCAATGATCTACAAACAAAGGCCCCTTCCCACAGTTAATTATTGGTAAAATTTGTTGTCACTTTCGACAGGGATAAGGTTTTGGATAGCCCTAGTTGTACTAATTTAATTAATGTCTTTTTTCTATGGAACCTAACGTTAATTAGTCAGGCCCATTGTGCTTTTATTAATTATATATGTTTACTACACTACAAATATATATTATTATTGTTTCTATATAGACAATACATATAAAAAAATATTATTAAAAATTATCATTAAATATGTAATGTTATATATTTCTGCATGCATGCATATATAAAATATAATATAGGTTGAATCATGTCATATTGAAAAAAAAAAAAAAAATCAATTTTAAACAGATAATTTTAAAGTTGATGTGATTGTAAACTGAAAATTAGTCTTCAGCTTTTTCTTTATAAAATCTCTCAAATACCCTTGTGATTTGGTTTTAAATAAAAATAACAATAACATAAATATCTAACAAATTAAATACTTATAAAAATCAAATTATTAGAGAGTAAGAAAATCCTAGGCCGTTGGATTCAAAGTCGCGACCTTTCATTTGGTCAAACTCTGAAACCATATTGGTCAGCACATCAATTAAAAGTTTAAGCTGTTAAAAAAATATATTATTAAATATTAATATCTCTAATAAATATACATAAATTAATTATTCTTTTTGTGACAGAGATAGGGGTGGTTAACGAGCTGGGGCGACTCGTAGGCTCGATGAGCCGGCTCGAAAAAAACTCAAACTCGAGTTTTTCGAGTTCGAGCTTTCTGACGAGTCGAACTCGAATTCTTTTTTTTTTTTATTGTTCGTGAGCTTACGAGTCGGCTCGCAAGCCTTATTTTTATTTTTATTTTATTTTTATATATTCTTTTTTATTTCAATAATGTATAGTAATATAAAATATCATAGAAATCACATAAAAAAAACATATAAATATTAAATTATATATGTAACTACAGTTCATTGTTTATTTTGTAATTTTTTTTATTATAATCTAAATTATTTTTAATAAAAAAAATAATAGATAGAAAAACATCAAAAATAGTTTGGCTTGAGCTCGAGCTCGACAAATTGAATAAGAACTCGACAAAATAAACTCGGAGCTCGGCTCTTTCACACCCCTAGATAGAGCCCAACATTCGATGGATGAGGAATATTGCTTAGTATATACGGTTATTATTTTTTTATTTTTTATATACGAAAAAGGAATAATATATGCTTAGTTTAGTATATATGGTTAGCATTTTGTTGTGCCATACCTTTTGCCTACACAAGTACACATGCATAAGGGTCCATGATTGATTATTTGGTTCCAATTTTTTATTTTTTTTTATTTGTTTATTTATAAATAAATTTAATGGTTGATATTCACTTGGCTTCTTTGTTTTTGGAATTTCATTTTTGAAGTTGAAACTTTATCGGAGATATGTGTGTACTCTCCCAATTACATAATTGTAGTTTTTCTTTCTTTAATCTCCATGTTAGAGTGTGTTTGGCCGAGCTTATAAGCTATTTTCAACAGTTATAAGATGTTTAAGAGCCTATAAGCTCTTTGAAGATGTTTGGTAATTTTTCTTTTAAATCTCTTAAAAATTTATAAAAGTAAGCTCGATATAGAGTTTTTACCATCTTTTTATTTAAAAAGAGTAAATTACAACCACCCCTGAGTTATGGTCGAATAGCGAAAACCCCCTCCTATTTGGGTAATTACAACCACCCCCCTCAACTATAAATCTTCTTACACGTTCATTCTTGCGGTCTTAAATTTAGTGGAATATATTCGAGATTATATAGAATATTATCGCTTTTGTACCTGTTTTATCCATTCAACTCCACATTTTAAAGAAAGATGATCATAATATGTGTTTTTTGGCTTATATATATCAGATTGTGGTGCATCAGAAACTGTATTTTTACAAACTAGAGCACATTCCACGAAATCTAGATGATTATGTTGAATTTGACACCATAAGGGTGGAAAAGTGTAAGAAAAAATCATAATTAATAGGTATGTAATTGTCCAAACAAGAGGGTTTTTTTCGTTAATTAACCATACCTCAGGGATGGTTGTAATTTATCTTTTTAAAAAATATATCTATTGTACCTTTTTATTTAACATCTTATTACGAGTAAAATTAGTGTATAAGTTCATTATTCAAATACTTCAAAAATTAATTTTAAAAATAAGACATAAAAATTTATGAGCTTTTAAAAAAATATTAGTTGTTTAAAAATATAAGTAAATGCATTCATTTTTACATTATTTTATCGATTTATATATATCCTAAATATGCACCTCGAAATCTGGAAAAAAAGAAAAAAAACAATGGACTCAGATTTGAGTATGAGGCTTGGGCTGGGTATCCAATGTTATTGGACCCTATTTTGAGACCAAAATCACTAGGATCAAATGATTGTTTTCTGTACAATTTTAGAGTAAATTACGGCCACCCCTACAGCAATGTCAAATTACTAAAAAATCTCTCATGTTTGAGTAATTACGACTATCCTCTTAACTATGATTCTTCTTACACATCCACCCTCGCGGTGTCAAATTTAGTAGAATCTTCTAAATTATGTGGAATATTCTCTAATTTGTCCGTTTTACCCCATTCAAGCTCTATATTTTCGAACAAGATGTATCTCTTGGCGTGTATATATGTATCAGGTTGTGGTGCATCAGAAACTGCATTTTTGCACAGTAAATATTAATAAAGTTATAATTTGAGAAAAATGATAACTTACACATCACCTTGGGTTGAAGTTTTGGGATTTGATTGTTTATAAAGAAACTAGACAATTAAAATATTAACCAAATAAACATCCTAAATTTGTATTTCCATTGGCATTTTGAGAACTTGATGTTCAGTATAACATCGACAAATTAATAACCTTGCTTAAATAACAATTTTTACCCGTCCCAATTTGGTGTAAATGTACTAAATTAGTAGTTTGATAATTTAGTATTTCGCTGAATTAATGGAATCTTTTTTTTTTTTTTTCTTTTTTTTTTTTGGTAATGCAGGAACCCGCAGCCAACCATATAGGTGCACTGGGTAAACCTACACTCTCGTATAATAGCTTGCAAACCATACGAGAGATGTAAACCACACTAGGCTAACCATGTGTGACAAGCTCGACCTAGCGACCGTTGGCAAGGGGATTCGAACTTGGGTCAATTGACCCAAGTTCTCTTGCTCCAACCGCTAGGCCACCCTTGCGGGTAATTAATGGAATCTTGCTTGTATTTATAGATGATTAACTATGTACGTAAGATGTAAGGAAACTCACATAACTATAAAATGCACATAATTAAGTTCCTTTCATGTAGTAACAATATGTAATAAAGAAGTAAAAATTGTGATGAAAACTTTGTAAAATGTAGTTGATATAACTTGCCTCCAAAAAGCTAACTATATTTGTTTTGCTTAAGTGTGAAGCTCAGCAAACCAATGGTAGGTAGGGTGAGGGTGGGGGTGGGTGTAGGCATCACATTGCTCTCTTATAATGTGTGTGTGTGTGTGTATATATATATATATATATATATATATATATAATTAAATCAAATTAAATTTTGTTCTTAGCTTAGAGATGTTGGATTTCTATACCTCTAAGTAAGTCAATGAACTATTCTAGTCACAATCAGTATTTTGCTTTGAAGTTTTGGAGTACATATCCCCTTCACCTAATTTAGTTTATTTATGCATGTCTCTATAAATAACAACATTGTATTTTTTTTACAAAATACGAAAAACATAAATCGAAAGAGAGAGAGAAAAGAAAAATGACCGGCGAAAACAAACTTCGATTTGAACTATGCGTTTGTATAGCCTTGGTTGCGGTTCTTTGCTTCGTCTCTCTTCCTGTGGATGCAGCCGTTATAAAATATCAGTTCGACGTGAGTAATTATTTATCGTTATATATATATATATATATATATATATATATATATATATATATATATATATATATATTCGAATCTGTAAATTATAATTATTTATTTTTATTTTGCAGATTCAAGTGAAGAATGTGAGCAGATTGTGCAATGCAAAGCCAATTGTGACGGTGAATGGTATGTTTCCAGGTCCAACAATCTATGTCAGAGAAGGAGACAGAGTTCTTATCAATGTCACAAACTATGCACAATATAACATGTCTATTCACTGGTAAGAATATTGAATTTAAAGGGTAAATTAAGGCCATCCTCGAGGTAAGGTTAAATTACAAAAAGAACCCTCATGTTTGGGTATTTACAACCAGCTCCCACAGCGGTGTCAAATTTAGTGGAATTTTCTAGATTATGTGGAATGTTCTCCAGTTTGTACCCGTTTTATCCCATTCGAGCTCCACATTTTGAAACAAGATGCATCTCTTTGATTGTAAATATCATATTTTAGTGCATCAAAAACTGCATTTTTGCAGAAAACGAGTACAAACTAGATAACATTCCACTGAATCTAGAAGATTCTGTTGAGTTTTGACACTATATGGATAAGTGTAATAAGATTCATAGTTTAGGGGGTGGTTGTAATTACCCGAACATGGGAGATTTTTTCGTAAATTGACCTTACCTCTAGGGGTGGCCGTAATTTACCCTAAAATTAAACGCGCTTATATATATAATTTCACAAAAAAAAAAAAAATTGAATTTAATTGGAAAGATTTATTGGTTTTAGGCATGGATTGAAGCAATACCGAAACGGGTGGGCAGACGGGCCGGCTTATATAACTCAGTGCCCGATAAAAACGGGGAATAGCTACGTTTACGATTTCAATGTAACGGAGCAACGAGGTACATTGTGGTGGCATGCACATATTCTTTGGCTAAGAGCTACCGTTTATGGTGCAATTGTGATTATGCCCAAACAAGGCACTCCTTTTCCATTCCCTCAACCGGATAGAGAGCAAGTCATCTTGTTAGGTGAGTTTCACTACACTAACAAAACCTTTCAAGAATTATCATTTTTAGTGCGCACGGCACGAGTATCGTAAGGTCTCGTTTGGCTGTGATTAGATTACATATTTTGTTAGGGCCCAATCATAAGGGAAGTGATCTTGTTGAGTTTCAAAAGCTAGTAATTGAAATAATTGAACTAACAAAAAAAAAGGAAGTTTTCTCCATTTTCATTTCAAAGAGTGTGCACGAGTATAATAAGGCCTCGTTTGGCTGCCACGATGAAATCAGTCAAGATAAGATATTTGCAATCTTACGAGGACCCAATTTTTTTATGATTTGAACACGTGATGTAATATCCAATGCGCAATTTATCGATAAATCAAGATATTGCACTAGGCTGCGGGTTCCTTCATTAGCAAAATTTTCGACTCGCATACGAGTCAACCAAATAAGGCCTAAGCGTTTTTAATATTTTTTTGTTGCAGGAGAATGGTGGAATGCAGATGTTGAGACTGTAGAGAACCAAGGAAATACATTAGGATTGCCTCCAAACATGTCCGACGCACACACGATAAACGGAAAGCCCGGCCCGTTCTTCCCTTGCTCCGAAAAACATACATTCGCAATGGAAGTGGAACAAGGGAAAACGTACCTCCTACGTCTCATAAACTCCGCCCTAAACGACGAGCTCTTCTTCGCCATAGCCAACCACAACATGACAGTTGTCGAAATCGACGCAGTTTACACGAAACCCTTCTCGACTCAATCCATACTAATTGCACCCGGACAAACGACAAACGTACTCGTCCGAACAAACCAAACCCCCGGAAGATATTTCATGGCCGCAAGGCCCTTCATGGATGTGCCCATCCCGGTCGACAACAAAACCGCCGCCGCGATATTCCAGTACAAGGGAATACCGGACACGGTGGTCCCCACATTCCCGCACCTGCCAAACCCTAACGACACGTCATTCGCGCTGAGTTACGAGGACAGACTCAGGAGCCTGAACTCGCCCCAATTTCCGGCGAACGTGCCATTACGAGTCGACCGGAACCTGTTCTACACGATCGGGCTGGGGCGGAACCCTTGCCCTAGCTGCGTGAACGGGACGCGCCTGGCGGCGTCGCTGAACAACATCTCGTTCGTGATGCCGCGCGTGGGGCTCCTGGAGGCGCACTACTCCGACACGGCGGGGGTTTACACGACGGATTTTCCGGATCTGCCGCCGACGCCGTTCAACTACACGGGGGCGCCGCTCACGGCGAATCTCGAGACGGCGAAGGGGACGAGGCTCAGCAAAATCCGGTTCAACTCGACGGTGGAGCTTGTGATACAGGACACCAATTTGCTGACGGTTGAGTCGCACCCGTTTCACCTCCACGGGTACAATTTCTTCATTGTCGGGACCGGAATCGGGAATTTCGACCGTGCGAAGGATCCGGCGAAGTACAATTTGGTCGATCCGCCGGAGAGGAATACTGCCGGCGTTCCGACGGGTGGATGGACCGCTATTCGATTTAGAGCTGATAATCCAGGTATATATATCTATGAGAAATCTATAGTTTTCACCCCTGAATTTTGCAATGATTCCACATTTGGTCCTCCATGTTCACAAAAAGCACATTTGGTCCCTCATGTTTCAATAATTTGATATTTTTGGTCATTTCCATCAATTTACCATTAGTTCATCAGTTACGGTAGTGGGCTCATGTTTGATTCGTTACTTTTAACGGAAAATTAACGAAAATGACTAAAAGTGTTGATTTTTTTAAACATGGGGACCGAATGTATTTTTTGTAAACATGGGGGTCAAATGTGAAATCAATGCAAACTTAAGGGACGAAAATTATATTTTTCTCATTTATATCTATAGTAGCACTGAATATTTTTATTTGCATTTAGTACCCATATTTTATATCAAATTACATAAAAACCCCATTTATTAAAAATATTAACAAAAAACCTCGCATGTAACAGGGGTGTGGTTTTTCCATTGCCAAAATATCCTCTGATTAACTGTTGATCGAGTTTATTAACAGAAAACTATGTACAGTCTATTATACCTTCTTTTAAATAGGTGAAACATAAAAGAAAATATCTTAAATTGTGTAAAAGAAACAAAATTTGTGAAAAGTCACAATGTAATGGTTTGGTGTAAGACGGAAACAAACTTTACAGTAAGGTTCTTGGTAATTACGAATAGGTGGAGGTGGTTTTTGTGGGTTTTTGTGATTTGCCCATTTATCTATAGTAGCACTGAATAATTTTACTTATTTGCATTTAGTACCCATATGTTATATCAAATTACTAAAAACCCCCAATTTATTAAAAAAACATCCTATGCAACAGGGGTGTGGTTTTTCCATTGCCATTTGGAGCTGCACACAGGTTGGGGATTGAAAACAGCATTTGTAGTAGAAGATGGACCAGGGCCTGATCAGAAAGTTCTCCCTCCACCAAAGGATCTTCCACCCTGCTAAATTTGTATATTTAATTTGTTTTATTATTAATGTTTCATTCCAAGAATGAGGCAGAAAATATAATATTGAGAAAATTGGGGAGTCAAACAAAATTTCCCTTATTTTCGGTGAATATAAGGCATGATCATGTATTTTTGTGATTTTATTTGTTTTGGAATCATATTGTAATTATGTCCCAATAAGTAAAGAAATGGATTGTTGTTTTAAGAAACCTCATAATGGACTTGTTGTACTTTATTTAGTATATTGTTCACTCTCTAGTTGCAGTAGCGCGCAAACCACACTTACGGTGTAAATCATTTTCGATCGTCGTTTACCACACCCAAAAACACTAAGAATAAAAAAACTAGGAGCAAAATAAAGTGTTTAGCAATCTAAAAGTGTGATGCGATCTCTCGAGTATCATAAATATTTCCTACGAAACGTAAGATCTATTCTTTAATATTTTTCTCTTCATTATCAAACCCTAGCACAAGACGACTATTTAAAGATAATAAAACCCTAGAATCCTAATCTCACTAGGAAAGATAATTACCTAAACTAATAAAATACTTAATATATATCCTAAATACTAAACTCACGGCTATCTATATAAACCTAAACAAACTATTCTAATTAATTAATAATAAAAATACTAACTAACGAATAAATATACGATATATTAAATATATATCGTATCAAACCACCCCTCTTGAAATGAACCTTGTCCTCAAGGTTCGAGTCAATTTGGTCCCTCTCTTTTGCGTTTCCACCTATGTTTGACTTCATCGACTTGCTTCCCGATTAACTCCGATTCCGAAAAACACGATGAACGACCAAGCTTATTAACACATTGTTCATGCTGATCCAACAAAATTCCAAAGGCTACTTTTGCAAAAAATCTCAATCTTCTCAATCTCTCTCCCGATAAATCAATCTTCTCAATTGTCTTTTCAAATTTCATCTCCTTCACAATCAATATCATTCTTTTATTTTTCTCGATCGTCTTTACAGATCCGGGCTCATTCACAGTCACCAAATCTTGATCGTCTCCTTTCTTTTGAATATCGTGGGACTCTTCTACTATCCACTGTAGTTCTTCGTTCTCTTCCTTAATTAATTCCTCACCTTCGTCCCAAATTACCTCAAGTGAATTCGACAATTCATCTTTCGGCGAACTCACAAAAAATTGGGGTTCTTCGAAAAAGTCATCGTCGTCCTCCTCCTCTCCCTTCGGCGATAGGCTCGGCAGCGGCGGCGGCGGTGGCTCTTTGAAAAATTCATCGTCATCCTCTTCCTCTTCGTCTGGCAATAGGCTCGACAGCGGCAGCGGTGGTGTTGGCGGTGATGGGCGGCGGTCCGTTCGGCTTTTGTGATGGCGTTGACGTCGTCCTTGACTTTGTTCGAGTAATTTCTGAAAATCGATCCGTAATTTCTCTACGGATTTTTCCAATCGCTCCAACCGTCTTGTTTCTGACATCATGATTTCACAAAGTTTTGATGTGATCTCAACTTTGCTCCAGCGTAGCTTTGATATAATCGCTGCCTTGCTAACGAAGCGTTGGTGTTAATCGCAACTTCGCTCTGATACCAATTGATGCGATCTCTCGAGTATCATAAATATTTCCTACGAAACGTAAGATCTATTCTTTAATATTTTTCTCTTCATTATCAAACCCTAGCACAAGACGACTATTTAAAGATAATAAAACCCTAGAATCCTAATCTCACTAGGAAAGATAATTACCTAAACTAATAAAATACTTAATATATATCCTAAATACTAAACTCACGGCTATCTATATAAACCTAAACAAACTATTCTAATTAATTAATAATAAAAATACTAACTAACGAATAAATATACGATATATTAAATATATATCGTATCAAAGTGCTTGTGTACAAACGAAAAATGTCTATCAATAAACTAAAATTGTAGAATCATAATACACGACTGCTTAAATCCTCAAAATCGTGCAATTTGAAGAAAATAACGGGCTTTAGCAAACTCGAACAACAAAGGAATAGTTTTTTTTCTGTAATTTAAGGTTTTCAAATTCGGTCAAACCACCATGCAGTTGTTATAAGAACAAGAAATCAAAACATCAAAACAGGATACTGCCCGTTCGATATATAACTTAAGAAGGATAATGTCGAATTTTTATCTCATTTTTCTTCTTTCTTGATCTTCCGGACTTTCTCGTTGTCGATTTTCTCTCGCGCGAATGCACAATGTGTGACTTCCAGTGATTTCACACACGGAACTAATAAGTTTGTAACAACTCGTTTTTGAAAAATGTTTGATGATAAATAAATAAATATGTATTGAAAATGATTTTGTTAAAAACACGTTTTTATGAGCAGTATCGTTTGTTTATTAAGTGAAAATGAAGTATAGATGTAATTTTAGTATAAAGTGGGGGCATTCCAAACATTTCATGGAATGTAAGGAGCTAACTGTAAGCGAAACTTAAAAGGTGAGGTGTGGTGCCCAAAATATACGAGTAGACATTGTCTAGTAAATGAAACTAGATAAAAGAGATTTACGAGCTAAACCCCTTCAATTAATCTACAATAATATCAATATAAAATTTGAGCTTATAAATTCGATTCGAGCTCGAGCTTGAGCTCACTAAAAGTTAGGCCGTTTTATTTACACCCTTATCGGTATCTACAATAGTACAATAACAATATTACAACATCCTATCCATCGAAATAAAAAAAAAAAAAGTGAGATGCAAAAGAACAAAGTATAAAACTATAAATCCAATTTTGATGCCACAAGATAAGTGGTCCATAATAGAAGTAGCCAGTTTCATGAAAATCAGAAAGAAAATAAAATAAAGGGTTAATTACACCCACACAACTGAGCTATACTGAAATAGCTTTACGGTCCCTGTAGTATCGATAATTACACTCACACTCCTGAAACATAGTTATAAACTCTAATGGGATAATGCATTGGATATGTTGTCTCCACCACTTCCTGAAAGTAATAGTCCGTTAAGACTCTATCGGAATAACGTATACAATGCATTATCCCATTAGAGTTTCTAACTATGTTTTCAGGGAGTGAGTGTAATTATCGATACTAGAGGGACCTTAAAGTTATTTTAGCATATCTCAGGGGTGTGAGTGTAATTCTCCCTAAAATAAAAGGTCAAAAGAATAATAAAAGAAAAAGCACCAAAACGAATATATTCCCTTTTGACTTCCGACACTAGCTTTGATAATATCATCCATCATCATATCTGAAGATGGTGGCACTTCCGGCGACATGGTCTTTCTCTCTCACCACCTCCGCCGCCGCCGCCGCCGCTAGGCCTCGCCGATTCAGCCGGTCAGTTTCACATCCACTACTTTATTTCATGGTTTGCCCCTCAATTAATTTTGAAAATTAATAATAGCCTCGTAATTTTAACGGCGTTCTGCAGATTTTCTGGTGTAACAATGGCGTCCGCCGGTGTAAATGTTGAAAATGTGAAAGTTACCAAGGGTTTGGGTGATTTGCCTAAGGTTACTTTGACTTCTGTTCATGGAAGGTACCTTCCAATTTTTTTTTTTTTTTTTTTTTTTTTTTGTCAAAGTGAATTGTGATTATTTGTATTGAATTTTCAACCTGATTGATAAATTTGGGTAATTTGAAGTGTAAAGTAGTTTTGAATTAAAATTGATATTACCGCAGCTTATGCAAACCGGTTTGTATTCGATTATTTGATCCGATACACGAAAAATTAGTTGTATACTCCGAATGTAATTTGAATGTTGATTATATTTCAGTGAGGCGGAGCTATACTTATATGGAGGTTGTGTTACATCCTGGAAAGTAGCGAATAAAGACCTCCTTTTCGTTCGACCAGATGCTGTATTTAACGGGCAAAAGCCCATCAGGTATTTGCCGTAACCGATTACTCGATCAGTTGAAATCTTGCAAAATTAAAATTTCCTGAGAATTAAACTAAATTTATTATTATTTTTTTTTATTTGGATATAGTGGAGGAATACCACACTGTTTTCCGCAGTTTGGACCTGGAGCGATACAGCAGGTTAATTCCTTCACGTTTTCCGGGATGCGCTGCTATCGAAAATTGCTTATATTAACGTTTGATGTTATTAATATTGATCACAGCATGGATTTGCAAGAAATTCTGATTGGTCGATTGTTAGCTCTGAAAATGTCGAAGGAAATCCTACGATTACTCTCGAGTTAAAAGATGGTCCGTACAGTCGTTCTATGTGGGATTACAGTTTTCAAGCTCTGTACAAGGTTAGTAGTACGTGTGTTGTTGTTTTGCTGTTTTATATGTATCTGTCAATTGTCTGTACGAATTTTCCAATAAGATTCAATTCATTTGTATACTTCTTGTCACTCTTTTTTTTTTTCTTCAGGTTACTCTGGACAAAAATACCCTCTCGACAGAGTTGAAAGTAACAAATACCGATGAAAAGCCGTTTTCATTTACTACTGCCCTGCATACATACTTTGCGGTAAGTTTCGATTTCTAGACATTTCGGAACACCAGAAAATATGAAATATAAATTGTGTTGGATTTACCGTTGAAAATAGCAATGATTCCCGAATATCGTTGGACACTCTAAAATAACAGTAATGCAAAAATGCAGATAGATATGAATATATGTATATATGTGTGTTTCTTCTTTATTGTAATGTCAATATATCCTGAAATTTTCGTAGTTCGGATTTATTATATATGCAGGCTTTGGTACCAGGGGCAACTGTTAGAGGTTTAAAAGGCTGCAAAACATTGAACAAAGATCCCGACCCTAAGAATCCAATCGAGGGTGCAGAGGAAAGGTATATATATATATATATTGAAAAATAACTCAAGAATTTATTGTCAATACTCGGTAACCCAAATTGAGTTACCATTGCTTATACATTTACTGGATAAATAAATATATGCTACACTTTATGAGAAAATTAAACATCAAAGAAGGTTAACACCGGAAATTTACATCTTTCTCGTATTCGATTTTTTTTCCCCAGTTCATATCTTGTAAAATACTTTCTTTTTCATAGTATATTTTCTGACTTTTTATTTTCTCGAATCAGGGATGCTATTACGTTTCCTGGATTCGTAGATTGCGTTTATCTAGAAGCTCCGGCAGAAATACAGCTGGACAATGGTTTGGGTGATGTCATCACCATCAAGAATACAAAGTAAATTCGAGATGGCTTTTCTAACTATTTTTATTTATTACCATTTTTACGATTGCCATGTCATCATTGTCCTGTATTATTCTTTCGCAATGCAGTTGGTCAGATGCTGTTTTGTGGAACCCTCATCTAACAATGGAAGCGTGTTATAAAGATTTCGTGTGCGTTGAAAATGCCCAGGTACGAGAGTCCCCGATTACGTATAATATTACTTGTGGATTTTCTTTTCTGAATAAACTGGTAATCGACATTTATTTTCTCGTTTTTTCCATAATATTTATCTCAGATTGGAGAAGTTCAGATAGGGCCGAACGAATCTTGGACTGCAGTGCAACAACTAAGCCTGGCTTGAAAACTGCACCTGACAACAACTTTCGGATTTTCTTTTTCTTTCATTAAGACCGATGTCTCGTCCAAATAAAACGCACCAAGTGTAACTTGTAACGCTTCATCAATAAAAAATAATGTTTCCTTACACATCTGTGTGTATCTCTGTAATTTTACTCGAAAATTACTGTCGACAATTTATCAGTTTCCCAGTTTTCATATTTGCTTCAGAAGTTGCCGAAGCCAACAAAGAACTAAATCAGCAATCTGCACAGATACATACTCGAAAAACCGAAAAAATCTTAAAAACTCATACGAAAATCTTACTAAAACGAGAATTTACAACCAACTCCCTATTAAAAAAAAACCCGGAAAAAAAAAACGACGAAAAATAACAGAGAATATTCTCTTCAATTAGTGAGCATAGCAACTAAGCAAACCAACAACACAACAAACCCCACAGCCAAAACCCAACAAATCCACTTATTACCATCCTTCTTCATCTTCTTCGCGTAGAACAAACTATTCGTTCCGCCGCTGATAAAGCTACCCGCCACAGCAACGTTTCTCTCAATGTCATCGATCTGCTCCCCCTGCGCCTCGACAATGACAGCCATATCAAGAAACACCTGATGAAGCTTATTCAAACTCCTCCATATATCCATCACCGCCTCGTGCCTCTCCTTATTCTCCAAATTACCCTCAGTTTTCTCCTCGAACGCACTCACGCTTCCATTCCCTGTCACCATTTTCTCCATCACCTCGTCGCTCGGGTACTCCCCTGTCGCGTTGAAGTACCGCCTCTTCAACCCCTCTTTGTAATCCGACATAATCTTCTCCCTCAAGGCTTGGAACCCGTTCATGAGGTCCTTGAGCTTGGACCTCAGCCCGTTTGTGGTCGAAACCCTCGTCCGATCGATGGCGCTGCCTTGTGCGAATATTTTCCGGTTCGCCACGTTGGATTTATCGAGGGCTTCGAGATGTGATTTGACCGTTTTGGCCTTTCTCAGGACGGCGACCATGTCGGAATCCATTCGGTCCCTTAAGCCGCGGAGGATTTTGGCCCGGTAAGTGGATTTCGTCTCCTCGTTTAGGGTTTTGAGATCGAGTAGGAGGTTCGCGATGTCTTGCATCTCGTTCTTGATTGTTTCGACTTCTTGGAAGAAGTGGGATAGATTTTCTTCGTCGTCCGTTTGTTGCTGCCCTAACTCTAAGTCCCTCTCATGTTCGAGATCGATGTGGGCTTGTTTCTTCAACTCCACGTAACTTTGAAACGAGTTTGTCATTAGATCATTCATCTTGTGTGCACTATCTGCAAATCAAAAACAAAATTTAAAAAAAAAAAAAAAAAAAAAAAAAAGAAATTATAGGAAACCCAAATATGTAAATCAAGGGTTTGCGGTAATAATGTAAATAAAGATTCGAAAAAAGTATTATAAATCAAAAAAAAAAAAATAGGGTTTTATTATCAAACCTTGAAGAATCAGTGGTGATGATCAATCTCTCTTCTCTTCGTATTATTTGACACTTTTATTACTATGTGTATTGTGTGTGTGTGTGTGTGTGTGTGATTGTAGAGAGAGAAAATGGAGAGGAAACGGTTGCAGTAATGGTATTAAAAGGAAGAGAGTAGTGAGAGAAACGAAAACAGAGATTTATATGGGAGGAATTGAGAGAGCAGAGAAGAACGAACTGCTGCTTTGGCGATCGTTCAGTTTTTTTACTTTTAAATATTTGAAATTTGTTTTTACGTAGCCGTTGTTCAATTGTCAAATCCCGCTAAGTTCGGTGAGCTACTACGACGCCGTTTTACAAGTTATTAAATTTGCAGACTTGCCCCGCTGATTTTTTTTTTTTTTTTTTTCTTTTCTCGACGGCAATAGAAATAATTGTTTGTAGCAGCAGGCATTTGATTAATCAAAGTGCAATTAAGAAAGAATTATTACTTATTAATTTATTTGTTTAATTTGATAAATTTCGAATCTTATTATTAATTGTCAAGTAGAGAAGGAGAACGATTTGAATAACTTGGATTAAGTGAATTTGTGTTAGTTGACCGGGGCTCAAATTCCCTTGACATCGGTCGCTATTGTCACACATGGTTAGTTTGCTGTGGTTGAAGTTTTTCGTATAATTTGCGAGCCATTATACGAGAGTGTAGATTGAGTAGCTTGCGATTTTGAAATATAGCTAGATAAAAGTGGTTTTTTGACTCTAATAATTAAGAAATTCGAAGACTCATTAATTAATTTTCATTTTCCAGTTAATCTACATTTAAAAAAATCGTCTTCGTCCGTTCAATCATACAACACGAAAAAAAAAAAAAAAGAAGTCGAAGAAAGATGAAGAAAATGAGTTTAACTAAGAATATTACTATGTGGAAATATATTTTCCAATGAAAAATTGGATACAAGATAAATACATAACAATATGTTGCTATGAAACATATCAATAAGGTGGGAATTATGACTACATCTACACATCTAAATAATCATTATTATTATTATTATTATTATTATTTTTTTTAAATGAAAAATTAAAATCCAATGACCCCATGAAAAGAAGTAGGTACTATATTTGGAAACCTTCATGCATTAGACTTGCTGTGCTTCTCAGCTTCAACTCTCCGTAACGCCGTAGAACTCAACTTCTCCCCAGTGGATTCTTCGGGGACTAAGTCAACAACTTCAATCTGCAAAAGTTTCAAAGATTATTTGTTTCATAGCAAGTTAGGAAAATAAAAGAAGTACTTTCGTGCAGATTGAATAGCATCGAAACCTTTAGTTGTGAAAGACCTCTTTCGCCCCTCTTCTTGTTGACCGATAATCCTCCGGGATAAGTTTCCTTACTGTCAGACAAGCATTTGAGTTAGCTATTGCATAACATCCAAAACATTATAACGAACAACTGTGTCCAATAATCATTTATAGGAATATCATTAACGGAATTTCCTTAAAAAAAAATCGGTAACTTCCACTTTCATCAACTTTTTGAAATTAAAACTGTCAATTAATTGTTTTTCCATTTGTCAACAGTATCTACTACTCTAAATACATTATTACATGATAGGCAGCTAGATTTCCAAACCATTTTCAAAGTTAAAAGTATCGAACAAAGCATCACGGCTCTCTTTAGAAGTCCGCAGTTATCAACCTTATAGCATGTTTCGACAAATGTAAATCGACACATGGATATAAGATGAAATATAAGCTTAAAAATTAATTAATGGATGAGTCTATCACATTCTAACCTCCACAATCAAAGAACATAGAACGAAACGGAAGTAAATATAATCACAGGAAAAGGAGTTGCCAAGTGGATAGGGAATCAGATAATAATCAAAGAAAATATGAAGATTATTGCCGAGGTGTGATTTTACAGACCTGACAACAATAGCCTCCAAATTATCGTCAACAATTGAGGGGCCATAAGGATCCACAATCGGTTCCACTTGCACAACGAGCTCCGATTTTATAGACTGGAGAGAATAATTAAACGGAAGATAATAATAATTATCTTCATGGCAATATAAATTAAAATGAAAATCAGCAGTTTCAAGACAAAATAGAAAGCTTGATACTTAATTCCTCAATAAAACAAAAGAAAAGAAAAGGATATAGAAGCATCCTATTCGAACGTGAAAAAAGTACCTTAATGTAATCTTTAACATTTTTCGTTCTTTCTTCAATTGTCTCTATCAGATAAGAATACTGCAAGAAAACGTTCAACACGTCACAATCTTTCAATTTGCTACCAAATGAAAGAATAATAAAGTGAGATCACGAGAATGTTTATCGTATAACAAACGACATAATACGACCCGCGACTCTATAATTCTACCTTAAATTCATATGCAACGAACTTTAAGACGAATATGTGTTCTTGGACTTCAAAGTACTAACGTCTATTATTAACGATTAGCATCTCTAATTCGTATTTTTTCACGGATACTAATTTGGTTTTAAAATCTTAATACTTACAAACGAACACCGAAATTGCTGCCGATATATTGCATCTTTTATTCGGTAGTCACAACACAGTAAGTCAACTAGCACTGCTAAGTGCTAACATCAGTCCCTACCAAACCGCACATTTCGATTTTTAGCAACAATAATTTGTGAATTATTACCTTCAAAACACTCCAATCAAATTTCAAACAATTGGCCTAAAGAATTTGGTGGTTCTTTTAACAGGAGAAAGTTAGCACAACAACCATTGGGCATTTAAAAAAAAAAATTAAATTAATCAAATACCTTTTTGTTGGTGAGCATAGGGCCATCGCAGACACCAACCACGATTCGATCCCTCGCCAACACCGCCGCAGCCTACGGAAAATCAAAAATCATAATAATCCAAAGATCTTCGCTTATGTATATATACATATATATATGTGTGTGTGTGTGTGTGTGTGTGTGTGTGTGTGTGTGTGTGTGTGTGTGTAAATACATAATAGAGACAGACCTTGAGGAATTGGCGATGGCCGTCGTGCAAGCGATCGAAGGTGCCGCCGAGAACCACGGCGGCGTACGAATTGGGAGGCGATAGAGTTGAATAATCATCCAGAATCGCCATTGTTTTGGCTTACTCCAAAGGTGGAGTTTTTGGTTGACTGGAACTAAGAATAAAATTGGGTAAAAAAAATGATGAGGATTTTGATTGGGTGGATTTTTGAGGTTCGCCAATCAAAATTTTGAACTCTTTGTTTGAAATGAAAGCATTTCAAGTACATTGAATGTGGACTATGTTAATCTGAGTTGTTCAATTTTGGGGAAACTACACATAAATCCCTAATCCAAAATTCAACTCACAGATCAGTCCCTAGGTAGTTTCCCCAAGCAATTCAGTCCCTACTCACGCGCCTAACATGCAGTTCAGTCCCTAATAAAATGTGCAAATACTAAAATACCCTTTACTTTATACTAATTTTACATAACTTATTTCCAACCTTCAATGAGCCGTTTGTGTTACACGCTCTTTGCCCGTTACATTTCAAAAATCAAACAACAAGAAAGAAGCTAAACATAGAAGAAACGAAGAACAAAGAAACAACAAAGAAGGAGGAAACAACGAAGCACGAAGAATCAACAAAACGCAGAAACATTATAAAACGAAAGGAAAAATAAAAATAAACAAACCCATTTCTCGACAATGGTGAAGCAGGGTAAACAACAAGGTTTGATTTTTTTTTTCTTTCATTTTCTTGGAAACAGACCCATTTGGGTGTTGCTTAAGCTTGCAAAAAGGTTTATTTGTTGTAGAATTGCATGATTTTGAACATATCCTCTCATGGGTATTATGCCTCGACTTTATTCGGTGTTTTCCCTAATCATTAAATCGGTTCCAATATCTGTTTTTCTGTTGATTGGGTTTGCAAAGATCATTTATTTGTTGTCGAATTTCATGATTTTGTAACAGTTTCCTCATGGGTATTATTCTTCGGTGACATTAGCATGTCCCCAAAGCATTTTGAGTCCTAACAAGGGTTTCATGGGAAAGAGGCTTATTGTAGTTTCCGTACTGGTTCTATAGTATGTGTCATGCGCAGTAATGGTATTAATAGTGCATTTAGATGGTATTGACACAGGGTACTCGAAGTATTGTCCCGAAAGAATTTAGCCCCAACAAGGGATATGTCATATGTAATAATGGCATTGCTCTTGACTTCGGACAATATTAACACAGGGTACTGGAAGTATAATCTTTGATGGTTCTGTAGTATGTGTCATATGCCACAATAGTATTACTAGTGCCTTTGAATGGTATTACTAGTGACTTTGGATGGTATTGACATGTGGAACTTTATAGTACGTTGTATTTGTTATAATTGTAGTTTTATGTGTATGTAATTGCAGGAATTGATGTAAAAGAAGATTGCAGCAAGCTATCAATAGGCTGCAGGTGCTCACCGATCGCTTTTCAAACAACCATGGAAGGTGTGAAAAAAGTGATGAAGAAACAACATTATGAAGTACTGAAGAAAAATCCCTTCTATCACTACATGGACATGCCTAAAATAACCCACAGCTTCCATAGGGTTGTGTCTCTCATGCAAGCGTACAATGTAAAAGATCGGGCCTTCTGGTTTGGGGGAAATACTATACGCTTGGAAGTGTTTTGGGGTTTTTGTGTTTTTTGGTAATTAATGAACAAATGAATGTGTTTTTGTGCCATAAACAATCTGTCATTTTGTTGTAGAGCTAATAATACTATTGATTAGCTCGCTTCGTACTTTTCCATTGTATCCATTGTACTATATGTTTCTATGAAATGTACTTACCTTTTGAACACATGGTACTTTATTTTGCGATTAATTAGTTTGTATAAAGAATATAAGCGTACCATAAAAATGAGCAACAAATACTTTCTAGTCTATTCGAAGATACCTTGTTAACACTAGACTTGTACTTACTTGATGAACAAAGCGTACTTCACATGTGTATTCACGAAAAACTTACCATAAACTGAAGAATTGTGTCTATTCATTCTTAATAGTCTTAAAATGAAGAGTTATGCCTTAAAATGCGATCATATGGATGCATTGGCCCCACAATAATATATAGATTGTAACAATACTATATGAATGACAAACATATACTTTATCAGTGAACAAAGCGTACTATAGTCACGAATCACTTGTACTTCACATGTGTATTCATTGTACTTACTTGATGAACAAAGCGTACCATATTTTTTGATGAACTGAATTGTACCAATTTCATTGACGCTTTAATGATCAATAAGTACGGGAGATGCAGAAATTATGTTTTAGATGATTATTTTAAGGTAGGTGAGCATTATTGTTGCGTTTGGAATACAAGATCCCATAAATATGTTGAATTTCATACATGATACTCATATACTATACAATATATTCATACAAGTCTACAATGCTCAAGTGTAAAACTAATATTTTCCTCAATTGTTACCATAATCGATATTGATCGACTCCCACATTGTCTCTATTCATTCTTAATAGTCTTAAAATGAAGAGCCGTGTCTTAAAATGCGATCATATGGATGCATTGGCCCCACAATAATATATAGATTGTAACAATACTATATGAATGGCAAACATATACTTTGTCAGTGAACAAAGCGTACTATAGTCACGAATCACTTGTACTTCACATGTGTATTCATTGTACTAACTTGATGAACAAAGCGTACCATATTTTTTGATGAATTGAATTGTACCAATTTCATTGACGCTTTAATGATCAATAAGTACGGGAGATGCATAAATTATGTTTTAGATGATTATTTTAAGGTAGGTGAGCATTATTGTTGCGTTTGGAATACAAGATCCCATAAATATGTTGAATTTCATACATGATACTCATATACTATACAATATACTCATACAAGTCTACAATGCTCAAGTGTAAAACTAATATTTTCCTCAATTGTTACCATAATCGATATTGATCGACTCCCACATTGTCTCCATTCATTCTTAATAGTCTTAAAATGAAGAGTTGTGTCTTAAAATGCGATCATATGGATGCATTGGCCCCACAATAATATATAGAGTGTAACAATACTATATGAATGGCAAACATATACTTCATCAGTGAACAAAGCGTACTATAGTCACGAATCACTTGTACTTCACATGTGTATTCATTGTACTTACTTGATGAACAAAGCGTACTATATTGGCGAATAACCCAAACTTTACCAGCTTATATATTGTACTTATTTGGTGAATAAAGCGTATTATATTCACGAATAACACACACTTTACCAGCTTATACATTGTACTTATTTGGTGAACAAAGCGTACTATATTCACGAATAACCCGAACTTTACCAGCTTATACATTGTACTTTTTTGGTGAACAAAGCGTACTATATTCACGAATAAACTGAACTTTACCAGCTTATACATTGTACTTATTTGGTGAACAAAGCGTACTATATTCACGAATAACCCTAACTTTACCAGCTTATACATTGTACTCTTATGTTCACTAATTAAACAACGGTACATAGGTTTTACATACATGTAGACTGCAAATATTACTAGATTCAACACTATTAAACTATGAACTACTCCACCTTCAGAATTGCAATTCTTCACTTCACTTTCTTGATGGACTTGGTTCATCGACGCACTTGTAGCTTCATTTTCTTCACGATTTGAGTTGGAAAAAGTTTGCCCAACTTCAAATGGTTCACACCAATGGGAGTAGCCATGGTGTGGGCAACAGTAAAATAACCTTCCGGGATTCAAAATAGTTTCTGAAACCATGATTATTGTTTTCTTCCCACAATCAAGACGCTTGCATTTCCCTTTTTTGTATTTTAACCCACTCATTTGAGTGGTGCTACTCGAAGAGTAGCATCACCACAAGTGTGCTCAAGATTGCATTTACGAATGCTAAATAACTTATCTGACTTGTACAATAATGCATAAACCCTCCATTTGCAGTTTTCGTCAATGCGTACTGCTATGATCTTTTGTTGATCATTTTTCATGTACTTAAATGATCGATTATTAGCAATAGAATAGTTTTTCAGCATATGCCTAAAATCATCAGGATCTTTAAAAAACTGATTCTCCCCACGGATGCAATGTCTCCATGCATCAATTGAATTTCTAAGCGGATTACCCTCGATTTCCATCGATTGATTGCCGCTTTTGGTTTAAAAAAATTTAAAAAATGGATTACAATAGAGTGGAATCCAAATAACAATGTACATGAAAATATCATAACAATGCACTGGTTCCATACTATCTTCTCCATTATATAATACTAAGTTTTCCCACAAATAGTACCAAGTTTACCTATCACCTATACTATCCGAATAATGGTTACGTACTGTCTTCCCCATTATATGATACTATGTTTTCCCACCAACAGTACCAAATTTACCTATCACCCATACTATTCAGATGAAGGTTACGTATTATCTTCCCCATTATATGATACTATGTTTTCCCACCAACAGTACCAAATTTACCTATCACGCATACTATACGAATAACGATTACGTATTGTAAGTACCATACGTCCATACCATATTTATATTAGCATGGTACTATTACGTGCCATATTTTATACTATGTATCACAATAATTAACAACCATAAAGAAATGCATTTCAGTAGTACAGAAAAATATGGAGACCTACCAGCCATCGGTGCGAACCCTCTTTCGTCGGAAAAAAGAGGAAACCAGAGGAGAGAAAGAGAGAAGAAATAGAGAAGAAAAAGAGCAGATAGAAATGAAGAAAGAGAAGAAATAAAGAGAAGATGAAGAGAGAGAAGATGAAGAGAGAGAAAATGAGGAGAGAGAAAATGGTGAGAGTGAAAAAGAAGAGAGAGAATATAATAAAATATATTAAATTTACATTAGGGACTGATCTGCATGTCAGACGCGTGAATAGGGACTGATTTGCTTGAAGAAACTACCTAGGGACTGATCTGTGTTTTGAGTTTTGGATTAGGGATTTATCTGTAGTTTCCCCTTCAATTTTTAGTATGATATTCTGAAATAAAATTAAAGTATTTATTTTGATTTATTTGTTGATAAATCATGTAATTTTATTTATCCACGAGTTGTTAGTGCTTATGTACTATGTAGCACCGACACATAGCATACATGCTAAAAAATGGGGATACGGAATTTGGGTGAAATGTATAAATATCAAAAGTTTAGGGGTATATTTATAAATATGTTATACATGCAAATATAAGTTGTCATTTATATATAATTTATTTTTATATGTTTTCATAAAATATATATTTTTAAAATAAATATTCAATTATCAATTTGTAATTCATGTAATGAGTTAGGGATGCAACACAAATGTTTGAAAAATTGTTATTCAGACATGTTTCTAACTTATCAGAAATTACAAAATGGCTCATAAAATGTCTAGCAGATGTTCTCGAGTACACAAAACGTGTCCGAAATGCGAATACATTAAAAAATTGAAATTTCCATGCTACATAAATTGTTATATAAATCAAGTGTCTAAGTTGTTAAGCATATAAAATTTTTATTTATAATTTAACTCATAAATAATTATCCACGGCCAATAAATAAATACCAACAAGTTATTTTGATAGAATCCTTTTGTTTTATCAAGTGTAGTATCTTTGATTTGGTAATAAAATGAAGAATGCATTTTTAAGGAGTATATTGGATTGGACCACGATAAATTGAAATTGTAGTTGACCACAAATATTTTAATAAATTATTATTTAAAAAATATTTTTAATAAATTGCTACAGAAGGAGATACTTCTGTTAAAATATAAAATTGGGTAAATTACAATCTATCCCCTGAGGTATGGTCAATTTACGAAAATCCCCCTCCCGTTTGGGTAATTACAACCACCTCCACCACCTATAAATTTTTTTACACGTCCACCCTTGCAATTTCAAATTTAATGGAATTTTCGAGATTATATGAAATATTATCACTTTTGTACTCGTTTTATCCCATTTGAATCCCACATTTTGAAGCAAGATGATCATAATATGTGTTTTTTAGCTTGTATATATCACATTGTGGTGCACCAGAAACTGTAATTTTCCGCAAAAAGAGTACAAACTAGAGCATATTCCACGAAATCTAAATGATTATGTTGAATTTAACACCATAAGAATGGAGGTGTAAGAAAAAAACATAGTTGAGGGGTAGATGTAATTATCCAAACAAGAGGGGTACCTCAGGCGGTGGTTGTAATTTACCCTTTAAAATTATATCAGCTGTATAAGACAGAATTGAAGTATATCTCAATTCTAATGTCCAAGGAAATATAAATGTATCTATAATTTCCCAACCATGGACAAACAATCCTTCAAGAAATAGTCAATCTGAGAAGCATACAAATCAGGAAAAGTCCGATAATGGTCAACGTGAGGTGAAGATCCGAAATTAAAAGAGGAAACACGTTTCCCGATCTTCCTCTGTTCCTCGATAAACATTTCGACCGCTCGAAACGGAATGACTTTGTCGCCTGCGCTATACAGATAAAGCTGGGGGCATTGAGGCTGATGCTTCGAAAGCCCAGAAATAACCTTTGTCAACCTCCTGTTCGACGAGAGGATATTTATATATGCTACTTCGATTGGAAATATAACAGAAATTCGATGGAGATTTTCGAATGAATACTTACGGCTTTATGTTGGGCAAGTTGAGAAGATTGGAGAAGAGTTTTTCGAATGCAAATAAGAGAAAAGATTCGATTAAAAACGGTTCCTTTTCTTCGATTTTTGTTCCGTTGTTGCCAATTTGTAATCGAGTCGAAGGGTAAGTGGCGGAGCTGCTTTTCTTTAGCAAGGCTGTGGTGAATCCTGCAGCCCATACCTGAAAGAAGTCGAAAAAGGTGTCGTTTGAGAATGCATACAAAGGAGATTACATAAACACTAGAAAAGTACTTTTAACAACTTAAAAGTACTTTTCCAGTGGAGTTGCCTAACATGAAAAAACAAACGAAACATGTGTATTAATGCATAAATAACTTCCCGTATAGATGTTTTAATGAAGTTTCATCTGCATTTCTTTCGAAGCTAAGAAAACGAAGCAATTTCTTTAGTAATGCACTATTGCCCAAGATCCAAAAGTAGCCCAAGAAAAAGGAAACGGAACACGGAAATAAACACCCAAAAGCTAATTATATTTGATCTCCACAATGCTAAAAACGAGCAATATTTATCATCAAAACACGCAAAACGCACCAAAATCAACGGCTCGACGACGTAAGATACTTGTACAAGAACCAAATATTTTCTACAAAGCTAACTTATCTTAGAGACAGAGTAACTAAAGTAAAACTCCACCATCTATAAACTTCATATCATCTTCAATCAAACAGTTAACGTAGATACAATCACGGTTTATTGAATAAATAAACCACTTTAAATTTAACGCGAACCTTAGGATCTAAATTGGGGTCTCCTCCCGAGTCAACGACGCATCCTTTAATCTTCTCCAACAAATCTTGTCTGTCTTTCAAATTATCGAGAATTGCACCATACCTGCCCAAAACAAGAAATAGTCTACATATTACGACAAACGAAAACGCATACTCCAATGTACATGAATTGAACAAATCAACGAAAAACCCCATATAGAAGATCATAAATAAAAACGAAATCGAAAGATAGCGTACGCTAGCCAACCGGTATTGCTGAAGGTGTGGAAAATCAGTACTCGATCACGGCCGGTGTCATCCGACAGCCAGGATGCAAGCTCACGCGCCAATGTCTGAATCCTCTCCTCGAGCTTCTTCCCCAAATCGAAGGACAGCACATCCCTCACAGAAGCCACGAAAGTAACGGCGTGGATGCCCTTGTTGTTGTACAGCTCGATGTACTTCCTCAGGTGCTTGGGCTGCGCACCCAGCCACCCCAGCATCACCACCGCAACCTCGGCGCCGGCGGCGATTCCATTTTTCCGATCGCCGGCGCACTGTCCCAGGGGGGCGAAATTCCAGTGGAAGGGGTTCTTCACCGCCGCACCGAAGAAAAGGCGATCGAAATAATTGGCCGGGATGGAGAAATTGGCCGACCGGAAAACTGGGAAGGAGTTGAAGGAGTGGGCGTTGAGGAATTTGGGGGAGGAGTGGTTGTGAGAATTGAGGGAGAGTGATGAGTACCGGAGGTGTTGGGTTCTGCGGAGAGGCGCGTGGAGACGGGTGGTTTGGAGGAGGAGGGAATGGCTGTTGGAGAAATTGAAAATGCGGGCAGAAGCCGCCATTGATGGGAAGAATTGCAGAAGAAAGAAATTTCGATTGGGGATTCAATTTCCGGCGTAGAACCCGATGTTCCGGAAATGGGTGTGCTGATTACTATCTGGAGCCCGTTTTGACAGCCCGACCCGGATTCTTTTTCGTGACATGGCATCCTCGAAACATTGAGGATTTATTGTTTTTTTGCTTTTTTATTAATTATTTAATTTTAATATTTTGAAAATACTATTTTCTTTTTAAATCTTCCACCTACTCTTTTCACTTTTCTACACATCACTTAATTTTTACCTATTTTTTTTTTCTTCTGATTTTTTATTTCTATAGTTTCTTACAAATCAAGCATCGTTCTCCGTATGTCCGAATCCATATCCAAATTCGGAGTCTTTCCCCTTATTTCTTCTCTAAATCCCACAATACACCACTCCTATTAGACCACCCATGATCGGATCTGGTCACCATAACTAACCCCGTGAAGGTTCGCTCAAATTCAGCCATAAAAAACAAACTACTGTGGTCTGAGTTTTTCTTGGCCAAAAAACGGGTTCTTTTATCGATTCGCCAGTTTTCAGGTTTTACCCAGTCAAACAAGATTTCGATTCCTTGACCCCAATTTTTTTTCGGTTTTAGGAGCAAGATTTCGATTCCTTGACCCCAATTTTTTTTCGGTTTTAGGAGTCAGACCGGACCGCCTCATCGCCGGGCCACGGTCCGACCGGCCGATTCGATCCGGTTCTGATATTGCTTGAAACGCTAACCTTTGATCAAATCTAGAAATATTTACCTAAAAACATGTCGCAAAAGAAGTCAAATGAAGAAAGATTATAACTTTGTTACAAAATTTTACAATTTTGTTGGTTTCCTACTGTAAAAAAGTAGTGATATTTTGGCCATTGGATAATAAAGTAATTGTCTTGCCAATTTCCTGCTATTAGAATTTTGAGAACTTTATTTGAAAAGTAATTATCTAAATGAAGTACTTTCACTCTGAGTACATTTGTTGAACAAATAATCTAGAAAATCATGTTCATCCTCGAACGCTCCCCTCCTTATTGGTCTATACTATGCTACACCGGGTGTCATACACCTGGTAAATCTTTGTCGTTCACACACACACACACACACCCACATCGGTTTGTGTAGATCAACGGTAAAAACACACACCGTATAACAGCCAACGGAAAACAAGTGTGTCAAAATTTGAATTCACAAGTTGAGACGTGCACACATGAACAACGTAAACCACTACGTCAATTATTCGAGTAAGTTAACTAAAATAACAAATATCTCTTGAGATTTATTTAACTAAAAATAACAGATATTTGCACATGAAAGCATCAGATGTTTAAATTTTAAGAATTTGTTTGCAACTAGTTGACTACATAATAAAGAAAAGCAATAAAATTGATTTATAATTAACCAAGTAAAGGATATAATAGTTTCCCAACACCTGCTTTCTGATGATCTTCTTCCAGGATAGAAGTGTATGTATCTTCTGTATCTCCACATTTAAAGGTGCGCACAATGAAAGAGAATAAATTAAGAGAAAATGACGCAAGTAACCAAAATAATCTACACGGTTTATTATCGGGGGGGAAAACAAATGATAGCTGCACAATAAGGAAAACTATAATATCTCAATCCATTGAATTTGGCCTCACAATAATGCAAACATGCAAAGAACTTCCAAAAGGTACGCTTCGAATCTTATGTTCACCTGTTCGTTTTTTTGACTCGACTTCCAACTCCATAGCTTCAAAACAAACAATATTTTCTCAACTCAGACGCGCTTCGGGTCACGAGCTGCGGCCACATGATCCTGCAAACAGGTTAACAGTGAGAAGATCTACATTCCTAAATCTTGATTTAAAAGATACACAATGGAAATGAAAGAAATTGAATTCCACCAACTTGTAGATATATGTTTATTCTTCAACAGATTAAAAAATTGGAGCGTTACAGTGATAGCATATTTGAAGCTGTGTATCTAACTAATAGATCGAAAGAAGGGAACGATACTTACCGAGATGAAATCGAATGCTCTGGTGTCATCTCTCTTCGAGTCATTCATCAGTGACGTGGGAGGTTGGGAAGCCAGAACTGGATTAAAAATGTCGGGAAAGGCCGAATTTTCTCCGGTAGGTGCAGCAGCATTAATATTTGGATTTGATTGCAGATTCCCAAATTGCTGAAAGTTGGACATAGTAGCGAGGAACTGCTGTTGAGCAAAGAGACTCCCCATGGCACCATAATTCATCGCTTGAGAAGCAAATGCCGGATTAAACATCATGCCAGGTGGAATATTATATCCCATGGTACCCATAGGAAACATGGGTGACGCATTAATCCCAGTAGCTTGAGGGGCGGATTCACTATTCAAGATGCTGTTCGGAATTTTATTGTCTAGGTAGACACTGGATAACGGATTCACATTTTGCGAGCGTTTCTCAACAGTGCTTCCGTTCTCGTTCTTAAATGGATCTTTCCCATTTACTGACAAACTTCCCATCAAGTCATCAACATTTCCAGAACTAGAGTTGAAAAAGTCAAATGGTTCGGATTCAGTTTTAGGAGCTGCTGTATGGGTTTCCTTAGTACTCGACTTTTCAACAGCCATACCAGAAAAGGGATCGGTAATATGGCCTTTATCTTGACTGGTGTGAAAGGAGACATCTGCAAAAGGGTCATCATCAAGTTTCTGACCGTTTGTATTCTCCTCAATACCAAAATTGCCCCCAAGTAAGTCATCAATAAGCGGAGGATTAGAAGTTGTGGCGTTTGTAGCTCTTGATTCGGACTCTGCTTTTTTGGAATCTTGAACTCCAAGAATATCATCTGAATCACCAGTGTCTATCAAGTCCGGCATCATTATAGGCTGAGGCGGCGGCGCTGATTTTGCTACATAATTGTTTCCTCCACCACTTTGTTCGCCATCTAGAAGACTTAAAACCTATATAATGACCACCGTTAATTACTTCTTGCAACTTATAATTTAACACGAAGACTGCATCAAGCTCTAAATTGCATTCATCTTTTACAATACAAAATAAGATAGCTTGCAATATTTCTTATCGGATAGAATATGACCAACTTTGTTCTGAACCCTGAAATTCTCAATTAATGGAATGGCAAACATTTACCATTTACCCTGAAAACATCTTCAGGCTTTTTGAGCAGGAATAAAGTAACACTCATTTTGCATGTTACTGTTTCTTTTAACCTGACAGCAGTTTTTGGAGTGACCACTGGGGATGATTTTAAATTCAAGACACTAAGAAGACTAAGAGCCCTTGTTGATTCACTCTCATACTTCTTCTCTCTCTTTAACTATCCATAATAAGCCATCTAAACTGAAACTAACATATTTACCTTATTTGCTTTCTCCCTCAAAGATGCTTGGGGAGATTCAGAACACTGGATCACCACATCGCTGTTGTCACTAAAATAGGATGATATAACAGAAAAATTATCATCGTCTTTCTTCCTCAATACAGCCTCTAGGACGCACAGGGCTTTCATGCGAACCTAAACAAGCAGCATACAGTAAGTGAAAAAAAATATTCGATGATATGGCATCAGCATATACTGTATATTGTTTTTTTAACTCTATCACTAACATAGCAAATAATAGGAGTCATCATTAAGAATTAAAACATCATACTTGTATTGCAAAGAAAAACAAAATAATGGCATAAAGACCAAACCTGCCACATAGGGGATCTCAGTTTTTTCTCAATGGCATGCCCTATTGATAATGCATTTAATTTTGATGCCTCCACCAGGAAAACATGAATAGCATCCCGAGTAGGCTGTAAACGGACACCGCCTGATGTTACAATGGTCTCAAGCAATTTCTCCTCACGAGTCTTCTGACTGAAAGTTGAACCAGAGTCTCCACTACTTGTTTCTGCCTGAGATGCACCGACAGTTTGATCCCAATTTTTAGAACCAGCATTTTTCGAGAATCGAGAAGAATTCTGAGTTTCATCATGAGATCCTGGCCCTTCATATCGGTCAGAGTAGTCACTTTCCCTCGTCAAAGATCGCCGGAGATTAGGGCTTTTATAATTCCCAGTGTCGTTATTTCTCCTCATGGATGGGGACTGTGTAAAACTACTTAGTCCCTGTTTTATTGTAGCACTCCCCATGTCAACAACCTCATTGATGAAGGACTTTTTATCTTCTGATGGCATTTCATAGTTGGTATTCCCAAATCCTTGAATTCGACTGCCAAGACTACTTTCTGTGGGTGCAGCTTTGCTCTCCTCTGATGAAAATAGAGAAGATAATGTTTCCTGTGCTGTTTCACGCACAGCCTTGTTTAATGCATCACCCTTCAAAGGATCTGGTTGGCCTTTGTAGTGGATCAACTGACGTACAGCAACTGAGTTCCTTTGCATCTCCCTTCTGAACTCCGCACCTGACTTTCCCACGGCATATTTGATGACTCTTAATGCCTACAAAAACAAATTGAATAAAAGAACACAATGATTATGTTTTAGAGATACTGATTTACATTTAGACGTATATAAGAGTATTTCCACGTGAATTAGATACCCAGAGAGGTAAATGCATAACATATTTTTAATACGCCACTAACCCAATCCACATCAGCTGTGCAATATTAGTAGCTAAATGGAGAGTCAAATGATATCTGGTTTGTAAACTTGGATCAAGAAGAAAGCTTGCATATTTCTTAGACTAAAACCGGATAATATTGGGTCGGCCTAGTCAAGTCTCAGTTCTACATCACAATGCAGCAGGAAGTAATGCAGAAAGCAAATCATATGACATACTCATCCAAGAAAACTGCTTCCTAAAAATCAGCTACATCATCTTCATTGGAAAAACAACACACAAATCCAGCAACTTGGCTGAAAACAACTTCAACGTTTTACTGGGAATGGAATACCAGAGAGGCATAATCAAGGGATTCATTTAGGTTAATTATGTACGGTTTTCAAGGCAAGAATACATGCGTTTGCTGCAGGCACAAGTTCCCCTGATGAAATGGATTTTGTATTTCTAGCATCATTTGTGAGCATCCTAAATCGCTACAATTAATTTGACTCGTGCTACTAGAAGTACCCTTTTTTTTTCCGGTGGCTCCCAATTTATGATATCAAGAGACGCGAGTTAAATAAAGACAAAACTAATCCATGAAATCAAATTCTTTCAGAACATGCTTATATCCCACCGTCAACTGAATTCTTTATTTAAATCCTGCAAATCATCCCTAGCCCCTAACACATGACACGAAAGTGAATTCATGCATCCAGTTAATCACCTAAAGTTGTTGCATGACAGTCATATTCCTTCAGAAATTATTATTATCGAATCGACGACTGATGTGCTACTCCAAATCAACAGTAGAACTATAAGGAGACAAAATATTTCACTACACACGCTAACTAATCAAATTTTATCAACCAAAAACAACCAAGACAGCCGAGAAAGAGTAAAAAGTAAACGAAACAATATAAATACAAAGAGTAAAAAGGAAGGACCTTTTGCTTAACAATAGGCGATTTGTGGTCGAGGCGTTTGAGGATAAATTCAGAGACTTCCTTAACGATGGAGACGTGCGATGACCTCAGCAAATCGCAAATCTCTTCCAATTTGTAAACCGGAGCGACCTTATCCTCGTCGGAGGTGGCGGCGTCCACCATTCTCGACCTCCAATACGACTCCACCGCCCTCCTGCTCTGCTCCATCCCTACCGGAAAATTCCCCTTCGCTCACTCCGGGAAATCGATCGAAGCTGAGTAATCGACTGATCTAACCGAGTAATCGATCACAAAAAAAAAAATCGACGCAGTAATCTCAATTGAAGAATTGACGGATCGATCGAACGAATTGGAAAATGGAATGAGCCCAATTTCGGGGGTGGAATTTGTTGCTCGAGCTCGAAGTTGAATAATGGGGGAAGGGATTTTTCTGAGAGGTTTTTGTTTTTATTTTTTCGGAGGAGAAAAATGTCAGAAGATTATTTTGTTTTTCTCTTTTATTTTTGTCATTTAATGGAAAAAATAAATAATTAAAAAAAAATGGTGGTAAAAATAATTCGACGGGGTTGAATAGTGGTGGCCGGTGAGTGGACGGTGGCGGCTGGTTGGGAGGCGTGACGCGTGGCCCACACAGCTCATGAGAACATTAGACAACTGCTAACTACGTGATTAAGAGATAAGTGCTTCTCATTAAGAGTTTATTTGGCTAAGCTTATAAGCTCTTAAAAACATCTTGTACTTTAAAAGCTTATAAGCTGTTGTAAAGTGTTAGGTAAAAAGTTTACAAAAGATTATATTACTTTTCAAAAATAAGCTGATTTTATAAGATGTCTTTAAAAAAATACATACACGCTACATAAGATGTTTTAAGCTTTTAAGAGCTGATAAGATGTTTTAGGAGTTGATAAGCTGTTACGTCTTATTTTTAGGATTATTTTTTAGAGTGTTTGGATAATTAGATTATTTCCTATTTTTACTCATAATAAGATCTTAAATAAAAAGGTAGGGTAGAGATACTTTTTTAAAAATATCTTTTTTGCTCTCCAACAGCTTATTTTTTAAAAAATTAAGATCTTTTTTAAAAAAATTACCAAACACTTTGGAAGAGCTTATAAACTCTAAAACATCTTATAAGTTCATTTTAACATCTTATAAGCTTAGCCAAACACCCTCTAAAACACTCGAAATACAAAATCACTGTAAAAGTATTTATCATATTACATGAATACTAATAACATATATATTTCATCAAAACAATGTATTCTTGTAATCAAGATTAATAATAAATTAAAATATAATTATTATAATAATTGTAAAAAAAATATTCCCTATTCATATTTTATATTATATAAAAATATCTGAATATTCTTATTATATCAATAATAAATTAAATTTATTTTAGAAATAGATTATATATTTTTAAGTATTTGTAAAATAAACTTTTGCTTAATAAGCAACTTTAAACTATAATTTATTAAGCACTCATGACCCTGTTTTTTTATTTACGTTTATTTTCCCTCAAATTTGCAAACATCCTCAACTTTTTAAAATAAACACTTACAAACAACTTAACTCACAATCCCAACTTCTGCTTTTAAATAAACTTTTGCAAATATCACCATAATCTTTTTTTCAGAAAAAAAATAATGATAAACAAATTCTATATTTCTATATTTTTATTGTATCTATCTATCAAGGTAGAAATAGTACGGATTAAATCGAAAATAGCATTTTCCGCAAAAAACTTTATTTTTTTAAAAAGTGGAAAATTAATTCCAATTCCGTTCCAGAAAATCAGAAATTGGTAAAAAAAACTTATTCCAAAATTGAGGATTTCGGATTAAAATTTACTTTGACTTTATTCAAAAATCAGAAATCTGAACTTTAAATGTTTTTTGGGATGAAATTGTAGGAATAAAGTAAAATTAGGGCTAAGTAAACAATAGAGTAAAAAAGAGGGTTGAAAGAGTTATTTTAGTAATTTTTAGCAAAATAAACAGAGAGAACGAGGGTATATTTTAATTTTATAAAATAAAATCATAATCATCATACGATTCTCTAGTATAAATAAAAGTTTTTTTGGTAATTATTTTGATCGGCAAGTCCAAAATCCAAATGCCCACGCCAACGGTCGCCGCCGTCACCGCCGCGCAGTCGCCGCCGTCCTATTATACTGTGGATAATAATTTAGGTAAGATTATACTGAGATTCAATTTTATTGCTGTATTTGCCGTTCACGCTATCCCCAATCTGATACTGAATTTGATACTCATCTTTTGCACTAATTAATTATTTTTTCGTATTTGAGATTATGAAATCCACTATTTGTCTGATTGTATCATCTCGATTTTCAAGGCAGAACAAAGAGATAGAAATTTTGAAGCAAAGTAGTAGACACACCTTATGTTATAACTATCTTATTCTTCAAGTTTGTTCTAAATATAGCTGTGTTAGTATATATGAAGTTTAATTTGGAACTGTTTTTCATTTCAAGAATCTAATTCGTAATTTCCGGTCGCGACCCGCATTCTCTGATGCGTGTCTTCTGATGCAAATATCAATTTTTGTATATGTGAATTTGCATATATTTGCATGTAGTTGAAATTCCAATAACCGAAATGGTGGTTTGCTTGCGAGAACAATGGAAGTGGTCAGGATATATTTTCATCTTGAACAATAGAAGTTACAGTCGAGAATGAGAAATAATATATATGATTTTCACAATGCTCAAGTAAATGTTATAATATTTTGTAGAAGAATTCGTAAAATGTTAACTGTTTTAATGTTTATTCAATTTATTGTTAATCTCTTTCTAGGCTTCCACTTTTTCTCATTTTCAGAAAACCATTATCTTGTACTACTGGCTTGAAAAAAGAATAAATGCTCGATATCTTCTACATATATAAATAGATATCTTGTACTGTTATTGTCTTGTGTCTTGGTATAGGCTAGTTTTCATTCTCTCTTTCTACAAAAGAAAATGTGAGTTAGTAAGTTCTTACGTTCGTGCTTTTCTTTTTGGTAATTCATTTCAGCTTTATATGCAATCGAGAATCTAAATAGAGAATAATGGTGTTGGCTGGAAGAGCAAGATGAAATGCCGAAATACCAAAAAGCAATCAGTTTACAGCATTACCAAAGTAAGTTCGGTACAATTTACAAACCGTTCGATTTTGGTTAATGAAATGCCAAAGAAAATTTTCTACATCTTTTCTCATTTTTCAGAAAATTCAGTTCTACCCTATCTGGACGAAGTTACGAACCAAACCATTATTTTTGCTTTTGGTATTAAGTTTGGCAAAATGCAAACTGATACTTCGAGTTTTCTAATGTTGGGTTTAATGAATGGACAGGCCTATTAGCAGTGGATATTGGGCTTAGATACTCTTGCAGAAATCCAAGAAATGGCTAATGTAGAGTCCACAAAACATAGTAAGGTACTGTCAAACCCTACGAATATAATATGCAAAATCGTATACCGGCTAAAAATGGTTAATGCTAATACGTTAAATGAGCTGGCATGTTGGTGGATGGATAAGGCACAATTTATTGCGTATCGCTGCATTGACTGCCGTTTTTATCACGGCAGATTTTCTCACCATTATATAACACTCGTTTTCCCTAACCCCATTCATTCTCATATCTCCATCTATCTATTTTCCTTTCAGTTTTCTACTTTTCTTCTCACCATTTTCTCAGATTTAAGGCTTTTGCTTTATCTTTGATTGAAAATAAGATGAGATTTGTGTTTGATATTTTTTAGTTTTCGATTGCGCTATTTTTTCTTTCTTATATTTTGTTGGTCCCCACCTTATCTCCTTAGATGTATTCGACATTCAGTTTTGTATCTTCAAACCATTTTCTGGATTGAAGGCTTTTGATTTATTTCTGGATGAAAATCAGATGACACATCTGATTGGACATAATTAATTTTATCTTATTTTAGTTTTTGACTTTTATATTTTCTGATTATAATTGATTTACTCATCCATTTATTTCTGTTCAATTTTCATTATTTCTCTGGAAATTTTTGAAAACATGGCAGCTCTTACTATGGATTTGGGTGAAATCATCTATATACCATCTTGATTTGAAAATTAGTTTTTTTTTGAGTTCAGAATTAACCAAACCATCTCTCTTTGCATTATTCAAACTGCCTAAAGAGTCCTATGCAATGCATAATCCATCCCTCGGTAGTGAATCTCAATTTTTTATTTTTATTTTTGCGAAATTAGATATTCAAAAGTAAGAATCAAGGATTCCTATATCATATGTTAATATCTTCGTCTTTCGGTGTGACAAACGCAAATGAACTCAAACAATTGTCCTCAGCGTCACATGTGTGGTAAATATATAGTTGTTGGATACATCAAATGCAGTTTGAAGGATTGTTGCGTTCTCAGCATCACTAAGTTGTGAATAAGTTTGTTGTTGAAGATACTTTTCATTCCAGTGTTTCAGTTTTATGTTATGCTACTATAATTATATCTTTTGCATCCGGAAATTCTTTGACTGGAACCAATCTTGTGACGTAGGCTTCCAAATTGTCACAGCCGAAGAATTTCCGCGACACAAAAGATTTTAGTAGTGTCTAACAATTGAGCATTGAAGTATAAAATGTCTCCAACAACAAAAGTTCTCAACATTTAATAATGCATGAAACGGGATAGTTCTTTTTATTGCATTTGGTGCATCATAAAACTATTTCTTCATCATTCTTGTGGCATTGATGACAATTGTTTGAGTTACTCTATCATACTCGAAGACAAAAATGTTAACATAAAAATCTTAGTTCTCACTTTTGAATATCTTGTTTTGTGATGAAGTTGGAGAGAGAATGAATTTTATGAAATGTGTTATTGCACTTTCAAAGTTATTGGTGTTAGAAAAGTGTTTTCCATATTTCAAATGAGTATACATATGATATGAATTACTTACTGAGTCATGAAACACGAGTTATTTTGCGTTTTCTGCTTTGACAAAATATTTTTTCTCCTGCTATTACATTAATCGGTTTCACTTTGAAGCAATAGTAAATTTATAATCATTTCACAGATTACATTAATATTTCTGCTGCATTAGACAGTGATGTATCTGAAATCTTCACGATTTGCTTATTACTGTAAAAAGATCTTTCCGATCGAGTATTCAATTATGCAGAGAGATCTCTGCGATGTGATAATAATTGTAATTTTAATGATTGTTATGCAGTCAATAAAGTATGTATTAACCAAAGTGATCTTTACACTTTAGTCTGCATTATTGTGAAAAATGCATTTGGAAAAACCTTTTTGTGCAATAAAATTGACACAATCAGTTATAAAAGATATTCAAATGCTATGCAAACTTCATGATGATCACTTGCTAGCTATAGTGGAGAAAGATGATTTTGTATGAAGAACCAATTCTGGTTGTTACATCAAATGATGTACTATCAAAGATAAATGCACTAATTAATCTATAAGATAAGGCCCCCCTTTTTGTTCTTTCAAATTTTCATGATGCTCCCAAAAAATATTGAATTCATTATGCAAAATCATAATAAGCAAATGCTCGAAGCACATCATGTAGAATGTTCAAGAACACAAGAAAAAAGGTCGAAAGTAAATTATTATTACCTGCAGTGTCTCATAATCCTGTAATACGAAATAAGATATAACTATTATGATGCTCCCAAACAATATTCATGAAGCCTAAATACTTTTAGAGCAAAATTATTCTCCTGAAAGACTTTGATAATTGCAATGATGTAAGTTTTAATTATTGTACACAATTAATTATGGTATTGAAGAAAATTGATTTTCTCATGCATTTGTTGACACTTATTGTGCGCCCTTATAAAACAGTTGAAATTCGAATAACCAAAAAAAAAAAATCTTCAGATTTCTATCATTTTATGGCTTGTGTGCGCTGAACAATGAAGATAGTCAGGATATGCACCTTGAACAATATAGCTTACAGTCGATTATGGAAAATAAGAATTTTCATTTTCACAATGTTATAATATTTGATAGATATTCTTCAAATTCTAGCTGTATTAGAGGAATATTTGGTCAATGAGCCATCGTTAACTATTTTGTTTGGGAAATAAGTATTGAAGTGTTGAACCACAGATCCGCTGTTTTAATAGATAGCGTTTCCTTTAGATTTAATGGAAATGCTTAGAGAGTAAAATTTCTTAGGTGCAAAAAAATAGTTCATAGGTTGTTGGTTTTAATTTGGTATCGAGGCTAAAAAAGTTTTGTTGAGCTTCAAAGTTTTATGCATTTCATCAAAACAACATCAGAGATCTATGTTAACATGTTATATCACTGTATGATAAATAGGCTAACTTATAGCATATCAAAATTGATTATTCCCAAAAAATAAGCTGAAATGAGCTATTTAGCAGTTTGGTAAACCGGCCGAACTAAACCCAAAGCTTTAATTTGTACCGAATACTAAACTGCTGTCCATATTTCACAGTTTTGGCTTGGTACCGGTTTTTTGGTTTTAGTGTACTCAACTGAACGTAACACTGATTTTCTTTGAATTTATATTCAATTTCTGGTGGCCACTTTTCTCATTTCAAAAAACCATCCTCTTGTACAAATATGATTGACGAGATGTTTTCCATGTATATGTTCATTCCTGGTATTGCGATATGCCTTATTATTAGCTAGTTTTTGTTGTTTTCTTCTACCAAAGAAAATGCGAGATATAAGTTTGTTTTTTTTATTCAATGGCAATTTTACATGTAATCCTGAATCTAAATAGAGAATAATGGTGTAGACTGGAAGAGCAATCAAGACCAAGATGAAATTTTGGAAATTTCCGAAGAGCAATGAAGACCAAGAATGGCAATCGGTTTTCAGCATTGCCAAAATATGTTTGGTATAATTTACAAGCTGTTCAGTTTGGTCAATGAAATATAATTAGTTGTCTCATTTGTCAGAAAATCCAGTTCTCCCGGATCATTATGAATTTACCAAGCCAAACCAAATTGTTTGGTTTTGGGTATCAAGTGTCGCAAAATGCAAAATGATATTTCTGTTTTCTAATTTTGGGTTTGCTGAATGAACAGGCCTATTGGCAGTGGATATTGGGCTTAGGTACTCTCATTCGGAAATCCAAGAAATTGCTCGTAGAAATTCACAAACCGTAGTAAGGTATTGTCAAGCCCATTCAATATGTTCTATATTTTGTTTCCGTATATTGCTGCCAGCTAATAATTTTTAAGGCTAATACGCCAATTGAGTTGGTGAGTTGGTGGATGGATAAGGCCGAATTTATTGCGAACCGCTGCATTGAGTGTCGACCTTATCAAGGCAGATTTTCTCCCCATTATATAACACGCTTTTTCGGGGCACCAATTCATCCACCATATCTCCATTTCTCTATTCCTCTTTCAGTTTTCTTCTCATCATTTTTTCAGATTTAAGGCTTTTGCTTTATTTTTGGTTGAAAATCAGATGAGATTTGTGTTTATATTTGTAAGTTTTTAGTTTTATTTAGTTTTTGAATGATGCCGATATTTTTTCTTATTCTTGGTACACCCCTCACCACCCCCCCCCCCCCCCCTCCGCCTCTTTAGCTGCTGCATTCAATCTTCAGTTTTCCATCTTGTAATCATTTTTTCGGATTCAAGGATTTTGATCTATATCTGGTTCAAAATCAAATGACATATCTGCGTCGACTTGCATAATTTTTTCATTTTTTTATTTTGAATTTTGTATTTTCCGATCTTTTATTCTCGGTCACATAGTTGTTTCCGTCCATTTTTTTTTTCCAGTTTTCTTTCATTTCTACTTTGGATTAATGATAGATCTCATCTCGATTTGAAGATTAGTTTTCTAGGACAAGTTTTTGTGTCATAGTTATGTTGCTTCTCTTTCTGATGATTTTTTTCCTTGTAGAGTTATCGATGAAGAAATATCCTCTGCTGGAAATATGCAGAGGAACGAGCTCAATTTTAAGGTAAATTTCGTGAAAGTCAATTATGATGGCAGATCTCTTAGAATCAAAGAATGATAAACAGAGAACAACAGGGATCTGATGCTGTTTTTGAAAATAATATATAGTCTTCAGTCACGAAATGATTTAGTAATTAAACTTATCTTAATTAACTTAATCAACAGATCTTACATTAGATACCTATGTGAAATGGAAGGAATTATTTTTGAGAGGGTTATATCCGGAACTGTAGATCTCTTATAATTTCACTCTCGTAAAGTATGATATTCAAAAAGTGAGGACAATGAGTTCTTATGTTAACATGTTTGTCTTTGGGTATGACAGAGGAAAAGAAGCAACTCAAACAACTGTCATCAGTGCCACATTCTGTACAGCTTGCATACATTCTGATCTGGGGAATAAAGTTAGTATTAAGGTTCTTCTCTTGATTTTATATTAATATAGTATTTTATATGTTTTCTAATTAGGTCTCTTGTTCTTGCATGTTAGGACTTGTTCATACCAGACTTGCAGCTTGACATCAACAAAAAGGTCCAGTACTCAAAATATATTATTAGAGCACTTCGTCCTTCTTTTAGGAAGTTTGTTGTTGAGCAGAACATAGAAAAAGAGCAAGAAGCAAGAATTCAAGGTAACTTTAACTTTTTTTTGGAGGTTTTAACGTTCACCTGTATTAGGTCTCTTGTTCTTGCATGTTTAGATTTTTTGATGCCAGACTTAAAATAATGAAATATATTATTCGAGTACTTCTTCCTCTTAAGAAATTTGTTGTTGAGCAAAACGTGGAAAGAGACGAAGAGGCTGGACTTCACTGTAACTTTGAAAGTCCACTGGAAAATTAGTTTGATACCCTTATTTTCTCGTTATTGATATTAGATTTGATGTTACAGAAGAAACTCGAAGTGCCTTGGGATAGTATTCAACCTTAATTATTAAATTCCATATATAATAACCTGAATTATTAAGAAACTCGAAGTGCCTTATGATTTTCCCTATTTTCACTGCTTGATTAATTGTAGTATTTTTTTTTTGTCGGACAGGCTTATCGGTTGCAGGACTACGGCTTCCCAAAGCAAACCTTAGCCATGAATATCAACTGAAAAAATGGTGGGATATTTCGAACCGATTTATTTTCTCGATAATTCTCTGCTCCAAACATGCAATTTGTTGATCTTTAGAACTTACGTTGTGCAGCGGTAACTGCAAATCTTCAGTATTTGATATTCACCGAAGCTGTCCAAACTGTTCATACAAGCTTTGTGTGAGCTGCTGCCAAGAGATTAGAAACGGTTTTGTTTCTGACTGTAAACTGACAAATAACGGTAACATTATTTGTCCACCTCAAGGCATGCGGTACTGTGGTCTGAGGTTTCTGGAGTTGAAGTCCACGTATCCAGTTAACTGGATATCGGAACTGCTAACAAAAGCAGAATCCGTAGCTGATGCTCATGAACCTTCTGAAGGAGCATGCTCATGCTCGGGATACAATCATGGGAGTGAATCGGATAACTTCCATTGTCCCACAGTTGAGGGCGTTGAAACAGCGGACCAAAAACATTTCGAATGGCCCCTTTATAAAGGTGAGCCTGTAATAGTCCCTAACGTCCTCAGGAGAACGACTGGGTTGAGCTGGGAACCGTTAGTCATGTGGCGCGCCTCTCGCAAAATTAAAAGCACTCATGACTTGCGTATTCTTGAATTCAGCGTAACGAACTGCTTAAATTGGTGTGAGGTAGGTCAACTTCTCTAGTATGTTTTACCCTACCAGAGTGGCGTAAATTAAAATCCAGAATATGTGATATCGGAACTGCTTATGAAAGTAGAGTCCATATCTAGAAGGACTAATGAGATAATACGTGTTTCTTTGGGTGTGACAGAGGAAAAGAAGCGACTCAAATAATTGTCATCAGTGTCACAGAAACGGCAAAGAAATTGTTATGCAATGCCCCAAGTGCTAGCAGAAGAATTACACACATTCCCTGCTTCTGGGTTATTTTTGGCGAAATCCAATAGGGTCAAGGTAAATCGACTTCTCTACTATGTGAAATATGTCGTTGGGTGACACCTTTGCTCATTTTGGCATCCTTTTGTTTGTTAGATTATTTACAAATTAATTTTCTGAAAAAATCATGATGTTTTTGAAATGATTTGATTTCTGGACTATGGCATGTGCAGGAAACTATCAACATGCACCAGTTTTTCGAAGGATATGTTGAATCTCTCAAGAACAACTGGCCCACCATTTCTAGAGTTCGTTAGATCCTTGGCCGCAAGCATTGCACCCATCGTCATGATTCAGTACTCAACCGCATATGAAATACTATTTTTTAAAAGAGATTCCACGCATCGCTAACAAAATAAACTCCATTTGCAGAGTCGTATTCGTCTTAGTGACAACATGAAAGAAGGAACTTGTATTTACGTGGTTTTTCGTCCAATGGATTATCTACCGATAAGTTGATGTATTTACCTTGATTTGTTTACTCCCTTGTAATAAACTCCATTGTAGATTCTTATTCGTCTTAGTGACAGCATGAAAGAAAGAATTTGTATACTTTTTAATTTTTTTTCTCGAATAGATTATTATCAATCGATTAGTTGATGTATTTCGCTGGTTATTCATATGCTACACCCAGTGATGACCACATCGGGGTGATTTTTTACCGGTGACCTACACACACCAATGTGGGTGTGTGTGTGTGTTTGTGTATATGAATGGTAAAGATCTACCTGGTGTATTTCACCCGATGTAGCATATAATATACCTATTTCGCCTTGATTTGTTCGTTGGGTAAAAGGTACTTACTCTTGTCCGTAACGCTTGCTCGCTTATACTTCGAAAATTGTCGTTTGACTACCGATGGTGTTAGTGGTGTAAATAAAGTTGTAATTTTATCAAAAAAATCCAATTCCGATTTCGTTCAAAAAAATAAATCACAAACCGTAATGATTTTTGGGATGAAATTGATAAAATCAAGTGAAATTGGGGCTAAATGGAATATAGGTAAAAAGATGGGGATTGAAAGGGTTATTGTTTCGAGTACAAAATGCACTTTGCCCCTTTAGCCAATTTTTTTGGAGGGTATAGTGCAACAAAAATTACATTTTAAAGGGACAAGGTGCCAAAAAGTAATGTTTTTAAGGGGCAACGTGCAATAAAACTAACATTTAAAGGGGCAATGTGCAACAAAAATCCTGAATTCCGATGAATACTCCATCGAAATTTTGCTATCGGGGCAATGTGCAAGAATAATACTTTGAAGGGGATATTCATTTTTTAAAAAATTGAGGGGGTAAAGTGCGAAATTTAGAAATTTATAGGGGGCGATGTGCAATTTTCCATTTTTAAATGTATGTATAGGGATGGATATTGGAACGGAATTTCCGAATTTCGTCAATTCCGATTCTAAAATATCCGAATTTGGAACACTTTTTTTTCATTCCGATTTCCGATTTTTCCGATTATTTTTGGAACGGAATTAGAATTACATATAAAATTATTGAAAATTCCGATTTCCGATCCGATTGTATTTCCGAAAGATATATATATATATATATATATATATATTATTTTTGTATTGTTTTTCTATTCATGTTTTGCTAGAACTATGTTTACTTTTTTTTTTTTCTTTTTAAATTTGCAATAATTATGGTTGCTTTGATAAATCAATTATGTTGTTTTTACAAGTGTTTAACTTTCATCTTATTGACATTTGCTTCGGATTTTTGCTTGTTGTCGGAAAATTACAAAAATATTAAAAAAATATACTAAAAATTACTATTATTTCTGATTTTGGAACAAAAAATTACGAATTAATGCAATTTTCGAAAATTCCGAAATTCCGCCGATTCCGAAGTTCCGCCGATTCCGAGGTATTCCGAAATTGGAATAGATTTTGAAATTCCGATTTTTTTGGAACGGAAATTGGAACCTATTTTTAACTTTCGAAAAAAAATGAAAAATTTCCAAAAAGGCATTTCCGATCCACTCCGTCCGATTTCCACCCCTATGTATGTATCTATGTTTGCACTTTGCATGTAATTTAAGTGTGCAAAGTAGGGATGGGATTGGGTTGGGTCGGTCGATTACCAGCCTAAAAATCGACCCATCCGTCAAACCATTTTTGCTCAAATTTGAAAACCGTTGCCGACCCAACCTTTGTGGGTCGGTTGATGGTTGTCAACCGAATATTTGGTTCCGAAATGGGTCGGTTGGTGGTTTATACCCGCAACTTAGTTCACTTAAAAAAAATCAAATTTTGGAGTAAAATATCAATGCAACAGTGCGATCATCATTTATCAGTTCAAAATAATTAAATAACAATTTAACGAAAAAATATAATTAGAAAATTCAAAGTAATTTCAAACATGCACAAGAGATTTAGTAGAGTTTTGTGAGCTTTTTGTTTAAACTTGGACATAAAGAAACTCGTGGAAGATTTAGGTCATTTTTTTTTTCTTTGTTGATTGTTTTTAAAATTTAAAATACTAATTATTTTGATGATTTCAATAACCACTTAAGAAAACACGGCTTTTGTTTTATATTTTTAGTAAAATTTTAATAATATAGTTGGATAACCGATAATTATCGGTCAACCAACTTTTGATAATATTAGAAACCACCAACAGACCCATTATAGATGGTTTTAGTGAAATTTTCGACCCGATCCAATGGGTTGGTTAAAAATTGATTATCCGCCTAAAAATATGGTCGGTAATGGGTCGGTTGGTGGATAAAAACCAACCCAGTCCCAGCCCTAGTGCAAAGTGTCAATTACCGAAAATAGTGTGGAAAAATAATATAGGATTAGTATATGGGTCAAAAGTATATTTGATAGCAATAATAAAAGATAAAATCATAAATACATACATTTTTCGGTAATTGTTTTGATCGGCCAGTCCAAATGCCCACACCACCGCCGCCGCCGCCGCCGCCACCGCCACCGACTTCACCAGAGTCACGCTTCCGTCCTATTATACTGTGGACAATGCTGAGTTGGTGATTTCAATTTAGGTAAGATTAAATTGAGATTCAATTTTATTGCCTTTCACGCACGCTATTACCAATATGAAATTGATACTCATCCTTTGCCCTAATTAGTTTTAATCTCTTACTTTTCGTCGATCAGTTGGACTGTTCGTGAGATTATGAAATTCAGTATTTGTCTGATTGTATCATGATCATCTCCTTTTCGATTTTCAATTAGTGTAGTAAACAACCCTTTGCTTATTATTACTATCTAATTCTTCAAGTTCGTTCTAACCGTGGTTGTTAATTTGAAGTTTATCTGGATCTGTTTTTTCATTTCCAGAAATCTAATTCACATTTTCCAGACGCAAATATCAAGTTTTTATATGTGAATTCGCATCTATTTTCTTGCATCAATTCGCAAGTTGTTGAAACTCCAATAATTGAAATGGTCGGGATATGCATTTTTTTATAGAAGAAGATATTCGTAAAATGTTAGTTGTACTGTTGGCTTGAAATGAGAAGAAATGCTTTATATATTCTTCTACGTATATGATTGAAATAGACATCCTTTCCATGTATACATACATACATTAAGCATTCAATTTTATTGTCATGTCTCTTATTATTGGCTAGTTTTCGTTCTCTCTTTCTACGTAAGAAAATGTCAGTTAGTAAGTTCTAAAGTTCGTTTTTCGTTTAATTCCTTGCAATTTTATTTGCTATACAGAATATAAATAGAGAATAATGGTGTTGGCTAAGAGCGATCAAGACTGAGATGAAATGCCAAAACCAAAGAGCAATCAGTTTTCAGCATTACCAAAGTAAGTTTGGTACAATTTACTAGTGGTTCGGTTTTGGTTAATGAAATGCCAAAGAGAAATTTCTATATTTTTTCTCATTTTTCAGAAAATTCAATTCTACCTGATCTAGAGGAATTTATGAACCAAACCAAATTGTTTGGTTTTGGTATTAAGTTTGGCAAAATGCAAACTGATATTTCTGTTTGCTAATGGACAGGCCTATTAGCAGTGGATATTGGGCTTACGTACTCTTTCGAAAATCCGAGAAATGGCTAATGAAGAGTCCACAAAACATAGTAAGGTACTGTCAAACCCTACGAATATAATTTGCAAAATCGTATGCCGGCTAAAATTGGTTAATGCTAATACGTTAAATGAGCTGGCATGTTGGTGGATGGATAAAGGCACAATTTATTGCGTATCAGCTGCATTGACTGCCGGTCTTATCACGGCTGATTTTCTCACCACTATATAACACTCGTTTGCCTGCCCCCATTCATTCCCATATCGCCATCTCTCTATTTTCCTTTCAGTTTTCTACTTTTCTTCTCACCATTTTCTCAGATTTAAGGCTTTTGCTTTATCTTTGATTGAAAATAAGAAGAGATTTGTTGTTTGATATTTTTTAGTTTTTAATTTAGTTTTCGATTGCACTTTTTTTTCTTCTTTCTTATTCTTTGTTGGTCCTACCTTATCTCCTTAGCTGTATTCGACATTCAGTTTTCTATCTTCAAACCATTTTCTGGATTGAAGGCTTTTGATTTATTTCTGGATGAAAATCAGATGACACATCTGATTGGACATAATTAATTTTATCTTATTTTAGTTTTTGACTTTTATATTTTCTGATTATGGTTGGTTTACTCATCCATTTCTTTCTGTTCAATTTTCATTATTTCTCTGGAAATTCTTGAAAACATGGCAGCTCTTACTATGGATTTGGGTGAAATCATCTATATATCAGCTGATTGGAAAACTAGTTTTTTTGAATTCAATATTCACCAAACCATCTCTCTTTGCATTATTCAAACTGCCTAAAGAGTCCTATGCGATGCATAATCCACCCCTCAGTAGCGAATCTCAATTTTTTTCTGCAAAACTAGATATTCAAAAGTGAGAACTAAGGGTTCCTATGTAATATGTTAATATCTTCGTCTTTCGGTGTGACAAACGCAAATAAACTCAAACAATTGTCCTCAGCGTCACATGTGTGTTAAAGATATAGTTGTTAGATACATCAAATGCAGTTTGAAGGATTATTGCGTTCTCAGCATCACTAAGTTGTGAATAAGTTTGTTGTTGAAGATACTTATCATTCCAGTGTTTCAATTTTATGTTATGCTACTAAAATTATATCTTTTGCATCTGGAAATTCTTTGACTGGAACCAATCTTGTGACGTAGGCTTCCAAGTTGTCACAGCCTAAGAATTTCCACGACACAAAAGATTTTAGTAGTGTCTAACAATTGAGCATTGAAGTATAAAATGTCTCCAACAACAAAAGTTCTCAACATTTAATAATGCATGAAACGGGATAGTTCTTTTTATTGCATTTGGTGCATCATAAAACTATTTCTTCATCATTCTTGTGGCATTGATGACAATTGTTTGAGTCACTCTATCATACTCGAAGATAAAAATGTTAACATTAAAATCTATAGTTCTCACTTTTGAATATCTTGTTTTGTGAAGAGGTTGGAGAGAGATTGAATTTTATGAGATGTGTTATTGCACTTTCAATTCTCATTAGTATCCTAATTGATGTTGCTATTAGAGACCTTCTGATTTTAAGAAATTCTTTGGTTGAAATTCTGATTTTAGGATGCTATCGTTACTTCCTAACTTGGTGCCATCTAGGCTTCCATCTTGTTTAGAACGTAAAAACTTCTATTGAAATTTTGTATGATGTACTGTCAAAGATAAATGCACTGATTAATCTATAAGATAAGGCCCCCCTATTTTTGTGAAAAATGCATTTGGAAGAACCTTTTTTGTACAATAAAATTGACACAATCAGTTATAAAAGATAATTTTGTATGAAGAACCAATTCTGGTTGTTACATCAAATGATGTACTTACTATCAAAGATAAATGCACTAATTAATCTATAAGATAAGGCCCCCCTTTTTGTTCTTTCAAATTTTCATGATGCTCCCAAAAAATATTGAATTCATTATGCAAATTCATACTAAGAAAATGCTCGAAGCACATCATGTAGAATGTTCAACAACACGAGAAAAAATGTTGAAAATAAATTATTGTTACCTGCAGTGTCCCATAGTCCTAGGTTGACTGTGCTGCCATCCACAACTACATTTGCTCTGAAGTTGTCGAAAACTGTAGGAACATAATCCTGTAATACGAAATAAAATATAACTATCATGATGCTCCCAAAAAAATTCATGAAGCCTAAATACTTTTAGAGCAAAATTATTCTCCTAAAAGACTTTAATAATTGCAATTATGTAAATTTTAATTATTGAACACAATTAATTATGGTATTGAAGAAAATTGATTTTCTCATGCACTTGTTGACACTTATTGTGCGCCCTTATAAAACAGTTGAAGTTCGAATAACCAAAAAAATCTTCAGATTTCTATCATTTTTATGGCTTGTGGGCGGGGAACAATGAAGATAGTCAGGATATGCATCTTGAACAATATAGCTTACAGTCGATAATGGAAAATAAGAATTTTCATTTTCACCGTGTTATAATATTTGATGGATATTCATCAAATTCTAGCTGTAGTAGAGGAATATTTGGTCAATGAGCTTCCATACATTTGTTTTTATGTATTGGCCACCGTTAACTATTTTGTTTGGAAAGTAGTACTGAAGTGTTGAATCACACAGCGCCGTTTTAAGGTGATACTATTTGGAAAGTAGTAGCTGTATTAGAGGAATATTTGGTCAATGAGCCATCGTTAACTATTTTGTTTGGGAAATAAGTATTGAAGTGTTGAACCACACATCCGCTGTTTTAATAGATAGTGTTTCCTTTTGATTTAATGGAAATTCTTAGAGAGTAAAAGCTGTTAGGTGCAAAAGAATAGTTCATAGGTTGTTTGGTTTTAATTTGGTATCAAAACAACATAACCTAGTTCAACAAAACAGCAAAAGTTTTGTTGAGCTTCAAAGTTTTATGTATTTCATCAAAACAACATCAGAGATCTATGTTAACATGTTATATCACTGTATGATAAATAGGCTAACTTATAGCATATCAAAATTGATCATTCCTAAAAAATAAGCTGAAATGAGCTATTTAGCAGTTGGGTAGATGTGTACGTTGTGGTAAACCGACCGAACTAAAACCAAATCTTTAATTTGTACCAAATGCTGAACTGCTATCCATATTTCACAGTTTTGGCTTGGTACCGGTTTTTTGGTTTTACTGTACTCAACTGAACGTAACACTGATTTTCTTTGAGTTCATATTCAAAGAAAACCCTCCTGAAATATGATTGAAGGCATGTTTTGCATGTATATGTTCATTCCTGGTATTGCGATATGCCTTATTATTAGCTAGTTTTTGTTGTTTTCTTCTACCAAAGAAAATGCGAGATATAAGTTTTTTTTTTTTATTCAATGGCAATTTTACATGTAATCCTGAATCTAAATAGAGAATAATGGTGTAGGCTGGAAGGGCAATCAAGACCAAGATGAAATTTTGGAAATTTCCGAAGAGCAATCAAGACCAAGAATGGCAATCGGTTTTCAGCATTGCCAAAATATTTTTGGTATAATTTACAAGCTGTTCAGTTTGGTCAATGAAATATAATTAGTTGTCTCATTTGCCAGAAAATCCAGTTCTCCCGGATCTTTATGAATTTACTGAACCAAACCAAATAGTTTGGTTTTGGGTATCAAGTGTCGCAAAATGCAAAATGATATTTTTGTTTTCTGATTTTGGATTTGCTGAATGCACAGGCCTATTGGCAGTGGAGATTGGGCCTAGATACTCTTTCAGAAATCCAAGAATTTGCTCGTAGTAAGGTACTGTCAAGCCCGCCCAATATATTTTATATCTTGGCAATCCGTATATTGCTGCCAGCTAATAATTGTTAATGCTAATACGTCAATTGAGTTGGTGAGGTGGATGGATAAGGCAGAATTTATTGCGAACCGCTGCATTGACTGCCGACCTTATCACGGCAGATTTTCTCACCATTATATAACACGCATTCTCCGTGCACCAATTCATTCCCATATCTCCATTCCTCTGTTCCTCTTTCGGTTTTCTTCTCATCATTTTCTCTGATTTAAGGCTTTTGCTTTAATTTTTGGTTGAAAATCAAATGAGATTTGTGTTTATATTTGTAAGTTTTTTATTTTATTTAGTTTTTGAATGATGCCTAAATTTTTTTCTTGTTCTTCTCTAGTTGTATTCAACATTCAGTTTTACATCTTCTATCCATGGATTCAAGGCTTTTGATTTATTTTTGATTCAAAATCAGAGGACATATGTCTGCTTTGAGTTACGTAATTTTTTTTTTTTTGAATTTTTCGAATTTCCATTCCCCATCGCCTAGTTGATTAATGTTTCCATATCTTTCCGTTCAGTTTTTATTCATTTCTACTTTGGATTATGAGATCGTATATATCTCATCTCGATCTGAAGATTAGTTTTCTAGGACAAGTTTTTGTGTCATAGTTATGTTGCTTCTCTTTCTGATGATTTTTTTTCCTTGTAGAGTTATCGATGAAGAAATATCCTCTGCTGGAAATATGCAGAGGAACGAGCTCAATTTTAAGGTAAATTTAGAATTTTTGTATCTATGCAATTCTCTTGTATTAACTTTCTCCTACTAATTAAAAGAGTAAATTTTCAAATTCCATTGCTACGTTTATCTTTTCGAAACTATTTATCGTAGTTGAATTATTTTGATTAATACATTCATGTATCGAAGAGGGGTCTGATGTTGTATTTGAAAAAAATGTCTAGTCATCAATCACGAAATGATTTAGTAAATAACCTTATCTTTAATAACTTAATCGACAGATCTTACATCAGATACCCATTGGAAATGGAAGGAAGCTATTTATTTTTCTTTTTAAGAGGATTATATCAGTATCTGTAGATCTCTTCTAATTCACTAGCATACCAACTTTTTTCATAAATTAAAATATTCAAAAATGAGGACAATGAGTTCCTATGTTAACATGTTTGTCTTTGGGTATGACAGAAGAAAAGAAGCGTATCAAACAACTGTCATCAGTGCCACAATAAGGACAAATAAATTGTCTTCAGATGCTATCAGAAGAACAACTGCATTCCCTGCATCAATAAATGGTGAGGAGTTTTACTTAAACATGGTTTACGTTTATGTTTTTTTCCCTCAGTGTTCGAGCACATTTATTGACTATATCTCTGTTGTAATTACAGGTACAGAGGACTGCAGGAGGCAGACTTTGCTGAAGCCTACGCAGGTTGTCGCAAAATTTGCAGTTGTTCAGCTCGCTTACATTCTGATCAGGATAAAGTTAGTATCCAGTTAACTGGATATCGGAACTGCTAACAAAAGCAGAATCCGTAGCTGAAGTTCCTGAACCTTCTGAAGGTACATGCTCATGCTCGGGATACAATCGAGGGAGTGAATCGGGTAACTTCCATTGTCCCACAGTTGAGGGCGTTGAAACAGCGGACCAAAAACATTTCCAATGGCACCTATATAAAGGTCAGCCTGTAATAATCCCCAACGTCCTCAACAGAACGACTGGGTTGAGCTGGGAACCATTAGTCATGTGGCGCGCCTCTCGCAAAATTAAAAGCACTCATGACTTGCGTATTCTGGAATTCAGCGTAACGAACTGCTTAAATTTACTCTTGAAAGAAAAACGGAGAATGTTTTCAACCGCATATGAAAGACTATCTTTTAAAAGAGACTCGCTAACAATATAAACTCCATTTGCAGAGTCGTATTCGTCTTAGTGACAACATGAAAGAAGGAATTTTGTATTTATTTGATTTTTCGTGCGATGGATTATCTACTGACGAGTTGATGTATTTTACCTTGATTTGTTTATAAACTCCATTGTAGTGTATTATTCGTCTTAGTGACAACATGAAAGAAATAATTTGTATTTATAGTTTTTAATTTTTTTTCTCGAATGTATTATTATCAACCGATTAGTTGATGTATTTCACCTTGATTTGTTGTTCGTCGGGTAAAAGGTACTTACCCTTGCCCGTAACACTTGCTCGCTTATACTTCGAAAGTTGTCGTTTACGCCTCAACTAACAACTCAACCTATTTGACTACCGATGGTGTTAGTGGTGTAAATAAAGTTGAAAAAATCTAATTCCGATTTCGTTCAAAAAAATTACATCACAAATAGGAATAATTTTTTTGTTCTTTTTTTTTGAAATTGATTTTTTTTGGATGAAAGTCGGTGAAATTCGGGATTGATATATATTTTTTTTTCATTTTGAGGAAGTATGTTTTGGGTGAAGAATTTGAGAATGAAAGTAAGGTTTGTTTATATTTTGGAAGGAGATAAAATACATTATAGTGGTCAAATCATGTTTAAATGTGTTAGAGAAAAATATTTTAGAAGAAAAAAATTGAAAGATGAAATGATGTTTATCTAAAAAAGACATATTTTAATATAATAGTCATATCATGTCTGAAAAAGAGAAAAACTTTTGAAATTGTTTTGAGAAAATGATTTGAAAAGTTTAATAAATACAATTTTGTTTTGGGAATAATGAAAACAAAATAAAAATGCTTCCAAACATTGCCGGACTTTATGATTTTCAGGATGAAATTGATAAATTAAAGTGAAATTGGGGCTAAATTAAATATAGATAACAAATGGGGATTGAAAGGGTTATTTTATTAACACTGACTCAAATTACAATTTACACGACAGACCAAAACTGGAGAAAAATGGTGAGGAAAAATAATATAGGATTAGTATTTGGGTCAAAAGTATAATTATACTATATTTGATGGTCATAAAAGATAAAATCATAAATTCATAATCATCTTTTAGTTATGCTGCTGTTGATTCGTCGTTAGAAAAATCAATTGGAGGGGTTCATTGTATTTATTTAACCTACGATTCTAATTTAGATACATACATACACTTTTTGGCTAATTATTTTGATCGGCTAGTCCAAATGCCGCCGCCACCGTTCGCCGCCGTCGCCGCCGCCGCCACCGCCGACTTCACCAGAGGCACGCCTCCGTCCTATTATACTGTGAACAATGCGGAGCTGGTGATTTTTAGTTTTCCCGATTGTGATAATTTAAGGTAAGATAATATTGAGATTCAATTTTATATTTGATATTGATACTCATGAATAATTTTTTTGCACTAATTAATTTTATATTTGATATTGATACTCATGAATAATATTGATACTCATGAAATTCAGTATTTGTCTGATTGCATCATGATCATCTCCTTTTCGATTTTCAAGTAGTGTAGTAAACAACCCTTGCTTATTATTGCTATCTAATTCTTTTCGACGTCCCCTCTGCTTTCTTGTGTATCTGGATCTGTTTTTTCATTTCCAGAAACCTAATTGACATTTTCCAGACGCATTCCGCATTTTCCGATGCATGTCGTCCGATGCAAATATCAAGTTTTTATATGTTAATTTGCATCAATTCGCAAGTTGTTGAAACTCCAATAACTGAAATGGTCGGGATATGCATTTTATAGAAGAAGATATTCGTAAAATGATAGTTGTACTGTTGGCTTGAAATGAGAAGAAATGCTTTATATTCTTCTACGTATGCATACATACATAACACATTCCTATTATTGTCATGTGTCTTATTATTGGCTAGTTAAGTTCTTAAGTTCGTTTTTTGTTTAATTCTTTGCAATTTTATTTGCTATGCAGAATCTAAAACTGAGAACAATGGTGTTGACTAAGAGCGACCAAGACTGAGCTGAAATGCCAAAATACAAAGGAGCAATCAAGACCAATCAGTTTTTCAGCATTACCAAAGTAAGTTCAGTACAATTTACAAGCGGTTCGGTTTTGTTTAATGAAATGCCAAAGAAAAAAATTCTTTATTTTTTTTTCTCATTTTTTCAGAATATTCAATTCTACCCGATCCAAACGAATTTAAGGACCAAACCATTTTTTTTGGTTTGGTATTAAGTTTGGCAAAATGCAAACTGATATTTCTGTTTTCTAATGGACAGGCCTATTAGCAGTGGATATTGGGCTTACGTACTCTTTCGAAAATCCAAGAATGGCTAATGAAGAGTCCACTAAACATAGTAAGGTACTGTCAAACCCTTCCAATATATTTTGCAAAATCGTATACTTGCTAAATTTGGTTAATGCTAATACGTTAAATGAGCTGGCATGTTGGTGGATGGATAAGGCCCAATTTATTGCGTATCGCTGCATTGACTGTCGGTCTTATCACGGCTGATTTTCTCACCACTATATAACACTCGTTTCCCTGCCCCCATTCATTCCCATATCGCCATCTCTCTATTTTCCTTTCATTTTTCTACTTTTCTTTTCACCATTTTCTCAGATTTAAGGCTTTTTCTTTATCTTTGGTTGAAAATGATGAGATTTGTGTTGGATATTTTTTAGTTTTTAATTTAGTTTTCGATTGCGCTTTTTTTTTTTCTTCTTTCTTATTCTTTGTTGGTCCCCACTTTATCTCCTTAGCTGTATTAGACATTCAGTTTTCTATCTTCAAACCATCTTCTGGATTGAAGGCTTTTGATTTATTTCTGGATGAAAATCAGATGACACATCTGATTGGACATAATTAATTTTATCTTATTTTAGTTTTTGACTTTTATATTTTCTGATTATGGTTGGTTTACTCATCCATTTCTTTCTGTTCAATTTTCATTATTTCTCTGGAAATTCTTGAAAACATGGCAGCTCTTACTATGGATTTGGGTGAAATCATCTATATACCATCTTGATTTGAAAATTAGTTTTTTTGAATTCAAACTGCCTAAAGAGTCCTATGTTCTGCATAATCGACCCCTTAGTAGTGAATCTCAATTTTTTTTTTTGCAAAATTAGATAATTCAAAAGTGAGAACTAAGAGTTCCTATGTTATATGTTAATATCTTCGTCTTTGGGTGTGATAAACGAAAATGAACTCAAACAATTGTCCTCAGCGTCACATGTGTGGTAAAGATATAGTTGTTAGATACATCAAATGCAATTTGAAGGATTATTACGTTCTCAGCATCACTAAGTTGTGAATAAGTTTGTTGTTGAAGATACTTTTCGTTCCAGTGTTTCATTTATGTTAAGCTACTAAAATTATATCTTTTGCATCCGGAAATTCTTTGACTGGAACCAATCTTGTGACGTAGGCTTCCAAATTGTCACAACCGAAGAATTTCCATGGCACAAAAGATTTTAGTAGTGTCTAACAATTGAGCATTGAAGTATAAAATGTCTCCAACAACAAAAGTTCTCAACATTTAATAATGCATGAAACGGGATAGTTCTTTTTATTGCATTTGGTGCATCATAAAACTATGTCTTCATCATTCTTGTGGCATTGATGACAATTGTTTGAGTCACTATATCATATTCGAAGACAAAAATGTTAACATAAAAATCTGTAGTTCTCACCTTTGAATATCTTGTTTTGTGAAGAAGTTGGAGAGAGAATATCTTGTTTTTATGAGACGTGTTATTGCAGTTTCAGTTCTCATTAGTACCCTAATCGATGTTGCTATTAGAGACTTTCTGATTTTAGTAAATTCTTTGGTTGAAATTCTGATTTTAGGATGCTATTGTTACTTTCTAACTTATTGCCATCTAGGCTTCCATCTTGTTTAGAACGTAAAAACTTCTGTTAAAATTTTAGTTAGAAGCTTCTTTCATTATACTGACAACGCACTTGGATAGATGCAAGCAGAAAGCATATACAATCACATTCTTCCGTTGGTCTCTAGTTATTGCATCGAGAAGAATTCAACTACATATATCTGACTTTCAAAGTTATTAGTGTTAGAAAAGTGTTTTTCATATTTCAAATATGACTGAGAAATGCGTGTATATATATGATGTGAAATACTTACTGAGTCAGGAAAAATTAGTGACTTCGCGTTTTCTGTTCTGACAAAATAATATTTCTCCTGCACTATAACGTTAATCTGTTTCACTTCGAAGCAACACTAAATTTATAGCACCTCACACGTGTTATCACATAAATATTTCTGCACCATTAAACAGTGATGCATCTAAAAATCTTCACGATTTGCTTATTATTGTAAAAATATCTTCTGTATTGAGTATTTAAGGATGAAGGGCTTTTGCAGAGAGACCCGTGCGATGTGGTAATATTTGTAATTTTAATGATTGTTTATGGTGTTACGCGGTCAATAAAGTATGTATTAACCAAAGTGATCTAGGGGTGTCTTAAGTTTGCATTATAGTGAAAAATGCATTTGGAAGAACCTTTTAATGATTATTTACGGTGCTGTGTGATCAATAAAGTATGTATTAACCAAAGTGATCTAAAGTGTGCATTATTATGAAAATTGCATTTTGAGAACCTTTTTTGTACACATACACACAATAAAATTGACACAATACAGTTATAAAGATATGCAAATGCTATGCGAACTTCACGATGATCAATTGCTACCTATAAATGCTACTCAAAACAATTAGAGTTTATAGTGGAGAAAGATAATTTTGCATGAAGCACCAATTCTGGATGTTTTGACACCGAATGATGTACTATCAAATTAAATATGTCCTCGTTTGGTTGTTACAGTGCGGTGACCAAGATAAGATTATTTTAATTTTATTAGGGTTCAATTGTATAAATGCACAAGTAATCTATAAGATAAAGGCCCATTTTTTTTTTTCAATTTATGTAGATGCTCCCAAAAATTATTGAATTAACTAAATATGAAATAAGATATAATTAATCATGATCTATCTTGTTAACCAACGAAGCCAAAATATTTTTGAGAGCGAATTTTTTTTCTCCTGAGAGACTTTGATAATTGCTTGATGTAAATATTCATTATTGAACATAATTAATTATGGTATTGAAGAAAGTCGATTTCCTCAATTTGTGTTATGTATTTGTTGACACTTTTTATGCGCCGTGGTAATAAAATAGTTGAAATTCCAATAACCAAAAAGTCTTAGATTTCTATCATTTGTATGACTTGTGCATAAGGAACAATGAATATGGTCAGGATATGCATCTTGAACAATATAGCTTATAGTCGAGAATGGAAAATAAGAACTTTCATTTTCAGGATATTTTATGTTATAGTATTTGGTGATAGCTTTATTAGAGGAATATTTGGTCAATGAGCTTACATTTGTTTTTATGTATTGGATGGTTAACTAGTTTGTCCGGAAATACGTATTGAAGTGCTGAACCACACAGCGCTGTTTTAAGCCGCAGTGTACTTTAGTTGCATAATGCGCTTTCTAAAAAATAATTTCCTAGTTGGTAGAAGCAGCTCATATTACATAAAACTTTTCTGATTAGCTAACTTTATTTTTCAGCTTCAAAATTTCATGAGAAAGAAAAATGGGAAACTAACTCTTGGTACACTGGACATCGTAGTTGCATCTTTTTTTTTCATCGCTTTTTCGGGTTATAAAGAATAATTAAAATAATTTTAACATATAAGGATTACTCACGATTAAATGAAAATGCGTCAGTAGTAAATCTATAGGTGCAAAAGAATTGCTCATAAGTTGTTTGATCTTAATCTGGTATCGGGGCTATAAAAGTTAGGGTTGAGCTCCAAAGTTATATGCATCTAATTAATCAAAACAACATCAAATATCTATATTAACCTTTTATTGCACTGTATAACTTGGCACTTCTTTAGCTTATTGAGCCGAAATCAAGCTAAACTTGATAAATAGGCTAACTAATATGATATCAAAATTGACCATTCCTAGAAAATTTATGCTGAAATGATCTACTTAGCAGTTGGGTAGATGTGTATGTTTTGGTAAACCGACCGAACCAAAACCAAAGCTTTAGTTTGCACTGAATACTGAACTGCTGTCCTGTTTGATATTCGTTTTCTATATTTCACAGTTTTGGTTCGATACTGATACTTTTGGTTTAAGTTTACGCAACTGAACTGTGCTTTTCTTTTTCTTTTTATTTTAATCAATTTCTGGTCAATCTCCTTCCTGGCTTCCGTTCTCATTTTTTAGTTATTTATTTATTTACTTATTTTTATTTATTTTTATTTTTTCTTCAAAGGAGGAGCCGTTCTCATTTCAGAAAATCCTTTTCTTGTACATATATGATTGAAGAAGAGATTTTTTCCATTGATGCATTCATTCCTGGTATTGTCATATGCCTTATTATTAGCTAGTTTTAGTTCTTTTCTTCCACCAAAGAAAATGCAAGTTAATAAGTTTAAAAGATTCTTTTTTTTTTTTTAATTCATTTGGAATTTTCATGTAAGCCATTTGGAAGAGCAATCAAGATCGAGATGAAATTTTTGAAATTTCCAAAGAGCAATCAATACCAAGAATGGCAATCGGTTTTCAGCATTACCAAAATATGTTTAGTATAACTTCATTTGTCTGCAATTCAGTTCTCCCGGGATCTTTACGAATTTACCAAGCCAAACCAATTTTTTTGGTTTTGGGTATTAAGTGTTGCAAAATGCAAAATGATATTTCTGTTTTCTAATTTTGGGTTTGCTGAATGCACAGGCCTATTAGCATTAGCAGTGGATATTGGGCTTCGATAAGAAATCCAAGAAATGGCTCGTAGAAGTTAAAAAACGTAGTAGGGTAATGTCAAGCCCATCCAATATATTTTGTTTCCGTATATTGCTGCCAGCTAAGAATTGTTAGTGCTGATATGGCAAGTGAGTTGGTGAGTTGGTGGATGGATAAGTCAGAATTTATTGCAATTGACTGTCGACCGTATCACGGCAGATTTTCTCACCATTATATAACACGCATTCTCCGTGCACCAATTCATTCACCATATCTCCATTTCTCTATTCCTCTCAGTTTTCTTCTCATCATTTTTTCAGAATTAAGGCTTTTGCTTTGTTTTTTGGTTGAAAATCAGATGAGATTTGTGTTTATATTTGTAAGTTTTAATTTGATTTAGTTTTTGAACGATGCCTATATCTTTTTCTTATTCTTGTTACACCCGGTAACCCCCCCCCCCCCCCCCCCTGCATTCAACCTTCATTTTTCCATCGTGTAATCATTTTCTCGGATTCAAGGATTTTGATCTATTTCTGGTTCAAAACCAAAGGACATATCTGATTTGATATACATCACTTCTTTTTTTTTTTGAATTTTGTAATTTTCGATTTTTCATTCCCGATCGCCTAGTTTTTTCCGTCCATTTCTTTTTGTCCAGTTTTCATTAAATTCTACTTTGGATTAATGATAGATCTCATCTCGATTTGAAGATTAGTTTTCTAGGACAAGTTTTTGTGTCATAGTTATGTTGCTTCTCTTTCTGACGATTTTTTTTCCTTGTAGAGTTATTGATGAAGAAATATCCTTTGCCGGTAATATGCAGAGGAACGAGCTCAATTTTAAGGTAAATTTTGTGAAAGTCAATTATGATGGCAGATCTGTTAGAAATAAAGAATGATAAACAGAGAACGACAGGGATCTGATGTTGTTTTTGAAAATAATATATAGTCTTCAGTTACGAAATGATTTAGTAAATAAACTTATCTTAATTAACTCAATCAACAGATCTTGCATTAGATACCTATGTGAAATGGAAGGAAGCTATCTATATTTCTTTTTGAGAGGGTTATATCCGGAACTGTAGATCTCTTATAATTTCACTCTCGTAAAGTAAGATATTCAAAAAGTGAGGACAATGAGTTCCTATGTTAACATGTTTGTCTTTGGTTATGACAGAGGAAAAGAAGCGACTCAAACAACTGTCATCAATGCCACAATAAGGACAAAGAAAATGTCCTACAGATTCGGCGACGCGGTTTTCGTACCAGCTGGCTGCCCTCACCAAGCTAGAAACCTAAAGGTTTCAATGTCTGACTCGTATCCGACTTCGTGAACAACGACTTCAATTGTTTTTCAGTCTATATATTTTTTCGTTGTGAATTTTGCAATTAATTTTTTTGTGTACGATGTTCCATCTTGCAGTGGTGCACAAGTATGTCTATCGACTTTGTTTCAGCAGAATGTGTCGGTGAGTGCATCCGCCTATCAACGGAATATCGGTCGTCTCCCTCACAATCATAGTTCTAAGGAAGACAAATTACAGGTATGTAAAATAATATGATTGTCTTGTCAATAACTAAAACCGGAGATATATATATAATGAATAAAAAATTGTCTGCTCGTAAGAAAAATAAAGATTGCGGACGACATCTAACGGCTCGTAATAAAACAGGTGAAGGGATTGGTTCAGCGCGCTGTACTTGGACAAGATTGATGCGTAAGTCATATATACATATGCTTGTTAAACATATGTCTTTGATACGATACGATGTTAATTCATTTTATTTTATTCTTTACCAGTATTACGTTAAGAAGTCCATTTGCACGCACCCCCTTTTGAGCATGGGAACGTACGCCAGAATCCAGCTCAGCAAGGGGAGAAACCTAGTATTTTGCAAATGAGGAGGGAGTTGGAGCGGATGAAATCGGCTCTCGAAACGAAAGGCCGCCTTTTTCAACCGCATATGAAAGACTATCTCTTAAAAGAGATTACGCTCCTCACTAACAAAATAAGCTTCAATATGCTCTTTCAGATATGGTACATTTGCACCCTCTATACACATCGGAAAATCCTGCGCTGACGAAAAGGAATGTGTAGGCAGGTGATTAAATTTACTCTTGGAAAGAAAAACGGAGAATGTTTTCAACCGCATTTGAAAGACTCTCTTTTAAAAGAGATTCCATTTTTGCAGAGTCGTATTCGTCTTAGTGACAACATGAAAGAAGGATTTTTTGTATTTATATGTTTTTTCGTGCAATCGATTATCTACTGATGAGTTGATGTACCTGTATATATTTTTGGGTAAAATATACTTCTTTTTACCCCCGTGTAATAAGCTCAATCGAGAGTTGTATTCGACTTAGTGACAACATGAAAGAAGGAATTTGTATTTATATGTTTTTTTTTTGTCTAATGAATTATTTACTTATGAGTTGATTTATTTCAATTTGATTTGTTCATTGTGAAAATACTGTGTGTATGTATTTTTGGGCACTATGGTTTATGGAATGGCAACGAATATATGCAAGACGAAAATTACTAAGTGCAAGACCTTACTTTATGCAAGACTAATATATAAATAAATTTACTAAGATCAAGATTGGAAATTACAAATATAACCCCAATATTAATTTAGATATTATTAATTCAAATTAGGCTAATTGCTATTGCAAGACAAAAAAAAAAAAAAAAGGAATAAAGAAAAGGAAAAAAGAGGGAACTCACTCCCCCAACAAAACCCCAACACTCATATTACACACTTTTTTCCACAAAAAAATCTTCCATATTCTCCAAAACCCTCATCACACAAATCCCTCAAATCTTACTAAAACTTGAAAAGAAGGACATTATGGATACACAAGACATAAATATGGAGGATTTTAAGGTCGAAGAACACAAAAAGGTAAGAAATATTGTACTTTGTGATCGTTTTTCTCGTTTTTCGCACCTCATTTCACGTACAAAAAATTCGACATGTACATGTCGAAATATGCTCCGAATATCGACACATTAGTGTCGAAAATTTCAACATAAATCGACACTCTTTTCTTGTCGATTTTTATTGAATTTTTCAACACTGTGGTATCGATATTCGGTGCATATTTCGACACTGGTGTGTCGATTTTTCACTGTTACAATTGTTTAACCAAAAATCGACACCAATATGTCGAAATATTTCCAAAAAATCGACAAGTACAGGTCGTTTTTTGTAAAATCGCAACTCCTTCAACAATAGTGCTAGAATCGAACCCTAAAATTATCAACTATGTTCTAAAATGACTTGTATTCATTATTCTAACAATAAAATCATGTTTATCACATTTTATTTCTCAAAAAAAATTAACTCAAAAAGTAATTTTCTTACTTTCTTTTCGTGAGACTGCTGTGGCGGGGTTGAGGCAACAACAGTTGCAGGTGGGGAGGTTCTAGTGGTTGTCGACTGCAACGGCGACGGGGCGACGGCGAAGGGCGGCAGCGAGTGCTGCAATTGATTTTTTTCCCTTCTTCCCTCCTCGTTTTTTAGTTCTCATTTTTCAATTTATTTTTTCTTTCTTTTTTTATTAATTTTTGTTTTTTAAATTAGTCTTGCAAAAGTAAATTAATAAAAGAATTTTATTTTTTTTGGTATTTTACTAAGGCTATTATAGTCTTTTTATACTTAGTTTGATAAAAAAAAAATTAATTTGGTCTTGCTCTAAGTAAGTTTGTGATTGCAAATAGTCGCTGTCTTATGGAATATTTACCCCTTTTAATTTGAAAATTGTCATTTACCCCTCAACTAATGAGTCAACCTATTTGACTACTAAAATAGTGAGGTGGTTTAAATGAAATGTAATTTTATCCTCAAAATTTTACATCATTTTTTATTAGGTTGAGGCTATATGCAAGACTAATTTCACTTGTGCAAGATCAAATTAAAATTTTCAATATATAAATACTATAATACCCTTATTTGTTAAAAAATAGAAAATTTCAAATGTGCAATACCAAAAACTCAAAAACAAAAAAAACTCTATCACAAAACCACAAAACCAACTCTCATAAATCTTTCTCCTTCCTCATCTATAAACCCACAAAACCTAAACATTCAAAATCATCAAAACTCAACAAATCTTACAAAGATGGCAAGTATGGAGTCAATAGACATCAAAATAGAAGAATCTACGGTAGAATAATCCAAGAAATTATGCATTTATGTGTTTTTTTTAGCTAGAATATCGTTTTTCCAAAAACAATCCCGCGCAGACACAGTCGACGTGTACATGTCGAATTTTATAGGCAAAAATCGACAATGAGATGTCGATTTTGTAGTACAAAATCGACACCTTAGTGTCGAAATTTAATTGTTAGTAAATTAGGCTAAATATACTAAATTTCGACATTAAGGTGTCGAATTTATGGACATATATTCGACACCTTAATGTCGAAATTTAGTTGTTTCATATTTCGACATGTACATGTCAAATTTTATAGGTAAAAATCGACATTGAGATGTTGATTTTGGAGTACAAAATCGACACCTTAGTGTCGAAATTTAACTGTTAGCAAATTAGTCCAAAATTTACTAAATTTCGACATTAAGGTGTCGAATTTATGGACATATATTCGACACCTCAATGTCGAAATTTAGTTGTTTCATATTTTATTATTATTTGTTATTTGGTCTTGCATGAGCAAACAAAAACCAATTTAATTTATGGGTATATTTGTCATCTCATCTTAATAAAATAGAATATTTTGGAATCTTTCTTTAATTTGGTCTTGCACAAGTGAAATTAGTATTGCATATAGCCGCAGCCTTTTTATTATTATTGTCCTTCACACATGATACCTTATTTTTATAATAGGAAATTAATTTTTATACTGTGAATAAATTTAAATAAATGTTTTGGGTTAGTTTCATTTTTTAAATTGATAAAATTATTTACTTTAATTATTATTTTAAAAAAAATATTTTTAACATTAAAATTTATATAATTAGTTATAACTAGAATTTATGTAATTTGTAATTTGAAGTCCAAATGTTTTTTTTTTTGTTGGATTAAATTTCATTGAATTAATATAAAGTGTATATTGTGTTGATTTTTTTATTCATGAAATCAATTTATAAATAACATTGAAAAAAAATATATGATTAAAGTATTACCATTATCATAAAGGCTAGTACCAATCTCTTAATTAGGAATTATTATAACTAGCCTATATTAAATCTCATGTGGAGAATAATGTTAAATGTTGTGCTAAAATTTTAAATAACGAAAATATTTCCGATTTTAAGAGTGAGTTAAATGGCAATTCGATTGGTACTTATAATATAAGACCCGATCCCAAAAGGATAAAAATAATTTTATGTAAAATCATTTGATTGTTATAGAAAATAAATGGCAGTGGTTTGGGTTGATGCAGATACAATTATTCGTCTGCTCTTATTCTCGAAAACAGAAGTTGAAACTTTATAATTTGAAATCATTATTCGAATAAAGATTAAATTTAATTAAAATAAAGCCGCAATTTTTCCCAGCCATTTATTTTTTTGTTAACCAGTAAAAACACAGTTCAATTTTTGGATTGAAAAAATGATTCGGAATTTGTAAATATTTTTTGAATTAAGGGGTTTATACATTTTTTATTCGAGGTGAATTGAAAAACAAAAATAGTCTAGATTATACTAGATCCTCTACCATAGTCCAGTTTCGAACCCTTTAAAGCGTTCTTTGTGAGATCACATTTTACTTGTAACTTATATAGCACGGACATGAAAAAGGTGATACGGAAAAACTGACACGGGGAAATGATATATTCTAAAAATGAAGATATGGGAACTCGGGGGAAATGTGTGACTATTAAAATTATAGGGGTATAATTATAAATATATAAACTTATATAAGTTTTTATTTATATATGAATTATTTTATATTTTTTCACACAAACATATTCAAAATGAATTGTACTATCAATCATCGATTTGAAATTGATCATTAAATCGTGTAAATAATTAGGGAAACAACAAAACTATTTAAATATTTGCTATTCAAACATGTTTACAACTTTCAAAAATTATAAATTGGCCATAATGTGTCTGGCAAGTGTTCTCGGGTATTCGAAACGTTAAAAGTTAAAGTTTCCGTACTACATAGCTGATAACATATTAGTGAGAGGTTGGGGTTTAAACCATTTAAAGGTTGTTTATTAATTATTGATGGACAACAATATTAATTATTAAATATAATAAAAATTGTGAGTAGACATCACCACCATAAGGCGAAGAGAAACGTTTTGGATTCTTCAATTTGAAAACAACAATAATAAAAGGATTTAACTGCAACAAGTGTTAATTAGAGGGGTTGAGGTGATATTAACTCTTATTTCAAGGGGTTTAAACTATAATAAATACATACTTACAAATTGATCAAATAAGCCCTTTTCCGATGATCAGTTTAATCTCTCTCTCCTCACTAAACCCCGTACGTCATGCCAACCGTCGCCGCCGTCACCCGCCGTTATCCGTTCGCCGCCGTGGGAGGAGGAGACTGCGAAGGCGGCGATGGAGCTGGTGAAGAGAAACACACATGCCAACAACAGAGCTCTGATTGTTGATTTGCCGCGAGCCTTTAAAGGATGGCTATTTCCAGATTGTAAGCCATGAAATTTACTGTTTGGGGCTAATTACGGTTAAAAGTCCATAAATTAATACAGCCGGGGCTTGCAAAATACTGTTAATTTAGCGAAATATTACATTATCGAAGCTTCTACTGTATGTGGAAATGTAATTGCATTACTGTTTGCCTTTCTTATGATACAATTATGTTAATTGTAGTTAGAAACTATGGAGAACATCTGGCTGCTGTTATATTTATATATACTTAATTACTGTTTAACATGATTTTTGGGTAATTGGTCGAATATGTTGGTGAGTATTTTGGTGATTATTGTATTTATTTACTATAATTTGTTTTTTGGTTATTGTGATAATAATGCCCTAAATGTGCCAACTGCTGCAATTTCTGTTGTCGTACATTAATTTTTATCTCCCCAGAAACTCCATGGTCGTAGGTTATAGAAAGGCGTGTTACGTTGTTTGACTTACAATCTTGCATGCGTGGCTATCCTGCTTCTCTCTGTTGTATTAGCTACTATAGGATTAGCATCAATTTTCTACTCCTTTACTATAAGTTGTTTTGTAAAAAAAGTTCAAATGTTTTTCGACCAACAACCTGAAAGAATTCAATGTGAATTGAATGATACGTATGGGTTAACATCCTTCTTATCACTGTTGATTCTATACACCTTCTGTGTTATGTGCATCTTTAATACATATGTGATCTTCCCACGTCTGTTTTTTATTATATTTGTAACCATGGAAACTCGAGGTTTGAAGTCATTATCAAATTTCTGCTAATTTTGCAACTGGTGAAGTTAATCTATGTCACATATTCTCTATAGGAAATTCCACGTCCAAAAATTATGACATCTTATTGGTAACTTGATGGTTCGTACTAATTTTACTTCTCATTATTTGAAGGAATATGGGGCATTATCGCGAGTTGGCGAGAGATGTGTTTTCAGAATCAGGTAATAATTTAATTTGGATGTTGAAGAGTAGCTTTAGTGCTCATAAGCTGTTTGATCTCAATCTGGTATAGAGACTACAAAAGTTTGGGTTGAGTTTCAAAGTTATATGCTTCTAATCAAAACAACATCAGATATCTATAAAATAACCTTTTAGCTTATTGAGCAGAAATCAAGCTAAACTTGATAAATATCCTATTGCTAATATGATATCAAAATTGAACATTCCTAGAAAATTAATCCGAAAAGGTATACTTAGCAGTTGGGTAGATGTCTACGGTTTCGTAAACCGACCGAACCAAAACCAAAGCTTTAATTTGTACCGAATATTGAACTGCTATTATCCTGTTTGATATTCGCTTTCCGTATTTCACAGTTTTGGTTCGGTACTGATACTTTTGGTTTAAGTTTACGCAACTGAACTGTGCTTTTAGAAAATCCTTCTTTGTACATATATGATTGAAGAAGAGATTTTTCCATGTATACAATCATTCCTGGTATTGTCATATGTCTTCTTATTAGCTAGTTTTTGTTCTTTTCTTCCATCATAGAAAATGCGAGTTAATAAGTTTAAAAGTTTTTTTTTTTTGTTTAATTCATTTGCAATTTTACATGTAACCCAGAATTTAAATAGAGAATAATGGTGTAGGCTGGAAGAGCAATCAAGACCAAGATGAAATTTTGGAAATTTCCAAAGAGCAATCAATACCAAGAATGGCAGTCGGTTTTCAGTATTGCCAAAAAATATTTGGTATAGTTTACATGCTACTCAGTTTGGTTGATGAAATATAATTAGTTGTCTCATTTATCAGAAAATTCACTTATCCCGGGATCTTTACGAATTTACCGAACCACACCAAATTGTTTGGTTTTGGGTATTAAGTGTCGTAAAATGCAAAATGATATTTCTGTTTTCTAATTTTCGGTTTGCTGAATGCACAGGCCTTTTGGCTGTGGATATTGGGCTTAGATACTCTTTCAGAAATCCAAGAAATGGATCGTAGAAGTTCAAAACCGTAGTAAAGGTACTGTCAAGCCCATCCAATACATTTTGTTTCCGTACATTGCTGCCAGCTAAGAATTATTAATGCTAATACGTCAAATGAGTTGGCGAGTTGGTGGATGGATAAGTCAGAATTTATTGCAATTGACTGTCGACCGTATCACGGCAGATTTTCTCACCATTATATAACACGCATTCTCCGTGCACCAATTCATTCACCATATCTCCATGTCTCTCTGCTTTCAGTTTTCTTCCCATCATTTTCTCTGATTTAAGGCTTTTGCTTTATTTTTGGTTGAAAATCGGATGAGATTTGTGTTAATATTTGTAAGTTTTAGTTTGATTTAGTTTTAGAATGATGCCTATATCTTTTTCTTATTCTTGTTACACCCCCCCCCCCCCCCCCACCAAGCTGCATTCTACCTTCATTTTTCCATCGTGTAATCATTTTCTCGGATTCAAGGATTTTGATCTATTTCTGGTTCAAAAACAAAGGACGTATCTGATTTGACATACATCATTTTTTTTTTGAATTTTGTAATTTTCGATTTTTCATTCCCGGTCGCCTAGTTGTTTCTGTCCATTTCTTTTTGTCTACTTTTCATTCAATTCTACCTTGGATTAATGATAGATCTCATCTCGATTTGAAGATTAGTTTTCTAGGACAAGTTTTTGTGTCATAGTTACGTTGCTTCTCTTTCTGATGATTTTTTTCCCTTGTAGAGTTATCCATGAAGAAATATCCTCTGCTGGAAATATGCAGAGGAACGAGCTCAATTTTAAGGTAAATTTCATGAAGTCAATTATGACAGATCTCTTAGAATCAAAGAATGATAAACAGAGAACAACAGGGATCTGTTGTTGTTTTTCAAAAAGAAAATATATAGAAATGATTTAGTAAATAAACTTATCTTAATTAACTTAATCAACAGATCTTACATTAGATACCCATGTGAAATGGAAGGAAGCTATCTATATTTCTTTTTGAGAGGGTTATATCCGGAACTGTAGATCTCTTATAATTTCACTCTCGTAAAGTAAGATATTCAAAAACTGAGGACAATGAGTTCTTATGTTAACATGCTTGTCTTTGGGTATGACAAAGGAAAAGAAGCGACTCAAACAACTGTCATCACTGCCACAATAAGGACAAAGAAAATTTCCTACAGATTCGGCGACGCAGTTTTCGTACCTGCTGGCTGCCCTCACCAAGCTAGAAATCTAAAGGTTTGAATGTCTGGCTCGTATACAACTTCGTGAACAACTTCAATTGTTTTTCAGTCGAATATACATTTTATTCGCTGCGAATTTCGTAATTAATATTTGTGTACGATGTTCCATCTTGCAGTCGTGCACAAGTATGTCTATCGACTTTGTTTCAGCAGAAAGTGTCGGTGAGTGCATCCGCCTGTCAATGGAATATCGGTCGACTCCCTCACAATCATAGTTCTAAGGAAGACAAATTGCAGGTATGTAAAATAATATGATTGTCTTGTCAATAACTAAAATCGGAGATATATATAATGAATAAAAATTTGTCTGCTTGTAAGAAAAATAAAGATTGCGGACGACATCTAACGGCTCGTAATAAAACAGGTGAAGGGATTGGTTCTCAGCGCTGTACTTGGACAAGATTGATGCGTAAGTCATATATGCTTGTTAAACATATGTCTTTGATACGATACGATGTTAATTCATTTTATTTTATTCTTTACCAGTACTACGTTAAGAAGTCCATTTGCACCGTACGCCAGAATCCAGCTCAGCAAGGGGAGAAACCTAGTGTTTCACAAATGAGGAGGGAGTTGGAGCGGATGAAATCGGCTCTCGAAACGAAAGGCCACCTTTTTCAACCCCATATGAAAGACTATCTCTTAAAAGAGATTCAGCGCCTCATTGACAAAATAAGCTTCAGTATGCTCTTTCAGATATGGTACATTTGCACCCTCTATACGCATCGGAATGTACATCGGAACCCTGCGCTGACGAAAAGGAATGTGTTGGCAGGTGATTAAATTTACTCTTGAAAGAAAAAACGGAGAATGTTTTCAACCGCATATGAAAGACTATCTTTTAAAAGAGACTCGCTAACAAAATAAACTCCATTTGCAGAGTCGTATTCGTCTTAGTGACAACATGAAAGAAGGAATTTTTGTATTTATATGTTTTTTTTTATAATGAATTATTTACTGATGAGTTGATTTATTTCAATTTGATTAGTTTAATCTCTCCTCACTAAATTCCCATATGTGGAAGTGCAATACCCATGCCAACCGTCGCCGCCGTCACCCGCCATTATCCTCCGCCGCCGTGGGAGGAGGAGACTGCGAAGGCGGCGATGGAGCTGGTGAAGAAAGAAACACACATGCCAACAACAGAGCTCTGATTGTTGATTTGCTGCGGGCCTTTAAAGGATGGCTATTTCCAGATTGTAAGCCATGAAATTTTACTGTTTGGGCTAATTACGGTTAAACCTCTATAAATTAATACAGTCGGGGCTTGCAAAATACTGCTAATTTAGCGAACTATTAAATTTATCGAAGTAGTAATTTTAATATGTTTTTACCGGGTCGGACCGTGAGAAATTATTATTTAAGCGAGGTTATTAATTTATCGAGGTTCTACTGTGTGTTGAAATGTTATTGCATTACTGTTTGCCTTTCTTATGATACCAATATGTTAATTGCAGCTAGAAACTATGGACAACCTCATGTTGCTGCTGTTATATTTATATATACTTCATTACTTTTTAACATTTGGTCGAATGTGTTGGTGAGTATTTGTTGATTATTGTTTTTAGTTACTATAATTTTTTTTTGGTTATTGTGATAATAATGCCCTAAATGTGCCAACAGCTGCAATTTCTATTGCCGTATATTAATTTTTATGTCCACAGAAACTCCATGGTCGTAGGTTATAGAAAGGCGTGTTACATTGTTTGACTTACAATCTTGCATGCGTGGCTATCCTGCTTCTCTCTGTTGTATTAGCTGCTATAGGATTAGCATCAATTGTTGTTTCTCCTTTACTATACGTTGTTTTGTTAAAAAAAATCAAATGTTTTTCGACCAAAAAACCGAAAGAATTCAATGTGAATTGAAAGTACGTATGGGTTAACGTCCTTCTTATCACTGTTGATTCTATACACCTTCTGTGTTATGCGCATCTTCCCACGTCTGTATTTTATTATATTTGTAACCATGGAAACTCGAGGCTTGAAATCATTATCAAATTTCTGCTAATTTTGCAACTGGTGAAGTTAATCTATGACACATATTCTCTATAGGAAACTCCTCGTCCAAAAATTATGACATCTTATTGGTAACTTGATGGTCCCAACTAATTTTACTTCTCCTTATTTGAAGGAATATGGGGCATGATCGAGAGGTGGCGAGAGATGTATTTTCAGAATCAGGTAATAATTTAATTTGGATGTTGAAGAGTAGCCTTAGTGCTCTTTTAAGTGTCAAATAATCGGAAAGTGCTTCATCTGATAACATTTATATGAAAAACCAAATGTCGCAGATATGAATGCGTGACTTAGTTATTCAAGACTAAAGTATATGTTAATAAAGCTATTAGTTACTATATGTCTTCAGTTAATTTGTTCAAGTATTGATCAAATATATTATACACAATTGCAAGTGATATTACTCTTCGATATGTTCAAACATCTCAAAAGAACTTTGGTTTTAGGAAAAGAAATCCTGCCTGATATTTGGAAGGTAAAACAATCGGGAATGAGGTTTTTAGCATCACACCTTGAGTTTTTGCTTTTTTCATACCTAGGTAAACTAAATTAATGGCTCAAGGAAGTTCACAATAGACTGTGTGGTACATTTCATATCTCGCCAAATGTCATTTTGCTGACAGCTATGGTTGGTGTAACTGCTAATATGTAAAGTTAGCTGGCATCGTCACTGGATATGAAGCAATTTATTAGGGGTCGATACAATCAATGCTGACCTTATCGATTTACTGGCGGAGTTTCCCACAAATAAATTTTACCCTCCCCTCCCTCCCTACTCCCATTCTTCTATCTCGCCCATTCTCTCCACCTCTGTATCCCTTGTTCAATTTTCCATCTTCGTCTCCTCATTTTCTCAAATTAAAAGCTTCTGTTTTGTTTGTGGTTCAGAATCAGAAGAGTTTGTTATCTGATTTAGGTGATTTTATATTACCTTTTCTTGTTTTTCCCTTTTTTTTTTTCTTAAACTAGATGAACTGAGTTTGCTATCTAATTTCCACCACTTTCATGTTACATTTCATGACACGATATGTTCTATTTTAGATTAAAAAAGAACATGTGTTTGTCATATTGATTTTGAAGATTATATTGTATGATTAGTTTTCTTACTCCTCCTTGGTGATTATTTTATCGTTTATGTTGTAGAAACTAACAATTTTGAAAAAAACATTCTTCTATAAATAAGGTTGGTTTAATCACTGCATGTATTCTTACTTATAATTAAAACTTAAAATAATAGATGTATAATTAGAGTGGTGCAATCCTTATGAAGAAACCAATAACCACTATTATATAATTTATATTTTTTTTCCTTACATGATTATGAGCCATTTGATGAAGTTATTAAACTTGTACTCATATGTTCTTGAATATAATCCTTTATGCTCTATTGTAATCATGTATTCAAATCAAAGTATATCATTAATGGTTTAAAATTGTTGTTATTCTCTGTTAGTCTTTAGGTTACAACATTTTCATGCCTTGAAATAGGTTTCATAACCTGTATCTCCCACTTTTTTTTTGTTGGTAGAATTTAGAGGACAAAAATACATTAGTCGGCATAGGTTATGTGAACATATTAAAAATTTAATTATAATGGTTGAAATATTTATTAATAGATTCTGGTGCACCAATTTTATTGTCAGTGTGCATAAGTAGTAAGTAGCAATAATTTAAAACAAATATTTTTCTTAAAATGTCCTTAAGGAATCCTAATTTGAGATTTTTTTTTCTGGGGCCCTCCTTTTTACAGGCATGGTAAGTAAAAACGTTTTTGGTTAGTGAGAAGGAAAATGATTTATATATTTATATGAATCAGCATAAGATTGCAATAGTCAGTATTATATTGCAGTAATATGTATAAGTTTGCAATAGTCAACATTATATTGCAGTGAGCAGTATCGGATTACAGTAATCAACACAATTTTCCTTTTTTGCTGGTAAGACCTCCTTATTTCATTTTCCCTGGAACAATTATGCATACATTTTGCCATTGCAGTTAAGAGAACAATTGAAAACCAAGATTTATCAAGGCAATTAATTTTCGGGGAGTTAAAATGATGCCGTCGAGAAGTACAAATGGAGAAACATCTTCTGCTGGAAATATGCAAATGAACAGACACAACTTAAAGGTAAATTAATAATGTTAATTGTAGAATTAAATTGCTATAAGATTTGATATAAGCATATAGGTTGCAGAATTCGGTTATCCGTGCAATTGTCTTGTATCAAATACTTTTTAGAAGTAAAAAAATCAAATTCCATTTTGTGTTTGTCTTTTCAATGAGACCCCATGTGTAAATACCAAATTAGAAAAACCTTTCTTTCAGACTATTTATAGTGAAATTACTTTGACTAAATACATTTATATATACAGCAGGGGGACCGGTAAGTGTGGATTCTTCGATTTTGTGATGTTGGTCTTGAATTATTTAGTATTCAATCATGAAGTGTTTAATTTAAAAAATGTATCTTTGTAATTTTAATCGATAGATCTAACATTAGATATGTGTGTGTGTGTGTGTGTGCGCGCGCGCTCATGTGTGTGTGTATACGCAATTTTAGAGTAAATGCATACAAATTTTGGATGATCTGTCATAATTTCATAATATTCGAAGGCGTTTAAATGTTGTTCTGAAATAACTTGATTACGGCAGAAAACGATGACATGTCACAACAATTAAAGTTAAGACCCTAAAGAAGATTAAATCCAAAACTGCGGATCTCATCTAATTCATTCCATTGCCAACTTTTCATAAAGTACTATATAAAAAATCGAGGATATACTCTATGTTAATATGTTTTTCTTTGGATGTGGCAGAGGAAAAGCATCGACTCGACCAATTGCCATCAATGTCATAGAAATGACAAAGAAAAAGTTGTACGATGCACCAAGTGCAAGCATAGGGGTTATTGTATTCTCTGTATCAATAAATGGTGAGAAATTTTGTTGCTTGATATATTTTTTGTTGCTCTTATGTTGGTACTTGGTATATCTTACATGGTGGCTTATATTTTGTAATATGGATAAATGTCATTTAAGTCATACTGATTAATTTTGAGTTTTACCGCCACAAAGCAGGATGGTATATTTATTATCTTCTCTTTGGAATATACCTACTACCCATTTAGTCATTTATGAATGAATTTTTGCTTAAACATGTTTCAAAGTAAGGGCTTCCCTTGGTTCTACACTTACATTATTCCTGCATTTTCTTCAATATATATATATATATATATATATATATATATATATATATATATATATATATATATATATATATATATATATATTTTATCGTCGATATACTATATCTCTGTGGTACACACAGATACAGAGGCTGCAAGAGGCAGACTTTGCTGAAGCATGCGCAGGCTGTCGCAAATTGGCAACTGTACAGCTGGCATACATTCTGATCTGGAGAATAAAGTTAGTATTAAGGTTCTTCTCTTGATTTTATATTAATATAGGATTATATGTTTTCTAATTAAGTCTCTTGTTCTTGCATGTTAGGATTTGTTCAAACCAGACTTGCAGCTCGACATCAACAAAAAGGTCCAGTACTCAAAGTATATTATTAGAGTACTTCTTCCTTCGTTTAGGAAGTTTGTTGTTGAGCAGAACATAGAAAGAGAAGAAGAGGCAAGAATTCAAGGTAACTTTAACTTTTGTTAGGAGGTTTTGCTTAGAAAATTATTTTGATATCTCTTATCTTCTTGTTACTGATATGGATTTTGATGCCTCCAAACGAAACCGAAGTGTCTTAAAATGGTATTTAATGGCACTATGCATCATTGAAGTTTCAGGATGATTTTTTCTAATAATATTAATTTATGCCGTGTAGAAGTGTTGAACATATTTAATGTTTATCGTACACTACTTGTTTCCTGAAGATCTATGAGTTTAAAAGTGAGATTCTTATTTTAGGCGTGCCTTTGTTTGTGTTACTAAACACCCTGGAAAACAGCACAAAAATCTAAATCTAATTTTCTTGTCTGTATCAATTCTACTACGACGATCCATCACCACTGCCTCGACCATTATCCCGCCAAAAATGTATATTCACTGTTTATTCGAAAGATAGAATAAATATGAAAAATATTTTATATGTTAATAGTTTCCGTTAATTGTATGTGCTACTCCATTTCAGTGATTTATGATTTTGAGGTATTAGTGAGACGTACCTGGAGATAAACACTATTGATAGAACTCTTAATTTTCCCTAGCAGATGTAGTTTCGTTGTTTGATTAATTATAATATATATATTTTGGTTGGGCAGGTGTTTCAGTTGCGGGACTACAGCTTCCGAAAGCCAACTTTATCCACGACGATAAAGTCAAATGGTGGATACTTTTAACCTATGCCCTTTTCCTGATAAATGTTTGCTCCAGTATGGAAAATGTTGATAATTATAACTTGTGCTGTGCAGTGACAACTGTAAGACTGCAATATTCGATATCCACAGAAGTTGTCTAAACTGCATGTACAAGCTCTGCGTAACTTGTTGCCGAGAGATAAGGAATGGCTTCCAATGGGGAAATGATAAATATCACGTTCATCATGGGGGTCGTACTTTTACAAGCAATGATAGATTTTCTGCAGCAGCCTGTTGCTCTATGGACCACACGAGTTTTACTTCTGAATGGAAGCTGATAGACAGAAGTACCATAGTTTGTCCACCTGAAATTATGGGGGGATGTGCTCATGGGAATCTGGTGTTAAAGTCCACATATCCAGATAACTGGGTATCGGAACTGCTAATTAAAGCAGAGTCCATAGATCTCGAGGTGGGTGAAGTTTCCGAAGAAGCATGCTCATGTTCAGGGACTGCAGTCCGTAATATCCGCTGTCCCAAAGTTGTGGGCGTTGACCAAAAGCACTTCCAACGGCACCTATATAAAGGTGAGCCTGTGATAGTTCCTGACGTGCTCAGCAGAACGACTGGGTTGAGTTGGGAGCCATTAGTCATGTGGCGTGGTTGCCGCAAATCCAGAAGGACTAATGACGCTCGCATTCTGGAATTCAGCGTAACAAATTGTGTAAATTGGTGCAAGGTATGCCGACTTCTCTATTATGTTTTACTCTATCAATCAAAAAGTTTTAATTTGTAATTTGTGATTGGACTTCGCTTATTTTACATCCTTTTAATCGTATACCTCTTTTTTTTTTTTTTTGTTTTTCACAGTCATGGTCTTATTTCTTGTAACTGTTTCTAGGTTGTATTCTTTATGTTCTTGAGCATTCACTTGCTGCATATGTAATCTTTCAAAAGAAGGACTAAGTAACAAAAATACTAATCTCTTATCGTCCTTAGTTTCGGTGCAAATTTCTCTTCATATTGTATCAACCTTCAAAATGTCAAAACTTTGGTTGGGTTAATAAGTGTCTAACACGAATTTGGATAGGATAAAGCAAAGATCTGACAATTCGTCGTACTCGACATGTTTCTTAAAATAGAGATGTTTTGATAGATTTGTTCTTGATGTTTGTTTTCCTATTTAATTGAAATGAGACCGATATATACGTCGCCTTTACCCTTTTTATTCGCTATGTTAAGTGTCACTTCTTATGTAGGTTTTAGTCTGTCAGTTCCTATGCATTATGCACGTGTACTTTTGTTTTCATTAGCTTAAAGATGTGGTGTTGTAATGATTTGATTTTCGGGCTATGACACGCAGGAAACTATAAACATGCACCAATTTTTCAATGGGTATTCTGAAGGCCTCTTGGACAGTGAAGGCCGGCCCAAAATTTTGAAGTTGGAGGATTGGCCTCCAACTGAATCCTTTCAAGAACGGCTGCCTCGGCATTTTGTAGAGTTCATTAGATGCTTGCCGTTCAAGCTATACACACATGAAGCTGGCTACCTCAACATGCCAGCGAAAACGCCGAAGAAGTCGTTGAAGCCGGATTTGGGTCAAAAAATATGCTTTGCTTATGGAGTCAATGAGGACCTTGGCTTCTGTTCTGCAACCAAGCTTCAGTATGCTGTTTCAGATATGGTACATTTTTTTCTGTTATTATCTTTCTTTATTAACTTGAATATTTATGAGAATATATGAACTGCTTTAAATCATTTCCAATTAGTCTGCCTATTGCATCGATAGAAGCAGTACATCTCCGAAAGATTATTCTTATGAAGTCGTGGGTATTTCTATCTATTCAACGCAGTCCTAGTTCTTCTTTCTTGCATGTAATATGTTAATCTTAATTGTTGACTCATTATACGCAAGATAGAATGATGTTGAATATGCTTTAAACTTGAGTTTCAATTAGGAATAATAGTCATGAAAAAATTTGGAATAATGTAGAGGCATAAAAGTTCGATCACAAACTATTTCTTGAAGAAGAGAAATGGATTTGCTGTGAGCCTCCATGGTTCTTGAAATATGACATAGTCATATAATTGAGCAATATGGTTAGCCTCTTCATGATGGAGTTAACTTTTGATTCCAATTTACTATGAAACTTTCAATAGGATAAAATATATTAATTATGTAGATTTACTTCTCTTTTTGCCTTACTTTATTTTTGCCTTATTTTATTGGGAAAATTTTGGGCTATAATAAGATTATGTAACTTCAAATCTTTTGTGGATTGAGACACAAGGGTTGCCCATTGTGTCAACATCACTAGCGACTAGTGATGTACCTAGTCTATCGATTATCGTTAATGCACGACTTGTTTCGATACCGATGGGGACCTATAGATACAATATTAGGCTCGGAACACATTTAGATTGTCATACAATTTGTGTGATCTACGGGTTGAGGAAAAGAATCGGGAATGGTCAAAGTGGTTGCAAAGTAGGTGATACGAGCCTCGTAAGAGTTGCTAGAGACCCTGTAGCAAGAACGAAACATCCAAAAGGAAGGATTCAAGTTGGATTAACATGGAATATGGACCCTATGAAGAACTAGAAATCAATATTCTTAGGATGGAATATTGACCCATGGTTATATCAAACCAAAAACAATTATTATACGGCAAAGAAAATTACAAGAAACAACTTGTAAATTCCTGAAGGTTGTTGTAGAACATCGATGGATAATTGATCTTGAAGAACTCAAAATAATTCATTAAACTTTGTGTACGAAAGTTGTGTATACAACCTATTTATAAGTGCTTCAAAGACTCATTTCTCACAAAAAAATAGAGTTCCTACCTTTACTATAATAAGAAAACTAACAATTAAGCTAATTCTAACCATAAACGAATTCTACATGTCACTTTTCTTGAAACTTATCGACTATACGCCATTTTTCTTAATTGGTGGAGATTTGGGTATGCACGTGCAACAACTTTGAGCCCAATTTTGTCCATCTTGCATTCCGTCTTACTAAAGCATGAAACTTCAAGATCTTTTGTTGGCTTTTCGTAACATTTTGAATTATGGCAATCCAATATCGGACGTGAGAGTTATGATCCGAATTGAAAATTTGCGAGAGACATCTGAGATTTTGGACGCATGACAATTGGTTGGTACGACGAATTCCTTTCTTTATTGCCTTCGAATTCCTCATCATGGGGACCTCGGAGTATTGATTCAAGTTTATATTCTTCACCGCCAACTCCCACAAGATCACGCATTCTCTCTTCTTCCAATTCTTCCAAATCTTCATCTTCAAGCTATCAGGATCGTATCAAAAGGAGAATCTTCAGAAGGAGAAGGAGAAGGAAAAGCTTTAGAGAGAGAAGAATTGTTGGCGTCTTATATACCTAGAACTCATAAGTATTAAATGAGGATGTGGAATCACCTCATGTAATCCCAAGGAAGGTCAAAGCTCTTTAAATGTGAAAAATTGTTTCCATATTAATAATGCATAACGATGAAATTCTTCTCCCCGAGTTGATATTACGATGATTGAACTTATTAACTTCTAATACTATTCTAATACATAAAAATTAACTTCTTAAGAAAGTGATCTTAAATTATAGGAATTTTGAGTTTCTAAAATACCGTTAAGACCGTACTAAATAGAAAATACGGATTAAGACTATAAAGTATAAATCACCTATTATTATCTTCAATTAAGAATTATGTTGAAAGTGGTTTGTTAGTGAACCTTCTTATTGGGAGTAGAAAGAGTAATCTCTCAATACTTCAAGTTTCATATTTGAAGCGAGTCAAAATGGGTGAGGGTATTTTCTATAAATAGTAAATAGTATATACATGTGGTAAATAAGAGGATATTATAGATCCGAGTCATAGAATATATTAAATTCTCATACAAGTTATTCAATCTAATACAATGATTTTGTTGTATCTAGGTATCGAGTAGGAACAACTTGTTCATAACGTAGTTGTTTTTAACTTTAGGCAAGGATCTTGCTTCTAGATTGCATTTGGTCGACGTCGTGCAAAAATAGTACATGTAGAGTTAAAATGAGATATATTAAATAGTTTATTAGATATACTTACTCTAGTATGAGATGTTACAAGTGTAATTTTTTGCTATTACTCGATCACCCCACATTTGAGCTATATATCATATTATCATTCAAGCAAGATAAACATAGAAACTTTCTGATAGTCGTCAAAGGAATGTTTGCGTCCTTTTTTATGTTTGATATTATTCCTACCTACGTAAAGACTTTAACTTCAACTACTAAATAGTTTAATAGGTAAAGATATTTATTTTTGTGTTATATGTTACACATGTAAGCTTTGTGCTTTATTCTGGTGCTTGTCCATAGAAAGTTTATGCTAGTTGTCGAAGGAATCTAGGAGTCTTTCTTGATGTTTAATATTTTTGTTACCTAAATCATTCAACTTAACCTTGTTGATCGCACTCAAGATCTCTTTCTACCATTGCCTAAGTTGTTCTTATGGAACATACGAACAAGTGACTACAACAAGTCTTAATTTGTATTATATTTGTTGTCAGGATCGTCCTTTTGTTGATGTCTAACTTTCCCTTCTTTTTTAATTTTGTATTAGGTCAATGTCTTGATGCATACAGCTGAAACGTCTCTTAATCCGGAAGAGCTTTCAACAGTAGTGGAGTTGGGAAGGAAGCACATTGCCCAAGATCCACTGGTATTTCGTGTAAGCAATGGGAAAGCAAATCAAGATGCCCCAAGAAATCAACAATTTGAAAGAGAAAATAAAAATAAAGGAAAGGAAAAAGTTGATCCTTCAACCTCAGAAAACAACGATCCAAGCTTCGATGAACAAAAATGTGGTGCTATCTGGGACATTTTTCGGAGGCAAGATGTTCCTAAGCTGGAAGACTATCTCCGAAGGCATTACGGAGAGTTCAGGCGTGTCGTCCCTTTGCAGCAAGTAATTAAATCTTGAATTTGAAAACAATGTTCTACTCAACTTATTCTGTTATGGGGTTTATCTCTCATATGGTAGTTACTATTATTTTTCTAACAGAATTCTAAAAATCAAGATTTTGTTAAGCTTTTGGTATGATCTTTTATTGTCGTAGCATAAGTAGATAGATGTCTTTTATTTTTCCAAAGTATCGATATGTTTTGGAATATTTATCATTTATTTTTTCCTCTATTCGTGCACAGCTGGTTCATCCTATTCATGAGAAAGCATTTTACTTAACGATGGAGCATAAAAGGAAGCTGAAAGATGAATATGGTATGTTTTTATTGTGTTGTAAAGTGGAATATGTGTGAATTGCTATGTATATTGATTATCTATTTTTATATATATTTTTTTTTGTAGGAATTGAACCATGGACCTTTGTCCAGAGATTAGGCGATGCAGTTTTGGTACCAGCTGGCTGCCCTTACCAAGCAAGAAACTTAAAGGTTTGAGTGTTTGACTCGTATACAACTTCGTGAACGACGACTTCAATTATTTTCAGTCGAATGTAAATTTTTCGCTGTGAATTTTGCAATTAATTTTTGTGTGCGTGTTCCATCTTGCAGTCGTGTACGAGTATGTCCATCGACTTTGTTTCAGCTGAAAGCGTCGGTCAGTGCATCCGCCTATCAACGGAGTATCGGCGTCTCCCAAAGAATCATAGTTGTAAGGAAGACATGCTGCAGGTATGTCAAAAATACGATTGTCTTGTCAATAAACAAAATCAAAGATATATAATGAATAAAATTTGTCTGCTTGTAAGAAAAATAAAGATTGTGGATGACAGCTAACGGCTCGTAATGAAACAGGTGAAGAGATTGGTTCTTAGTGCTGTCTGCCAAGCTGTGCAGTACTTGGACAAGATTGATGCGTAAGTCATATATACATAGGCTTGTTAAACATATGTCTTTGATACGATGTTAATTCATTTTATTTTGTTCTTTCCCAGTATGACGTTAAGAAGTCCATTTGCACCCCCCTTTGAGCATGGGAATGTACGCCATAATCCAGCTCAGCAAGGGGAGAGACCTAGTATTTTACAAATGAGGAGGGAGTTGGAGAGGATGAAATTGGCTCTCGTAACGAAAGGCCACCTTTTTCAACCTCATATGAAAGACTATCTCTTAAAAGAGATTACGCTCCTCACTAATAAAATAAACTCCAGTGCTGGCTCTTCTTCATCTTAGTTACACCATTTTCAATGGTTAGCCTACTTGTTGAGTTAACACAATATTTTGACATTTTCATCTGTGGAACTATACTTTATTTATTTAGTTTTGTGCCATACTTTTGTCCGATTTCATGAATTTCAAAGGCCCTGAGAATTTTCGAGTTGGTTTTGGCTAATGTTTCTGTTTTTTGGTTTTAGTATTAAGTTTGGGAAAATGCAAATTGATATTCCTGGTTGCTAATGTTGTGTTTGCTGAATGCGCAGGCCTGTTAGCAGTGGGTATTGGGCTTGGGTGCTCATGAGAAATTCACAAAACGTAGTAAGGTCCTCTCAAACCCGTCCCGTATATTTTAAATCTTTCCAATATGTATATTGTTGCCAGCTAAGATTGGTCAATGCTGATACGTTAGATAAGCTGGCGTGGCGCTGACGTGGCGTGGCTGGATAAGGCACAATTTATTGCGAATCGCTGCATTGACTGCCGGCCTTATCACGGTAGATTTTCTCACCATTATATAACACTCGTTTTCCCTTCCCCCATTCATTCCCATATCTCCCATCTCTCGATTCCTCTCTCAGTTTTCTTCTCGTCGTTTTCTCAGATATTTGTAAGTTTTTTATTTAGTTTTCGAATGATGACTACCCGCCTGGCCCTAGTTGTATTCAACATTTAATTTTCCATCTTCTAACTATTTTATCGGATTGATGATTTTTGATTTATTCTGGTTCAAAATCAGATGACATGTCGTTTAACGAGATACGCAATTTATTTTTGTTTTTGAATTTTGTACTTTCCGATCTTTCATGCCCCTCCCGAGTTGATTAACTTATTTATTTCTTTCTGGCAATATTCATTTCTCTGGATATTCTTGAAAACACGACAGCTTTTACTTTGGATTAGAAAGAGTACTCAAAGAGATCATATATTTTTGTCATTTCGATTTGCAGATTAGTTTTCTACGACTAACTTTTGACTTTTGTGTCCTAGCTATCTTGTTCCTCAATGAAGGAAAATTCAGATGAAGCGGCCCAATCTGAAGGTAAATTTCGTAATTACAATCGTGGCACTTCTCTACTATGAGTTATCCCGTCAATCGAAAAAAATTGAAATGTGAAATATGTGATTGGATATGTCACCTTTGCTCGTTTTACGCTCTATTGTTTGTTGGATTATTTACAAATTAACTTTCTAAAAATAACGATGTTCTTCGTATAGCTTTAATCATCAATTAAGGTCTTATTTTTTGTAATCGTTTCTTGACGTGAAGATCTTTATGTGCACTCTTAATGTTTTATTGCAATTATACTTCATGAATATATATGTCGTTTCTACCCTTTTTATCGGCTACGTATAATTTCTTATTCCAGGGGAGATACGTATACCTAGTCTTGCATAAGTGAAGAGGGAGTTGGAGAGGATGAATTTGATTCTCGAAACAAAAGGCCACCTTATTGACCCTCATATAAAAGTCTATCTTTTACAAGAGATTTTGCTCCTCCTTAACAAAGTAAACACCGACGCCGAGTCTTCTACGTCTCAGTGACAGCGTATCTACCGATGCGTTAACGTTTTTCATTATGTAATTTTGAGCAATACCTTTTCTTTTTTTTCCGGTTTTGTGAGTTGTAGTGAGTTTGGTGAATCAGCTTGACATGAATGAACTGTTTGTTTTTTATTATAAAATATATCTTTAATTCCGTAGCAATATTTTGTGTTATTTGTAGCAGTTTCATTTTCTCCTACATTGTATTTCGTACCGTAATTCAATTTTCTAAATAATATAAAACGGATGAGTATCAATGTTTTAAAAATCGGATCGAACATTGACCGGAACAAGCTACTGGATCATGGTTGGATCAGTTTAACCGGTTTTTTCATTTTTTATACATATCTTTTAGTAAATAAAACATATTTTTTTCACACATTAACTCAATGCTCATTTCCAATTAAAATTTAGATCCGACTTATTTTTCTTTTACACACAACACATCACGCCGAATCATAGTAAAAAGACATCGTTTTGGCCATTTTATTTGTTTATTTTTTTAATAAAACACAATTTTAGAAAGAAAAAAAACCCGATTTTCACTCAGGTTTTGATATTACATTTCAACCGGTCAAACGGGACCGGACAAGACAATGATTCGCGATTTAATCGATTGAACCAGCCAGTCCAGTCTAGTTCAAAACACTGAGTATAATACAATTTTCTTATGCAGTGCCATTTTATTTTATCTTTTCTAGTACATAGTTTCTGTAACAATAAAATAAAAAATAATGTAGCTTATTTTCATTATTTTGATATTTTCTTATATTAGGTTTGGAGCATTTTTTTTAAAGAAAATTAAATCACGCCCCGAATTAGAAAGTAGGTGAGTGATATGATTTATTACGTACTTTCAACTTAACGATGAGCTAGTAGCAAATCTCATTATAATATTAGTCTAAAATTTATATATCGAACAATGGTAGTAGTTGTGCTAAAATTCAAAATAATGATAAATATTGGAATAAATTGGGTTTCAAGAGTGATTCAAATAACAATCGAAGTCTCTTCCATGATGTGATTTGATGATTTTTTTTTAGGTTTTTCAACTTGAAAAAAGTAATAATAGGGTTTAACTGAAATAATTCTTAGTTAGAGGGGTTAAAGTCATATATTAACACTAAGTTAGAAGGGTTGAAATTATATTTATGCTTAATTTGAGGGGTTGAAGTGATATATAATGTTTACTTTAAAGGGGTTTGAACTTTAATTTATTTAGCAAATGATATCATCAAATAGAAAAGCCTTTTCCGACGATCAGTTGTCAATTGTAATCTCTCCACTCCCAGATTAAACCCCACAGGTGGCAGTTGCAATGTCCATGCCCACCGTCGCCGCCGCCGTCACCGCCGCCGTCACCGTCACGTCACCGGCCGTATTCTTTCTCGGCGCACGGTAATTCGAGGATGACTACTGTATTGGTTAATGTGCTCCGGCTATGGTGGTGGGAGTTATATGAAGTTAATTGGATGTGGAAATTCTTCATCGGATGGCTATTTCCAGATTGTAAGCCATTAAATTTACTGTTTTGGTGAATTATTTGAAAATGCAATTGCCTTTAATTTCTCTATGCCTTTTTTTGATAGCAAAATTTCGAGTACTTTGGTCGAATTAATTGGGCAACCTCATACATACCTAATTGAACTCTTGGGAGATTCATATTTGCCTGTGAATAATTTTATCAATGTATAAGTATAAGTGATTATATGATAATACCGTAAATTTTTCAAATGTTGCAATTTCTATTGTCATATATTAATTTTTACGTTTATAGAACAATGTCTTAGGTTGTATGCCTTACAATCCTGTCTGCGTGGCTATCCTGCTTGTCATACTGGTTACGTTTATAGAACAATTGCTGCTCCTTATTTAGAACTCATATTGTCTATAGGAAATGGTTCCTGCTAATTTTACTTCTCATTGTTTGAAGGAATATGGGGCATGATCGAGACCTGGCGAGAGATGTATTTTCAGTATCAGGTAATATTTTAATCTGGATATTGAAGCCTAGTCTTGGTGCTTATTGAGTTTATATTTTTGGAATATGGGGCATGATCGAAAAGTGCTTTATCTGATAATATTTATATGAAAGAGCATATATCGCATAAATGACTGCGTGGGTAAATGCTTTTATTGGCGGGGTTTCCCGCAAATAAATTTTACCCTACCCTCCCTACTCCCTATTCCCATTCTACTTTCTCACACATTCTCTGCATCTCTAAATCCATTCTACTTTCTCACACATTCTCTGCATCTCTAAATCCCTGTTCAATTTTCGATCTCCATCTCCTCATTTTCTCTTATCAAAGGTTCAAACTCAGAGGAAAAGTTGTTGAAACTCCAATAATTGAAATGGTCAGGATATGCATTTTATAGAAGGAGATATTCGTAAAATGTTAGTTGTACTGTTGGCTTGAAATGAGAAGAAATGCTTTATATTCTTCTACGTATTTTATTGAAATAGAGATCCTTTCCATGTATCATATATAATACATTCATTTTATTGTCACGCCTCTTATTATTGGCTAGTTTTCGTTCTCTTAAGTTCGTTTTTTTAATTCATTACAATTTTATTTGCTATGCAGAATCTAAATAGAGAATAATGATGTTGGCTAAGAGCGATCAAGACTGAGATGAAATGCCAAAAATACCAAAGAGCAATCAGTTTTCAGCATTACCAAAGTAAGTTTGGTACAATTTACTAGTGGTTCGGGTTTTGTTAATGAAATGCCAAAGAAAAATCTCTATATTTTTTTACAGAATATTCAATTCTACCTAATCTAGAGGAATTTATGAACCAAACCTAGTTGTTTGGTTTTAGTATTAAGTTTAGCAAAATGCAAACTGATATTTCTGTTTGCTAATGTTGGGTTTTATGAATGGACAGGCCTATTAGCAGTGGATATTGGGCTTAGATACTCTCTCAGATCTCCAAGAAATGGCTAATGAAGAGTCCACAAAACATAGTAAGGTACTGTCAAACCCTTCCAATATATTTTGCAAAATCGTATACTCGCTAAATTTGGTTAATGCTAATACGTTAAATGAGCTGGCATGTTGGTGGATGGATAAGGCACAATTTATTGCATATCGCTGCATTGACTGTCGGTCTTATCACGGCAGATTTTCTCACCACTATATAACACTCGTTTTCCCTGCCCCCATTCATTCGCATATTGCCATCTCTCTATTTTCCTTTCATTTTTTTACTTTTCTTGTCACCATTTTCTCAGATTTAAGGATTTTTCTTTATCTTTGGTTGAAAATGATGAGATTTGTGTTCGATATTTTTTAATTTTTAATTTTTAATTTAGTTTTCGATTGCGCATTTTTTTTTTTTTTTTTTTTTTTTTTTTTTTTTTTTTTCTCTTTCTTATTCTTTGTTGGTCTCCACCTTATCTCCTTAACTGTATTAGACATTCAGTTTTCTATCTTCAAACTATTTTCTGGATTGAAGGCTTTTGATTTATTTCTGGATGAAAATCAGATGACACATCTGATTGGACATAATTAATTTTATTTTATTTTTGTTTTTGACTTTTATATTTTCATTATGCTTGGTTTACTCATCCATTTCTTTCTGTTCAATTTTCATTATTTCTCTGGAAGTTCTTGAAAATATGGCAGCTCTTACTATGGATTTGGGTGAAATCATCTATATACCAGTTTGATTGGAAAACTAGTTTTTTCGAATTCAAACTGCCTAAAGAGTCCTATGCCTCAGTAGTGAATCTCAATTTTTTTTTGCGAAATTAGATATACAAAAGTGAGAATCAAGGGTTCCTATGTTATATGTTAATATCTTCGTCTTTCGGTGTGACAAACGCAAATGAACTCAAACAATTGTCCTCAGCGTCACATGTGTGGTAAAGATATAGTTGTTGGATACATCAAATGCAGTTTGAAGGATTATTGCGTTCTCAGCATCACTAAGTTGTGCAAAAGTTTGTTGTTGAAGATACTTTTTCATTTCAGTGTTTCAGTTTTATGTTAAGCTACTAAAATTATATCTTTTGCATCTGGAAATTCGTTGACTGGAATTAATCTTGTGACGTAGGCTTCCAAATTGTCACAGCCGAAGAATTTCCACGACACAAAAGATTTTAGTAGTGTCTAACAATTGAGCATTGAAGTATAAAATGTCTCCAACAACAAAAGTTCTCGACATTTAATAATGCATGAAACGGGATAGTTATTTTTTTTGCATTTGGTGCATCATAAAACTATTTCTTCATCATTCTTGTGGCATTGATGACAATTGTTTGAGTCACTCTATCATACTCGAAGACAAAAATGTTAACATAAAAATCTGTAGTTCTCACCTTTGAATATCTTGTTTTGTGAAGAAGTTGGAGAGAGAATATCTTGTTTTTATGAGACGTGTTATTGCACTTTCAGTTCTCATTAGTACCCTAATCGATGTTGTTATTAGAGACTTTTTGATTTTAGTAAATTCTTTGGTTGAAATTCTGATTTTAGGATGCTATCGTTACTTTCTAACTTGTTGCCATCTAGGCTTCCATCTTGTTTAGAACGTAAAAACTTCTGTTAAAATTTTAGTTAGAAGCTTCTTTCATTATACTGACAACGCACTTGGATAGATGCACGCATAAAGCATATACAATCACATTCTTCTGTTGGTCTCTAGTTATTGCATCGAGAAGAATTGAACTACATATATCTGACTTTCAAAGTTATTAGTGTTAGAAAAGTGTTTTTCATATTTCAAATATGACTGAGAAATGAGTTACTTACTGAGTTACTTTGTGTTTTCTGTTCTGACAAAATAATATTTTCTCCTGCACTATAACATTAATCTGTTTCACTTCGAAGCAACACTAAATTTAGAGCACCTCACACGCGGTATCACATAAATATTTCTGCACCATTAAACAGTGATACATCTAAAAATCTTCACGATTTGCTTAATATTGTAAAAAGATCTTCCTGATTGAGTATTTAAGGATGAAGGGTTTTTGCAGAGAGACCCGTACGATGTGGTAATATTTGTAATTTTAATGATTGTTTACGGTGTTACGTGGTCAATAAAGTATGTATTAACCAAAGTGATCCAAGGGTGTCTTAAGTTTGCATTATAGTGAAAAATGCATTTGGAAGAATCTTTTTTGTACACACACACACAATAAAATTGACACAATACAGTTATAAAAGATATGCAAATGCTATGCGACTGAGAAATTTATTGTGGAGAAAGATAATTTTGTATGAAGCACCAATTCTGGATGTTTTGACAACGAATGATGTACTATCAAATTGAATACGTCCTCGTTTGGTTGTTACAATGAGGTGACCAAGATAAGATTATTTTAATTTTATTAGGGTCTAATTGTATAAATGCACCAATAATCTATAAGAGAAGGGCACAATTTTTTTCTTTTCAATTTTTTTAGATGCTCCCAAAAATTATTGAATTAACTAAATATGAAAGAAGATATAATTAATCATGATGTATCTTGTTAACCAACAAAGCCAAAATATTTTTGAGAGCGATTTTTTTTCTCCTGAGAGACTTTGATAATCGCTTGATGTAAATATTCATTATTGAACATAATTAATTATGGTATTGAAGAAAGTTGATTTCCTCAATTTGTGTTATGTATTTGTGGACACTTTTTATGCGCCGTGGTAATAAAATAGTTGAAATTCCAAAAACTAAAAGCTTTAGATTTCTATCATTTGTATGGCTTGTGCACAAGGAAGAATGAATATGGTCAGGATATGCATCTTGAAATATATAGCTTATAGTCGAGAATGGAAAATAAGAACTTTCATTTTCAGAATATTTTATGTTATAGTATTTGGTGATAGCTTTATTAGAGGAATATTTGGTCAATGAGCTTACATTTGTTTTTATGTATTGGATGCTTAGCTAGTTTGTCCGGAAATACGTATTGAAGTGTTGAACCACACAGCGCTGTTTTAAGCAGCAGTGTACTTTAGTTGCATAATGCGCTTTCTAAAAAATAATTTCCTAGTTGGTAAAATAATTTTCTAAGACTTTTCTGATTAGCTAACTTTATTTTTCAGCTTCAAGATTTCATGAGAAAGAAAAATGGGAAACTAACTCTTGGTACACTGGACATCGTGGTTGCATCTTTTTTCTTCTTCGCTTTTTCGGGTTTAAAAGAATCATTGAAATAATTTTAAGTTTTTAACGTATAGGGATTACTCACGATTAAATGAAAATCTATAGGTGCAAAAAATTTGCTCATAAGTTGTTTGATCTTAATCTGGTATGGGGGCTACAAAAGTTTGGGTTGAGCTCCAAAGTTATATGCATCTAATCAAAACAACATCAAATATCTATATTAAGCTTTTATTGCACTGTATAACTTGGCACTTCTTTAGCTTATTGAGCAGAAATCAAGCTAAACTTGATAAATAGGCTGACTAATATGATATCAAAATTTACCATTCCTAGAAAAATTATGCTGAAATGATCTACTTAGCAGTTGGGTAGATGTGTATGGTTTGGTAAACCGACCGAACCAAAACCAAAGCTTTAGTTTGTACCGAATACTGAACTGCTATCCTGTTTGATATTCGTTTTCCATATTTCACAGTTTTGGTTCGGTGCTGATACTTTTGGTTTAAGTTTATGCAACTGAACTGTGCTTTTCTTTTTTCTTTTTTTTTTAATCAATTTCTGGTCAATCTCCTTCCTGGCTTCCGTTCTCAACTTTTATTTATTTATTTATTATTTGTTTTTCTTTTTTCTTCAAAGGAGGAGCCGTTCTCAACTGTTTGATATGATTGCAGAAGAGATTTTTTCCATGTATGGATTCATTCCTGGTATTGTCATATGCCTTATATTAGCTAGTTTTAGTTCTTTTCTTCCACCAAAGAAAATGCAAGTTAATAAGTTTAAAAGATTCTTTTTTTTTTTTTTAATTCATTTGGAATTTTACATGTAAGCCTTTTGGAAGAGCAATCAAGATCGAGATGGAATTTTTGAAATTTCCAAAGAGCATTGCCGAAATATGTTTAGTGTAACTTCATTTGTCTATAATTCAGTTCTCCCGGGATCTTTACGAATATACCGAGCCAAACCAATTTTTTTGGTTTTGTGTATTAAGTGTTGCAAAATGCAAAATGATATTTCTGTTTTCTAATTTTGGGTTTGCTGAATGCACAGGCCTATTAGCATTAGCAGTGGATATTGGGCTTCGATAAGAAGTCCAAGAAATGGCTCGTAGAAGTTAAAAAACGTAGTAAGGTACTGTCAAGCCCATCCAATATATTTTGTTTCCGTATATTGCTGCCAGCTAAGAATTGTTAATGCTAATACGGCAAATGAGTTGGTGAGTTGGTGGATGGATAAATCAAAATTTATTGCAATTGACTGTCGACCGTATCACGGCAGATTTTCTCACCATTATATAACACGCATTCTCCGTGCACCAATTCATTCACCATATCTCCATTTCTCTATTCCTCTTTCAGTTTTCTTCTCATCATTTTTTCAGATTTAAGGCTTTGCTTTATTTTTTGGTTGAAAATCAGATGAGATTTGTGTTTATATCTGTAAGTTTTTTAATTTCATTTTGTTTTTGAATGATGCCTACAGTTTTTTCTTATTCTTGTTACACCCCCCTCCCCCCCTCCCTAGCTGCATTCAACTTTCATTTTTCCACCGTGTAATCATTTTCTCGGATTCAAGGATTTTGATATATTTCTGGTTCAAAAAACAAAGGAGATATCTGATTTGACATACATCATTTTTTTTTAATTTTGTAATTTTTGATTTTTCATTCCCTGTCGCCTAGTTGTTTCCGTCCATTTCTTTTTGGCCAGTTTTCATTCATTTCTACTTTAGATTAATGATAGATCTCATCTCGATTTGAAGATTAGTTTTCTAGGACAAGTTTTTGTGTCATAGTTATGTTGCTTCTCTTTCTGATGATTTTTTTTCCTTGTAGAGTTATCAATGAAGAAATATCCTCTACCGGAAATATGCAGAGGAACGTGCTCAATTTTAAGGTAAATTTCGTGAAAGTCAATTATGACAGATCTCTTAGAACCAAAGATTGATAAACAGAGAACAACAGGGATCTGTTGTTGTCTTTCAAAAAAAAAAATCTAGTCTTCAGTCACAAAATGATTTAGTAAATAAACTTATCTTAGTTAACTTAATCAACAGATCTTAATTAACTTAATCAACAGATCTTACATTAGATACCCATGTGAAATGGAAGGAAGCTATCTATATTTCTTTTTGAGAGGGTTATATCCGTAACTGTAGATCTCTTATAATTTCACTCTCGTAAAGTAAGATATTCAAAAAGTATCTTATGTTAGCATGTTTGTCTTTGGGTATGACAGAGGAAAAGAAGCGACTCAAACAACTGTCATCAATGCCACAATAAGGACAAAGAAAATGTCCTACAGATTCGGCGACGCGGTTTTCGTACCAGCTGGCTGCCCTCACCAAGCTAGAAACCTAAAGGTTTGTGTGTTTGACTCGTATACAACTTCGTGAACGACGACTTCAATTATTTTCCATCGAATGTAAATTTTTCGCTGTGAATTTTGCAATTAACTTTTGTGTACGATGCTCCATCTTGCAGTCGTGCACAAGTATGTCTATCGACTTTGTTTCAGCAGAAAGTGTCGGTGAGTGCATCCGCCTGTCAACGGAATATCGGTCGACTCCCTCACAATCATAGTTCTAAGGAAGACAAATTGCAGGTATGTAAAATAATATGATTGTCTTGTCAATAACTAAAACCGGAGATATATATAATGAATAAAAATTTGTCTGCTTGTAAGAAAAATAAAGATTGCGGACGACATCTAACGGCTCGTAATAAAACAGGTGAAGGGATTGGTTCTCAGCGCTGTACTTGGACAAGATTGATGCGTAAGTCATATATGCTTGTTAAATAAACATATGTCTTTGATACGATACGATGTTAATTCATTTTATTTTATTCTTTACCAGTATTACGTTAAGAAGTCCATTTGCACCGTACGCCAGAATCCAGCTCAGCAAGGGGAGAAACCTAGTCTTTCACAAATGAGGAGGGAGTTGGAGCGGATGAAATCGGCTCTCGAAACGAAAGGCCACCTTTTTCAACCGCATATGAAAGACTATCTCTTAAAAGAGATTCCGCTCCTCACACGCTTTAATATGCTCTTTCAGATATGGTACATTTGCACCCTCTATACGCATCGGAATGTACATCGGAATCCTGCGCTGATGAAAAAGAATGTGTTGGCAGGTGATTAAGTTTACTCTTGAAAGAATGTGTAGCTAGAAACTATGGAGAACCTCTGGCTGCTGTTATATTTATATATACTTCATTACTGTTTAACATGATTTATATATATGTTGGTGAGTATTTGTTGATTATTGTTTTTATTTACTATATATATATATATATATATATATATATATATATATATATATATATATATATATATATATATATATATATATATATATATATATATATATATATATATATATATATATATATATATATATATATATATATATATATATATATATATAAATATATATATATATATATATATATATA